>JAWLRI010000254.1:0-119066 GCA_034781795.1 Crypturellus tataupa | reverse complement strand
CCGTTAACGCCCCCGCGCGGCCGTTAAGGCGCGGCTGCCGGCGCGGCCCTCGTGGCTCTGCGGCGGGGCGCGCTGCGCGGCGCTGCTGGCACCTGTGCGCCGTTAAAAGCGATTCCCGGAGGCACGGGTGTCTTTTTCTCTTTTATTTTTTTTCTTTATTTTTTTTTCCTCTTTCTTCTCTAGAAGCCCGCTTTTACGTGGAGGTTAGACTTCCTTTCTCCTGAGCCTCCTCTGCTCACCTTCCTCCTGGAGGAGGGAGGTCGTGAATGTAGAGGGACACCAAAACTGTCAGGTCCCCGACCACAAAGGTTTTGCATAGTGAGATATATGTCCTGTAACATACCTTGAGTTGCAGAGGTGTCCTGGGCCTTAGCCAGAAGATGAGGAAGGACGAGATTGGCTGTGCTATAATCAGATCAGTCTCTGATCTTGAGAAAACAGACAGCTTAGCTCCCTACCCAGAGAACTGGATGCATTGGATTTAATTCCTTGCTCTTTTTCAGGCTTCCTAGAGGAATTGAAGGTGTGTGGTTTTAGGAAGAGAGGCAAGGGGCGCAAACTGAAACATAGGAAATTCCTTGTGAGCATAAAGAGAAAAAAAATCCTTACCAGGAGAGTGATAGAACCCTGGAAGAGGCTGTCCAGAGAGGTTGTGGAGTCTCTTTCTCTGGAGATGTTCAAAACCCTTCTGGGCATGATCCAGGGCAGTGCTTCAGCAGATACTGCTTTAGCGGGGGGGGTTGGACTAGATTATCTCTAGAAGTCCCTTCCAACCCCAACCACTCTGTGGATCTCAGCGTGCACATGATAGGTTGGTAGGTTGCTTTGCGGTGGGGCTTCGTCTCTGCGGTGTGGTGGCCCCAGGTATTAGTATGGAACATAAAAGTTGTGTGGTTACCCTCTCGCATTGCCCGAAGTGATTTGTTTGGACTGAAAAGAACCATGTATCTGTCAACTGAGTTAAAAATTTAGGGAATACAAAGCCTCCGTTTTGGTCAAGTAGTTTGAACTAAACTAGCTAAGTTGTTCAGGTGAATTTGTTTCTCTCATCTGTTATTGTCCTGTAGCGTATGAGTTTTTGTTTTGAACAACTTTCTCATCCTAAATTATTTAAACCTGCAATCCTTGCACTGGCAGGATTTAGGATGAGAAAGGCGATAGTGGCACTGACAGATGGGCTCATGCCCTTTTCTTCTTCCTGGCATAAATGTCACTTGTAGCATTTATTTTCAAACTCCTCTTTGCTGTTGTTTCATATCCAGTTGCCCAGCCTTTGCCGCACAATATTTTATCATGTTGCTTTTGAAGTCGGTTGATTTTTATTTTGATAACTTCTTTCTGTCATTGTGAACTAGTATCTCTAATTCCTCTCTTCTCCTCTCTGCATCCTTTTTCTCAATAACTTTTTTAACCACTTATTTCATTTTAGTTCTTCATATTTATCACTTCAAGCAGTATAGTGATTTTTTTTTTTTTTTAGGACTGTATATAAGCTGTCATGGACATTTTTATTTTCTAGCATAATTAGAGGAATATAGGCATAGGTATTTTTTTACTTTCCAGTATATTGGAAACCGAATGGACTGTCATGCATAAGATTTTGTCTGCGATTTGATCCATTTCAGATTTCATCCCTTTTCAGACATTCGTATAATGGGAGGTTTTTTCAGTTATACCATTAAATTAAGATACATTTTGTTTTTAAGATTCTAAAACTATGTACTTTTTTATATTAAAATCATTAATTCTCTCCTGCATACAAATAACTCGTTTCATATGTATTCTTTTATAAGTTTTATGAGTTATTTGTATCAATCAAAATATCTAAAATAGCATTTTTCTTGAGTACATTATTGCTGATTTAGGCATTTTTAAGTGAGATCACTGTGGACAGATTATAAAATTATTTTCCCAGCGTCAAGGTGAGATGCATAAATGTTAATTACAAGGTGTTTGAATGCTATTGAATTCTACTGAAACATTTCTGAAATGCAAGCAGGATAAATGCTCACGTCAGTCTTGAAGCTTCATATTAGACCTAAAGGCCCTGAGACATGATTCGTCTCTCACCCGGCATTATCAGCTAATTATAATGCAACTAGTGTTTATCATGTGCCAATGTTAATTTGCTATTAGCTGGATGAGGGCACGGGAACATTTACTCATTTCATGAGGCTTTTTTTACACAGACTGAAGATGTAGCTTGGAGATAGTAACATGGTGAATAATGTTGCTAGCCACAGAAGAAGCTGCAGTGATAATGTAGTTGTAATGCAGAACCTCCATGACACAGTAGGTAAAGTTTATACCAACTTTTGCATCAAGTTCATGTCTTCTGTATAAACTCTAGCACATCTCTGCAGCTCACTTGCTCTGCTATTGTGGTGCAGCGGGGCCTTGACCTAAATGCTGAGTCTTAGCAGTAAACATCCTAATGTTCCTGTATATGTGTTATATTTCTATGTGATAGAAATGTAATGTGTTCAGATGTATGAAGTGACTTTTTTTTTTTTTTTTAATCCAATTTGTGGATCAGTTTTTAGAATAGCATTGGTATTAGTATATGTTACTAGGAATCCTAATAGTGTAAAAGGGGAAACAAAGAATCTGTGAAACAAATAATCTAAAGTCATAGCAACTCTCATACTAGTTTTCTGACAAATTTATGTTGTCCTTAAATATGACTCAGACCTTTTGCACGTGTAGGTGAAAAAGGGTTTAGGAAAATGCGGCCCTTAACTAGTTGAGCAAGCTACCTGATAAACTTTCTTCCTCAAAGCCAACATGAGAGATTTTACTTTAGTATTTCCCGAGCTGTGAATAATGGATTTAAATCAAAGAAAGCTAACAAAAGGTTATTCTAAAACATTAGGTAAATAATTTTTTATCTTGAAATGAACAATTTACAGGAAAAGTAGTCCCCTTTCTCATGAAACAGCAAAGTACTTTACAACATAGGAAAACTGAAAATAAATGCAGCACTTCCACATTCCAGTTATGATGCTCTGCGTGTTCTGTAAGATGTATGTGCTTTCTGAGTTGGCAAATGTTTTTAGTGTTTATTCTCAGTAAGATCTTCATCCTGGTGACAACCAACATGCATCTTGGTGTTCTCTAGTCAGAGATCAGGGTGGAAGTCTGGTTCTCCTGAAATCACTGCAAGTTGTTGATAATTGGGAGCTGAATGCAGCAGAGCTTAAACTTTAAAAGTTTACCTGAGAGTCATGAGATTTTTGACATCTTTCAATCTGTTTGCAGAGCAAGCTACGATCCCTTGTTTCTGAAATGATTTGAGCCATAAATTCCTATCTCAATATCAAAAAGATACTTTAGCATTTTAATCCATTTGAAAAGACTGAACTATTGAAATACATTTTTTGCTTTAGTCGTGGATAAGCCACGAGGCTTTTAACTTGCAACTGGACAGGTTCAAGTTTTGAACTGCAGTCTGTTAAAACCTATGCAGAACCTTTTATTTGTGTCAGGCTCATGGTCAGATTTGATTATTCCTAGCAGATTGACAGATCCATGCTATTTCTTTACTTGGGAAGTAAAAAAAAAAAGAATTCTTATAGTAAGGAATATCTATATAACAGAAAAAGTATTCCATGTTTGCAGATCTGTGAGAGGATGCACAAACGCCTTTTGCTTACTAAGCTATAGTTACAGCCCCAAATGCAGAGTGTGTTCCATTTTCTGTGCTGATTTAAGACTAGATCTGTAAAATCTTAAAAAATAAATAAATAAAAAATGAGAACAGAGTTGATTTTGCATTCAAAATGTTCTCAGTATTTATTTATTAAGATTTGAGTTGATTTTGCAGGTGTCTATCCTGGAACAAAATGCAAAATGATTAATACTTCTGTCTCTTGTATTTACACTTCCTGAGAAAAAAATACTGATTATTTTGATAAAACAACTTTACTGTGTATCCTTTTGACCCTGACCTAGCCTTTTTTGGTTGGCAACCTGAGTCCTGGAGATTTTGCTCAATTTTCTCAATGAATGATTATCTCGTAATGTTAGACTAATATTTCTGGTGAATTTTTGGGTTAATTATCAAAGACAGTTTACCATTTTTTTTCCTAGTATGTTATGGGGAGTACAGCAAAAGCTGTGAGATTAGATTTGTGACCATAATTATATATTTTCCAGACATCTTTTATCCTCATTCTGTTGGTGTCTTTGTTTAATCAGTTTGTGAGGCCGAGAGAACATTATGGCATTCTAGCATACAAATTTTATGTAAGCCTATCTGTGAGAGTTTACATTGTGTTAATGTTGCTGTACCAGAGCAGGGAATGGATATTTGCAAGCTGCATGAGAAAATACTGCCTTGTAAGTTTAGTATTCTTTACAAATTGCAAGGTAGGTTTTCCTTGATGATGTCACTCTTATTTTTTAAACACAGTCTGCAGTTTCAGGGATAAAAATGTCAAAAATATTTTGCCTCTTATCTAATACTGTTTTTCTGCTAGTAAATGGTATTTATTATCATATGTCTGCAACGACTGAATGCTGAACAGAATTATCACCAGTATAGAAAAAAAAAAGAAAGATTAATACTTTTTAAAATCATTTGTAAGAATAAACCTTGAGAGTTATGAATACTTACTATACTTACTATACTTACTATACTTACTATATACTTACTATACTTACTATAAAGAATTACAATATTTTGATTTTCTGTCGTATGGATATCATTTTTGCAGAAGCACTTTGAGATAAAGATGTACAAACATCTGGAATATATATTCTGATCACTATGCTAATTTTATAGTGAGATTAGATTCCCCCACAGAGATTGTGCCCAATAATCAGCATAGTATATCTGAGCCATGGAAGATTGGTTGTGATTTTTGGTGTAATATTGCAATGCTTGAATGTGATCTCAAAGCCATACACAAAAGGCAGGGAATTCCTTCAGAATTGCTACCAGGATTTACGGAATTGTCCCTATAGGATGCTCCATGTGGCCTCTCTTCATTACTGCCTTCTAATTAGGCAGCACTTCCTTCCAGGAGCTGAGCAGTTGCTGGAGAGCACAGTTAGGCCAAGGAGCTCAAGGCTGCTGCTGTCCTTATAGCTCTTCTTAATTGCGCCATTAGAGGATACTGAGCATCTGATCTTTCCCCGGTTTCATCAGCTAAAGTGAATCACTGGAATTGATGTCTTTGTCAGCACTGAAAGAGATTTTGGCTAGTAACAGTGATAATGAGTTAAAATGCTTTTAAAATGAATTTGATGAAAGTCTATGCCATCAACCCTAATCTTTTGAATTAAACTTCAGCTGTTGGCATCTGCCACTATGAAGATAAAACTGAATTAAGGTTTGGGTTACTGGGGAATAAAGAGTTTGGTTTATTGCTTGTTCCCACAGGACTCATAGTGAGAAGTTAATGATCAGTGCCATGAGACAAGTGTTTTAAATAGTTGTGGCACAGGCAGGGGTCATCAGTGCACGGGGGAAGGCCAGAGTGGTGGCAGAGCTTTTATCAGAGAGAGCGGGAGCCAAGAGCAGTGCTTACTGTTGATGAATCCTTCAGGACCTGCAGAGCCAGCTTGAAGCTTGGACTGTTGAGGAGAAGAGATTCATGCTCAACCTTGTGCTTGATTGCAATCAATAGCAGATTGCTGTTCAGCTGCTGCATACTTTTGCATTTTTTCCATTTTCCAAAATGTACTTTAAGGAATCACATATTTTATTCCACATTTGACGTTAGTGAAGAATAGATCTGTAGTTAGTAACTATAGCTCAACTGCTTAGCTCATAAAGCCACTGAAAACTTTGGTTTCAAGTGTACATCTCAGCCCCAATTAGAGATCACAGCATTATGTCCTAAGAATGTGAAGACGTCATTAAAGTCTTCCTACAACTCTTTTGAGATGATATGGTCTAAAGCGTATCTTAGCAAATGCAAAAATGTAAGGAGAAGGTTTAATGGAATAAACCAGTGAAGGTTTAGGGAAAATAAACACTAAGCAGACTTTCACAAAAAGAGCTGCAAAGCAGAATCATCTTTGCAACCTGTGTCACAATGAATGACAAGGATTTCAGAAGGGGAAAAAAAAGGATATATCCATATGCAAATAAATGACCAGGAACCGTGAAGGAGAGTCATGACTTTTGCAGAATCCCTGGGGAATTCATCTGTTTCAAATGTGCCTGGTCAAAATTATTGGGAGAACAAGTCCAAGATTTGCTTATCTCGATAAAAGTCAAAGGAGTTGAGAGTTTTGGGAGCTGAATTCCCAGGGAATTCCCTGTTTTCCAAGGAATTCTTCAGTATCTCCAGCAAATCCAAGGTCTCTCAAAAGATGAAATTTCAGGTGATATCCAGTTTTCTCCTGTTGTGTTTGTCTCTCCTTCCTATCCCCATTTCCCCTCCTGGCTGTATATGAACACTCTGTGGAAGGCAGTAGACCAGCCTGCCTAGAGAATCTGCTCAGAGATGAATTAGTGCCAACTTCATAGTCTTTCTCCTGCTTGGCAAGTCACTCTTCTTTCTCCTTTATAGTTTAGCATAGGGTTAAAAAGAAGTTTGCTGATGAAGTGGCATTTAAAGCATTGTTGTATAATGAGGCCCTCTAGCTTGGGCGTAAAATACCAAGAACCATTTAGCCTTGTCAAATTACAATTTTCATTGAATTACATTATTTGATTCTTGTAATAAAGAAACTTCTTAATACTAAACTCAAATACAATATGTAAATAAATTATGCTGTCTTTATTCACATGTTTATATATGAAATCTGGTTAGCTTACATGTTTCTAAAAATATCATGAAACCTTTTTGAATCATTCTCCTTGAAAACTAGGGTTGTTTCCATCTCTTCCACACTGCTGTCAGTGTTCAGGATGTTCTATAATGTCACTTGGTACTGGAATATATTTTTTATACTAGCATGACTTGCTAGGTAGGTCCTTCCTTGATTTGTTGTATAAAAAGGAGGAAAATGAAAATAAATAAGGAAATGTTCAAGTGTGTTTATTATTATTTGTTTTCCAAAAGCATATGAATTTCTATTAGGATATGTTGCATCTCAGACTTAAACCAGAATATTTCATGGAATTTATATATATATATATTTTTTTTTCAGCAGAAAACTTGTAGGAGTACTAAATACAGACTAAAATAGAATAACACAAAACCTGAATTTTATCACTGGGAGATACTGGTTATTTTGTTTTCCTTCTATCCCAGAGTCATTATGTTGTATTTAATACCCTTTAATGATGGACTCTAAACTTTGCGTTTACTTTCAGTTTTCTTCTGGAATGGTTTCTGAACATCTTTTTTATTACTGATTGAATCTTCCATGCTTTTCCATAAATACTTAAAAGACCAAGTGCATCCACTTAGAAGGAGAGGGAGAAAAAGACATAAAATAATTAGAAACATCCCTTGAATATTTATTTAAAAATGCTTCATATTTCATCTGAAATAAGCAAATTGAGGAAGAAGTAAGAATTTTTCATTGTCTTTTTGAACATTGATTAAAATACAACTTCTGGTAACTTCTTACATATACTTATGATAACAAAAAAAATGTTCAAAACATCATGAGAGTAATGAAATCATTGCTACAACTCATGCTCAGTCCTTTGTTGCTCTTCATACATGTAGTTAATGCAGATACAACAGATTCTTTGAAATAACTGTAACTCTTGTAGACCTAGCTAGTAATCCAAACAAATTCCAATAAACACTTTTGGATATCCACTTGCTGCTTGATTGTTGTTGAATATATTTAAAACTCTCCATGAAAATGCTTTAGAAGATATCTTCAGATTAATGAAAGATCAGACATTATAGAGAGAGGCTAGAGGTTGATTACACTTGACTGAGTCGACAAAGAAGGTAAAGGAAAACAAAATATCACTCCAGAGAGTACATCCTTCTACTTTTTTTAGAATGTAAGAAGCCATACTTTTTATTTACCCTGCAGAAGGCACAGATGGTATTGAATTTTCACAGCTTTCTTACAGTAAGAGTTATTGGTAGTGTGGATGAAAGTAGTTATCGACTAAACAGTAAGGAATCTTTTTTGCCCATCTGTTTGTCCTTAGCATTGCTAGTTACAAGGTATTAATGAATCACAGAGTAATTTTAATGTCAACGGGCCTTGGAAGGTCATCTAGTCAAACCACTCAAAACAGAAACAACTTAAATAAGGTTACATAGGGTCTTATCCGTTTAGGTTTGTGCTTTCTCCACAGCCCCTTTCAGAAAACTGTTTCAGTGCTTGCCACCATCACAGTGAGCATTTTATTCCTTATATACAATCAGGGCTTCCTATATTCCAGCTTATGTCTGTTGCCACTTGTCCTGCCGCTGTCCAGCCCAACACTGTCTACTTTATAGTGACAGCTGAAGCCAGCAACCATATTCTACTTTTACAATTATTATGACTGGACAAATTCGACTGTCTAAAGCCTCTCCTCATATCTCATGTGCTCCAGCCCTCAGTATCTTCTTCCCCTCCTCTCGACTTGCTCTGATATGTCCATTTCTGCCCTGTACTGGAGATCCCCAGATTGGGCACGGTGCTCCAAATGTGGTTTTGCAAATGCAGAATGGAAATGATTATGTGTTTTGTGCAGTCACCAAAATGTCAGGAAGAAACTGTACTTCTGCAATATGTATGTGATCATGCCTTTATATATTATAATTGGTGCCCTTTTTATACAGAATCCACATGCCACAATATGCAATATAGGGACAAGAATTAAATAACTCTTATCAAATATCAAAAATAGGAATCTGTTCTTTCAAACTGGTCTCCTGAAGTTATCAGTTAATGAAGAAATTAATCTTTTATTTTTAAAAAGGTTTGTTATAGTTTTGGGCACATAGTTGCAAAAATAGCTTTGTAGTCATAGACCAATGCCTTGTTATCTTCCAGATCTCAAGGTAACCTTTTTAGGAATTCTGCTGTGCTCATTTAAAAAAAAATGGAAAAGGTGTGGTATATAAGAAAAGGAAAGAGAGAGCTACAATATCCTTAGCTGTTGTATATAATAAAATAGAAATATTATGTAAATTAAGGTTCCAATCTCTCTCTGATACTACATTTCAGTTATCATATATATGGATTCTAGGGCACTGATGAGTATCAAAGAGGGAATTCTAATCTGAGTCCTTTTTTTTCCGACTAGCTGAACTAGACATATTTATTTTAATTTTTCTGCAGTAAGATTTATTTAAACCCTTTTGCTCAGTTTTGTCTGCCAGGTTGCTTTTCAGGTCCCTGCAGCCTCTTTCTCGTTCAGGAATGAAATCTGCAGCTTGCTGTGGGTTTAGGAGAATTTGATTAAGATGTAACCTGCACATACTGTATCTGCTCATAGATTGCATCATTAAAGGAATAGAGCTGCTGTATTCTCACTCTAGCTGACACCTGGCTGACATGCTGCCTAACAATTCTATAGGTTAGCTTATTTTAGAGATAAAAGTGATAAAAAGTTATAGACATTATTAACACTTTTTAAAAAAATTATATTAAAAACATGAATAGTTTATGAACTAAAAATCTTTCTATTTCCCTTACCTGTCTAGTATTCATTTTTATTCATGCCTCTGTTTGTCCCAGGAGGGCTATGTCTTTTCAAATAGGTGCAAGTGGTGAGTCAAAGAAAGCAAAAGTTCCTATTTGGCCAGAATGGAATGAAGCAGAAATCAATGCAGAAAAATGGGATGCAGGAAAAACTGGAAAAGAGAAAGAAAAATCTCGAAGAAGTCCTATTTTAGTAAGTAGTGTGTGACACAAATGTATTAGTTTTACTTAATTTTGGAATCTGTCTTTAATATAATAACTTTGTCGACACTTCAAAATAATTTGTTACCGATTAACAGTAATTTTCAAGCATATATTTTCAATAAATAGTTTCCTATTATTCTAAGTTAATTAACTAAAAATATTGTCCATTATTTATTTGTTGGTTCTTAAATGAACACTTCAATATGTGTGCTATTAAAGCATTAATGGTCAAAAAGAGGGAAGACCCTAACCTATTTCATATCATAAATAAAACTGGGAATGTCAGAACAAATGTTACCCTTCAATAGAGCAATCTTTTCTTTGGACACTACAGTTTCCGTGGACTCAAAGGGCTGAATGCATCCATCTTTGCATCTTTTTTATGGGAAGTTTTTTATGTTGAAGTTTTCTTTTCCCCAAAACTCACTTTTGGGACATATGAAATACAGGCTGAAGTTCTAGTGCAGAGAGTGGGTTGAGGGGATACAATTGTTTTGCAAAGCACAGTTGCCTACCAGATGCAGAGAAATCTGTAAGTCTTTCTAACTTTTGCAAGACTTTTAAATCTCCTCAGGATTTTTATTTCTCATTTAAACTGACTGTCATTAAAGAATATATATGTGTTTTATGCATCATAGTAGAAAAATTCTAGAAGCATTTCTTAAACTCTTAAACTCTATTAAGAAATATTTCAAAACCATCTACTACCATGCTCATTTTTCTATTTTAAATGTAAATTCTACATTGTTCTTGTTCCATATGTACTATTGTGTGTTATGTATATCTTAGCATACGTATTTAAATAGGTATATCTTTTTTCTTATCCCAAACTTGTAGCCTCTTTGTGTCATAGAACTCCTTTGACTGAATTACAGGTTCATGGCTCTATGCTGCATTAACTTTCCAGATAAATAATTTTTCTTTGTGTTTTTCTTCTGATCCATAACTACACCTGGTATCTTTGGGCTGTACTGTAAAAGTTAATAAAATGCTAATTTGTTAGGTCTCCCAGACATTATTGTAACAAATAAAATGTAAAAATATTTAGCATTAAAGCATTATGACCTGATTATCAGATCATTCAGTTCTTTAGCTACCAAGCTATATGACACATTGCTCTCTTTACATGTACAAAAGAGTTCTTAAAGGTGTTGGTCATATCAAATGTGACTACAGATCTAAAGAATTTTCTAAAATGGTTGATGTTGATCCAAGTTGCTAGCCAGAACTCACAGTCTAATTCAGAGTTACAGATTTTTTAGTTCATTTGTGTGCTATTTTTATTCCTCTTAAGTGAATTATTATGTAATATTTCAAATTTCCAAATTTTGTGGAAGATCCAATAGTATAACTAAAGAAGTTCATTTTTTTGTATATACATATTTTATGTAGCCTGTCTTTGAGGATCCTGAAGGGAAAATAGAATTGCCATTGTCCTTAAAAGTGAATTCATGGAAACGTCCCAGTGAGTTTTTAACAAATAAGGTAAGAAACCTTACCTTTCCATTTCAATAGGTAAAGCCATTTGTATGTTTTTAAGTTCACATGCCTATGGTAGCATATCCTTTTAGCTCTGTTCAGCTTTTTTTTTTTCCACTTGAATTTAGAAGGAACCTGTACAGGGAGATGCCCTCCTGTTTTCCTTTGTGTTCCTGTTTTCCCTGTTTTCTTACTTCTAAAATCAGTTTTATGGCAAAACAAATATAAGTGACAGAGCCCGAAACAGATTTGTTTATTCCAATTGAGACATCCTTTCAGCAGATCTCTGAAGTAAATATCTGTCCAGAAACCATGAATTACCTTTACTAAAAGTACAGTACTTTTTCACCCCTCACACTTCAAGTATTTTATTTCTCCTGTCTGCATACAGAACATTTTCACATCTTTGACAGTGCTTGTCTGGAACCTTGTTATATTTGCACATTTCTTAACATTTTATAATTGTACAAAGTTCTTATTCAGTTGCTTTCTAACATAAATTACATAGAATATAATCTGGCTAACATATGAAAGCTTGGAGTGCTCTGCATCATGGTACTAATCTGGAGTTTTAAAGCATTTTTGCTTCAGATGAAATGCCAAAGTTTTAAAGCACTCTGACCACCCTTCCAATTTTACCAGTCCTGTCAGTTTTACTTTTGTCAGCCTGTCAGTTTCATTTTTTATTAAATATACACTGAGCAGCTCCAAGTTTAATTTTTAATGGGGGAAAGAGAGGGAGAATCAGGAGACTATTTGACAAGACTGAAAGATTGGATGAGAAATGCTGCCAAAATATGTAGACTGAATAGAAATACCAGAAGGATGAGGGCAAGAGAGATGGCAGCCCAGAAAGCCATGGAAACATATGCACCTATGTTAAAAACAGATTATAAAATCTATCTTTGGAATCTTGTCAAGAAAGCATTTAGTTTCTTTAAGAGTTGGTAAAAACTTTCATGGTTGTTTTGAAGCAGGTGCATTTTTGGGATCAAGCACCTATGGTTACAAAAAGTATGATAAATTTTATAAAACTATTGTAAATCTCAAGTGATGAAAGTGTTTAATCATACATGTTGCTGCCTAATCTACTAGCAACTGTAAAAGAAAAAACTATTTAGTGTAATAAGCAAAGAAACAAACATGATTACCAATAGCTAATAGGAGTACGGATGTTTAGATCAATAAGCTGTAATCATATGAATTGCTTGCAATTAAAAAATATTCAGTAGTAGCAGTTATGAAAACATTTTAATGAAGTTTAAAGTTTCTTAGAGACATTGTTCATAGCTACTAGTGCAATCAAAATTGAGTTCTTACGTGACTATATCTACTTAAAAATATTCAAAATTATATTTTGACACCTGAGAAACATGATATCTGAGAAGCATAAATTTCTGTTAGGAGAAAAGACATAAAAAAATAAGTTCTGTTTGTGTCCTATGTTTAATTATACAGAGTTAGTAGTTTAATAGTGTCAACTAGAAGTCAAGATTTTTGGAAAAAATGTTCCTTGTATGGTTTAATTTCACATAGGACATGAACTTTATTTTTTAAATGTGAAAAATGAGAAGAGGAAGAACCTTGCCCCTTAAAGGACTCAAGAGTCTGATATCTTGGAATCCTCCTTGGCATGTGGAGGGCTCTTTTTTTTTTTTTATGTCTTCAGTCATTCCATTTGTTTTTCTCTTCCTCCATCCCCATCCCACCCTAGATTGGTTGAGAGAGATGGATAATGATTTTGCTGACAACCACGATTTAATCCTGATGTATCTGTCCTAATCTTAAAACTGTTTTTTTTACAGTTTAAGAAGTTTTCAATGATGAACAGATTTTTGTCAAAAATACCCAATTACTTAGTTTCACTTTTAAGATTTCAAGATACAAAGAAGATAAATTATTTACATAAAATGTGTATCTTTAAGTTATTTGACAGAATTTTGAGTAGGACAAGAGATAGGTATAAGCATAGTACATTTGGCTCTTTTTAGGAAATTTGAAGTGTTTGCACTGAAGATAGAACATGAAAGGGCAGCATTTGAAATGAAAGGAGCATCTTAGATATTGTTTTTGTTGAATGTGTTCATTAGACATCACAAGATGTCTAAGCCCATCTAACATGTTTCTGCCATTCAAAGATACTGAAATTGCTGTTCTTACCATAATGAGGATCCCAGCCCTACACTCTAACCCTTCTTTTGAATCAGCTCTTCCACTCATCAAGCTCTGTCGAGCCAGTCGACTTGCTAAACTTGAAAGAAAACTGGCAGCCAAAAAGAAAACAGTGAATGAAACTTCTGTTTTAGAGATCTGAGTAAACCATTGCAGGGTCAGGCAGATTTCAGCACTGAGTAAGAATAAGGTGTGAGATGATGCAATTAAAACCTGGGCCAGGGTAGAGGAGTAAGACTGCTCCTTTCAGAAACAGCAAATCATTGAATCAGCTTAACTTCCCTGTGATTCCCAACCCTAGCTCTTTATGCTCAAGGTCTTCTAACACGCTGGTTTTACTTAGATTATCCTGAGGACCACTTTTTAATCGTCTAATAAAAATAACAATTCTTTTGCTTTCAGAATAGCATTTGAATGGAATATATTTAGAAATAGATAAAAGATAAAACAGATAAAAGGCTTGCAAAATTACAGCCTTTTAATTGACGTCTGATATGTCTAACATTTGTATGTAGCTACTGTTAGACATTGCTGTTCGTTAATTATTTTGTGGATAATAGGCTTTTAACTAATTTACTTTCTCCTAGGTTCCTACAGTAGTCAAAAATGAAACCACATTTGACCTTTTTTCAGCAAATGAACATATATTTTGTAGTGAGGTAGGTAGACATACATAAATGCACTTTTTTATATTTCTTATATTTTATATATCTTCTTTTTTAAGGGTATATTTCACTCCAAATTTCTGCTATGAATAAACAAATTATGGCAGATTGCTTAAATGAAAACAAAACAATGAGAAGGACAAACATCTTTGATGAAAAAACATGTAGATTTGTAAAATTCTGTTTGCATTTTTTAGAATTTGTAAAAATAAAAAAGCAATATAATAAAAATAGTTTTCTAAAAAATAGTTTTCTAAATATGATTTCTGAAGAAAACGTAGAGGCTCTGAACTGTGGAGAATGTTACTGAAGTGATAATCTCTAAAGATAATATAAAATAAAAGATTAGAGAAAATTTCTGCTTTTTACTGTAGCTTTCCTGAAATCATGTTCTTAGTAAGCCTGCTTTTTTATGAATATCTTTGCCAACCAGCCAGCCTTTCTGTTCTCCACAGATTAGTGTGGATGTATCAAAGACATAGAATTTCTACAGATCTGAGGGAAAAAAAAAAAATGAACAGTTGTTAGAACCAAGGCATGTGAGTGCCTTACTGGTATATGCTTCTTCGTAAATTCAACTTAATTCAGTGATTCAATGAAAATGTAAAATTAAGTGTAAGAGAAAGTGTATGGGAAGAAGTAACCAAAAAGGGATGCTCTAAACTTTCCTATACCCAGAATCACTACTTGTTTTTAGGGCAAATATACTGTAAGGAAAACTTATTATCATTCTTGTTTCTATAAATCACGGTCTAATAATACTATTGAATCTATAGCACACATTATAAATTTTTGTGTTAGAAAGACACATACTTGAAAGAGCATTTGTTAAAACTCTTCTTTTAAATTAAAAAAAAAATACTCTAAAATCGTTTAGTATTTTTTTTACTGAATATTGAAGCCGATACTAATTTTTAACAGCCGTATCTGGTATAATATAATTTACTTTGAAATGTCCTCATTTTTTTTTGGTGGATGGACAGTCTAATTTGTTGTATCTATTCTCATTTGGATAGTATTGTGTTGTTACAGAAACTGTGAAAAAGAAGAAAAAGTTGAATAAATCTGTAACTGCATTTATGTTTCTTCTTCATGTAACATCTTCTATGCCCATTGATCATTGTAGAATAATTTGATATAATTTTTCTAAAAGTTTTAAGTAGAAATATTTTTTCTTTTTGAATTTCTATGGGTTTTTTTCAGCTGATGAGATGGATTATAAGTGAAATTTGTTTGGCCTGGAGGATATGTAATGAAAAGGTTTCAACTAGTGAAACATCCACACTTTCTTGGAAACCATGGGAACATATTTATGCCTTATGTAAAGCTACTAGCGACCACATGCCACTGTACAATAGCTATGGAAAATATATAGTGAAACTTTATTGGATGGTGAGTAGGTGCTTCTAGTATTCTAAAACATTATTTCTCTGTACAATTTCTACAGCCAACAAGCCACATTTTTAATGGTTAAAGTGTTTATGATTAGAAAACATAGATGCCTGTAGAAATAAAAGTACTAACAAACTTGGTGAATGAGAAACAAAATGCCTCTCATGGAGCGCCAGCAAAAGGTTGCTGATGGTTAAGGGACTCGCATATCCTTCATAGGAGGAAAAGATTAGAGAGATGGGTCTGCTCAGGAGCTGGACAAGAGGGCACTGAGCAGGAAGTCTTGTAATTGCATCTAAATATCTGAAGGGATGGTGAAAAGAAAAAATTGTAAGGATAGAAAGTAATGTTGAAGAGATCTTTACAAAAGCAGTATCTTAATTAAGTCTTTTATGTTGTTATTGTTAGGCATTTGACATGGCAGCTGAAGAAACATCAGTGGTTTGTGAACATGTGACAAGCACACAGTAGACCACATATAAAAGAATAAATATGTCTGGAAATAGTTGCAGTTGGATTACTCTATGAAATAGCTCAGTAATGAAATACTGTGAATAACATTTCCATGTTTCTCAGATATTACACGAGAACTTATTTTTGAGCCATCTCTAACATAAATTAAAATAGATTTGAATTCTTGAGAAAGGATGTGAGTTCTCCTACATGTACATTCTTTTTCCAACTCACAAATTCAATGTTCTTTTTTTTTTTCCTCCTGGCATAGGGATGCTGGAGAAAGATCACTGTGGATGACACTATGCCATTCAGTGAAGATGATAATTTGTTACTACCAGCTACAACTTGTGAAACTGAACTTTGGCCAATGCTGTTGTCCAAAGCTATCATTAAGCTTGCAAATACATAGTATGTTTAGCCCAATTTTTTTGTATCTGTGAAATAGTGTGGAATTTACCAAAAAAAAAGTGATTTTTATGTGCACGAGAAAAAATATTTTACTTCAAATATTGTAATGGCATGTAAGTACTTTTCTGAAAGCTGGCACATTAATTAGGAAATCATGTTCCTCAGTGATTACTGAAGATACAGTGATTCCTTCTTATATGTTTGTTTATGCGTATACATAGAATACACAGAATACTTCACTTTCCTCTCCATATCTGCCTTATTTGTCTGCAATTATTCCAGAAAAAACTCACGTGCTGTTTTTTTACCCAAGCAACTTACTGCAGTTTTGTGAGGCTTAGCCAGTCTATAATGAAGGGAAATGTTTGTATGAACAAATAAAATAAATATAGGCACAATATGATTATATCATATTATGATTCCTCTTTTCAGAATTTATAGTTTCCCTTTTGATTTGTCTGATGTTAAATGCTATAAGTTGTAGAGCTGGTGCTCTGCTAAGTAATGTCTCAGAAATTATAAGGCTAGTTATATACATATTATATGTATTATAATATACATATAACACATAGTATATCTAAATGATATATACCGTGCATATAATATATTGCATATATAATATATTGCATATAGGTATATGAAATAAATTAGAAACCACTGAAAAAAAAATACATCCAGATACCAGTTATTGTAGATTTAAAATTTTAAATAAATAGCTAGGAATAGGCTTTACAAATTCGAAAGGAACATCATATAACGGAGTTCAAGTCAACAGGATTGATAGTGGTCATCTCAGTGTCCTTCATGTTTGTTGTATTTGGACTGTCACTTGCATCCTAGGTGAAAAAATGGAGAGGCTACAGAGACATTATGATCCCTTTGGTAGAGAAAAGGGGCTTCTGTTTGTAGAGACAGGAACAGCTGAAGAGGATGCATCCTGATGGGAGTTCTGTCTTTTCCAGCTCACTTTTAAAGGAGAACAGACTCACAATGCAAATAGAATATAAGTCAGAGACAAGAGGAAGGAGATCCTCAAAGCTGTTGAGGAAAAATGCACTTTGAGGGGAAAAAGGAAGTTGTTTAAAAGTATTTTGTACTGTATTTGTATTTATATTTTGTTCTGTATTTTCAGAACTTCAAAAGTATTTGAACTTCTGAAAGTGATACTAATTTTTAATCGAAAGTAATCCTATCTTCCCTTTCTAGTCACATCAACAGATTTGTCAGAAGAGCACTCTAAAGGACTTCCACACAGGACAGGGAGTCACCTTGAGCTGCCTACTGGAAAATGCTGTTTGTGGGATTGCGTTTGAAATTTTGAGTGATAGGGGTTTGAGTCTTGGCTAAAGACTGGCACCTTTAATCTGGGTCCTCTGGGGTTATAGAGATGGAAACCTCATTGTTACTTTCAAAATAACTTTAAAAATTACTAAGAGGTCTTTGAAAGTGTCAGGTATGGACATGCGTGCATGCATGCATGGAAATGAACCAACTTCAGCATAATAATTTGCAAGCTAGAGGATCTACTCAGGAGGTTCTAGCTTTATTTCCATTTTACAGCATGAGAGGTTTCAAATCTACATCTCTAACCAGTGCAAAAAAAAAAAAAAAAAAAGCCTGCAATGTGAGAATGTATATTCGTATTATTTTAATTATCTATTTTAATTATATAAATAAATATTATAATTCCATAATTATAATTCCATAATTCCACATTTCATCTGCTTTTTTGTTGTAGTGTATGTGAGAGTGGAAAAAGAGAGATAGAGGAATTTACAGTTTTACATGCACTGACTGGATGGATACCAGAACTTATTCCTATCCAGTAAGTTCTTCTAATAAAAAAACATATGTTAGTTATTTAGTTTTATAAGGCATTAAGGAAAAATACATCAGCATAAATTTGTGGAAATGTAAGTCTTTTAGTTCTAGCACTAGAAAAATGTGTTCTAGCACTAGAAAAATGTGCCTTCAAGGAATCTAATTTTATTGTGCTTTTCTTTGCAAGTCATGCAGATACTTGTGAATACATACGCACTTATGAATACATATGTGATACTTGTGCAGATACGTTTTATGTTAAACTGATGGTTATTGTTATTAAAGTTAATTTATATTTTAATTGATATCAAACCTTGTGGTGAAAACAGGGTTAAGGGTTACGTTTATATCGCAGATACTATAAGTTGTCTGTCAGGAACAGTGATAATTTTGTATGGGAATAGACTATGTGATATGATTTTGGAAGTAAATAAATTTGGCTAATGTGGTGTTTTTACTTTTTAAACAGGAATGGCTGGTATAACTTTATTCCAAATACAAATAGTATTTCCAACTTCTAGTAATATTTTTTACTTGTTTTCTATGTTTTTCATAAGTTCATTTCATGTTCCTGATTTTCCAGCGGTATGTATTTGCAGTATGGATTAGGAGCCATACTGCAAAAAAAACCTTTTTTTTAATTGTCCTTTTTCACCTTCATTTTAAATGAGTTGTTTAGGTATGGCTGTTTTGGTTTAGGTATAATTTGTTTATATGTTATTGTTTAGGTGTAATAATATTTCAATATAAAGTAAGATCAGTCATGCCCTATTTTGTTTATCTTTCAACAGTCATATTTCTTTTTTGTCCCTTTTATACTTGCAGTTTATTTTTTTGATATCTCGGTCCTGCAGTGTACCTGTAGCCTGTGGGTTTAGATATATAAATGATCTGAATTTGGTTCTTTATGCAGTTCAGTCTTACAACAACAAAAAATATATTCATGAATCTGGCATTTATTACAAATTTATTAGCTTTTGTAGAGGGAAAATGTGAATACGACAAAATCATTGTTGTAATAGTATGAAGATGGCTTCTATTTGCTTTACAACCATTTATTTAAATAAGCATGCCGTTATATTGCATGAAACTTATTTAGGGTCCTGAATAATTCATTGAGTTTCAGTTTATTTCTGGAATCACTGATTTTCTGTGGAGAAACAGCATGACGTCTACCATCATATCAAGATGCTGTTTTAGCTTATAGAATCAGTGGAAGATTCATGGAACTGCATGTGTTGGAATAAATAGGAAAACTGAGTCTTAAAGTACCTTTGAGAAAAGTTTTTAATGTGTAGGATCAAGTTATTAAATGATACAATTGCAAAGTGGTGTGTAACTTTTCCCTAGTAATTGCACAGTACCAATATTGGGCCATAATTTTGCCTGCTAAAAGGCTTGAGGAAGGAATGTTTTTACTAGCTTTTCTAACCAACATCTTTCTTTTGGACATCTTTTTTAACAAACATTTTACGTTTCTGCAGGAATACAAAATCTGGTAAATGTTGCCTATTCATTTTTTCAATGAGTTGGACTGTCAGTGGTGGTGATAATGTTCTCCAAGCGAAGACCACACATTCGTATCTTATTGCAAATACAAGTATCATTAATAATTACATGCATTTGGTTTTTTAAGGTCTGGTAACATGGATAAAGTTTGGGGCTTCTTGAAAGAGATTGTGCCAGAATTCAAGCTGCCAAATGGGAAAACTCCGGAACTTGATAAACCTCAGCCACATAAAAAACCTAAAGAGACCAAAACTTTTGAATTAAAAAATGAAATTTCGCCTGGGAATAAGCAGTCAGAGAAACCTGAGAAAGCAGAGAAGGCTGATAAAACTGGCAAAGGTCTGTGTTGTCTTTGTAAGCCAACCATAAGTACAATGAGCATCATTGAGAATAAGTTCTCTAACTATAGACCTCATTAGAAACATTAACAGACTCCTACTTTTTTTCTTCCAAGCATTCCTGACAGAATCCTCTTCTAAGTTGTTCAGTACTTCCCATGTAAGACTTATTTTCTGACCCATAAAATATTGCTGACTTTCCTTCAGGCTCATAGTTTCCTTGCTGGCTCTCTGTGTTTGTTTTGGAAAAGTTAGCCCAGAATGATTTAATAACTTCTGAGAAAAAATATGTGATAAAATAGTCTTTTTTTTTTTTTTCTTGGAAAAAAAAATGGAAAATTACTGGTGTGTGGGATCAGGGACTTGAAGAAATAGTTTGATGGTCTTTCAGAGATTGATGCTCTTTCGGAGACTGCAAACTTTTTAGTAGGTAAGTGGGAGTTGAGCTGTAACTCACAGGTGGGACTAGAATGTCCCTAACCCTCTCTCAGTAAATATGTATTTAAATTTTAAGAAAATCCCACTTATTCTTTTTTTCAATGAAGGGCATGAGCTCATTAGGCAGACATTAGCTACTTAATGGAATAATGACTATTTAAAAAAATTTATCTAAAATATCAGTATACCGTTTACCGAGTACTCTACTCTGTGATTGAAAGTTTTTGTCTGAAAAGCAAAAATAATCTATCTGTGTTTTGTTTAACAGAAAAAGCAGAGCAGAAAGAAACTGGAAGGAAGAAAAGCAGAGATGGAGAAAAAGAAAAACACAAGTCATCACTTCAGTCCTCACGAATCTCATCAGATATTCAAGGCTCTTTTCAAGCCTTGACTGAGGGTAAGCCCTGTGTCTTCAAAGCTAGAAATATAAGCAAGGAGATGCACATAAAGGAAAGGATTTTGTTTTTAATTTAAAGTCTTTCTAATTTAAATTGCGGGGGTATTAAATACACATATTTAAATTAATTTCCTGCTTATTGGTGAAAATCTGTGGTTTAAATCGTTCAAATTATATCAGCCCAATACTACTGTTTGCTGTCAGCAAATATTATAATATATTATATTTGACTTCCTATGTTTTACACTGCTAATGGGGTTAAATTTTCAAATCTATTAATGGAACTCAGTTTTTTCAATAGTAGTAGTTGTGGAATAGAAAATGAGACATTTCACCTGAATATAAAGAAAAGAGAGCATGAGCAAAGACTCATGCTCTCTCTGAGCAAAGATTCATATCATAAAGAAAAGAAAGAAAGGAGGAGCAGAAGGACTCTAGTTAAGTGGTGAGTTCTAGAAATTTCACTAAATCAGTGAAAGGACATTAAGATTATCGAAGAGTGTAGAAACACATGATGTTTAGGTCTTTGTTCTGCCATATAAAAAACAGTCTATTTACCTATGAATATGATGGTGAGCTAAGAGGTTATATGGAAGGAAAGGGTTTAAGTCTGATGATCCAGTAACTCTTGTACTGAGTCTGTTTGATCAACAGAAGATGATTTACTCTTCTAGACTGATTATTTCCCAATAATTTCTGAACTGCTGAAAAGAGAATACAATTCTACTGAAGGCCATTTCATTAGCATTAGCCAGGCATTTGAGAGTCTGTTCTTCTACAGACCAGCTATTTATTTTTGCTAACTGTCAGTGTGCCTTGATGTCACTTTCACAGTTGGGAATAATAATAACTTATATGTCATTTTTCAATGTCAGCATAGTGCTTGAAGAATATAATTATATTAAAAATTTGTAACTCATACAAGTAGATCTATAATTTTAACTGTCAGAATAAATTACATGGGTAATACTTATGAAAATACCCATAAGTTATTTCCAGTTTCCTTTTGCCTGTTCAAAAGAGTTTTATGTACAAATAGAGGAGCTGAATATTTTGATGTGTTTTTTCAAATGCATATTATCATTCTGCAATATATATGTAAATCCTGGAAAGCACACAGGTCATTTTTCTGCACACAAAAAATGGTTCTATTAGCACTAATCCATACCTCATACGCCTGAGAAGAGTATTATAGACCAGCTGTAGAGTTTGGTAAAGCAGTTATAACTCAACATCAGCTCTTGTTTACCAATAAAAATAGCCTCATGTTATAGTAAGAAAATATATTCCTAGTCTTCTTTTTTTTTTTTTTTTTTTTAATTTACATCATTAAGATTTATTCAAAACGTAACAGTTTCCCTCTTTGGCCTTTCTTTTTCATTGATTACCTACAGTTTTATACAGTTTATGCATTTTACCTAGATAAATTCCACTGGTACTTTCTCAATTTTTGGAGAGTGAATTGTTTGTTCTGCTTATGTAGCATTCACTTAATCTGTAAATGAATTTGCAGAGCAATAAGTGTGAAAATTGAACAGCTACAAAGATGCACTGCATCTTCCACTGTAGAATTCTAAAGTCCTCACTGATGGATATAAATAATAGGCTTTGCTGAATCTGTTTTGTACAATATGTCTTAACATATTTCACCTAATAATACAATTTTATCAAGGTTATCAGTTTTAACTAGATTCCCTGGACACTGAATTCACACTAATCAGTACCCTTGGTGACAATTTGTGTACATCCTCCTCAGTTTTGGTCAAGTAATGTTTTATTTTTAAAAGGCACTGGTGTACACTATAAAATCTTTTTGCTGTTCTAATAGTATTATTGAAGTGAGTACCATGTGCTTGGCAGCTCTAACAGTTTTTTCAGTGCCCTGCAGACATTTTATTTCACAACCCGTCTGGACTGAATATGACAGCTTTAGGTTCCACCTGGTGTTTGATGAAATACTTGTGTTTGAGAAATACATCTCACGTGAGATTGATATGGCTTGTGGCCATCATAGCTAGTGCTGTATTTATAGTAGATCAGATATGTCAGCAGAGAACTGAGATCAAACCTAAATTATATTCTTACTTTTGAGTAAGTTGAAATCCGTAGTTAATACAAGAGCTTTGGTTAACACGGAAATCACAAGCATGGAGAAAGAGATAGTAAGAATCTACTGAGAAGTAACTGTAGCTTACAATCAGCTTATATTTGATTAAGAAGTTGAATTTCTGGAAAAGTATTTAATATGCAGAGAGATTTTAATGCTTTGAGAAAATATACTGCTTACTTTCTAAATTATGGATTTTTAAAATATTTGATAAATTGTATTTTCAAGGCACTTGCCTATTTTTCCCTTTTCTGTTTTTCTTTCATTTCCTTTTTTTTAATTTTATATGCAAGCAGCACTGATTCTGTTCCACAATCACAATGCAGCTGCGTATTCTTAGAGCAAGTGCAGCTCAAGCACATACTCACTAGAAGTATGAAGTCCTGAGAGATAATGATCCTGCATTTGCAGTGCGGCTGAAAGGAGCAAGAACCGAATGTGCTGATGAAAGAAGGTGTCACAACCTGTATTCTGAAATCCTGTTTCACATTCTTTCTTAGATGGCTAAATAAAAGTATAGAGAAATAGATAACTTTCTCTTTGAGCTGCGTTTTAGGTCAGACCAGAGACCTATGTTTCAAGTGTGGAAGAAGAGCCCGGGGAGCACATCCCCACACTTTCTGAAAAATCTGTCATTACCATCTCCTTGATGGAAGACCTTCCCTGGTTTTCAGGCACTCTGTCTCAAAGATGCTTGTCTTCAGTTTCATTTCCTTGGCAGAAGTGGTGACAACTCTGGCTTCTCATCCTTTTGTTATCAAAATCCAATTTTGCTTTCACTGCTGAGGTGCCTTTAGCTACTACTGGCCAATCAGTGTGTTTTCACTTCATCTGTATTGATAATGTAGCGTGTTATTTACTCTAGGACCTAGTATTTTTAATATAAGAAAAAAATAAAGCACCAATGATCAGAGCTACACTTCACCTCTTACATTTCTAAGCTGTACCCTTTGTTTTTCATCTGTGTTAGAGAAGTAAAATACTTAATAGTTTCTGATGCTCTGAATAGACGAGCATTAAAACTTTTTTTTTTCCAACCATGGCTTCTCTTCTGTGTACTTTACAATAAGCTCCTGTTATGAATAAAATAAGCTAGTCAGAGAAAGCAGAATAATTTAAGGTGAAACACCACAGCATTTATCTAGTGTTTGTCTTGTTTTAAGAGATATTAATGTTTTCTCTCTAGATTCCTTAGTGTCAACCCAGCCACAAATGATCGTGTATGCTAGCTGTATACCACTACATTTGTTTGAAGAGAAGATTTTTACATTAGGCCAAATGGTAAGATACTGTACTCTCCAGACAAGGATATGTTCTATGTTTTATTATTCAGGTGTTAATTTTTGTAACGGTTACATTGTAAAAAAGTATAGCACAGAAAAGCAGTCCCTATGTAATGACTGTCAGTGAAATTTTTATTTCAGTTCTTCCAAATACTGATAATGCATTTTCCAGCTATAATCCTGATCATCCTTCAGTATTAATTCCCTTTCTTCTGGAACCCCTAAGTCTCTGATTAAGGAGAAAATACATCATCATGAGATATTTATGAATGGAAAAAAAATAGCCGGAGTAATTATTGTAAGTGTTGCTACTTGAAAAACAGGAATTATAAGGTTTTTCTAGAGTTCAGGCATTCTCTAATATATACTTTCTGATTAGTTATTTTATAAGAAATAGCATGTTTTTGTTCATTTGTATCTTTAGTATTGTAACTGATGAAAGTAGCTGGAGAATAGTGTACACATATCTGGGATAAAAAACAATTCTTAAACCACTTAGGCACTCACCCTCCACAGAAAGCTATTTATAAATACCAGAGCAAGCTTTCTTGATTGGATTCTAAATTAGATTTGATTTTTTTATATATTTTTAATCATATTTCACATAATTAGAACATTAAAATTCAATCTGCCTTTTCAGGAAACTGATAGGCTTCATTAGAATAAAGAAAGGAGATTTCCAAAAATGTTTTGTAGGGCTTACAGTTAACTGCATTTAATTCTTGCACTATTTTCTTCCTTAAAATTGCAGGGTGTATTTTATGTTATTTTAAAGACTAGCTTGATCTCTGTAATTTTATCGCATATAATTTAAGGTCTTAGGCAGTGTTGGCTAGTAAGAGTCAACGAGAAGCATTTTGTAAGCAGTAGCATAAGTCTTACATGTTTCCAGACATGTAAGGTCCTGAATCTGAATCTTAAACTTGGCCACTGTCCATTAGGATACAGAGGTTATTGAAAAAGAGGCATGACAGGTTAGATAGGATAAGGCAGATGAATCTACATGTCTAAAACAATATTTTGGTAAAAACTGATAGAAGAATGGAAGCTGATGGAAATATAGAAATACAGTGTATTTCTTCTGGGACTCAGTTAAGAAAGCCTTTTTTCAAGATGTTTTGGAGGGCTGAGAAATACTATAAGAGTGGCTCCCTAGACTCCGAAGAATTTTTTTTATCGACTGTAATCATGTCATAATTTCCATCCAGGATTTTTGCAGTTTCCATTGCAACTGGACTTCCCAGTGCATATATTCTTGGATATATGTAACTAGAATTTAATTTATCTTAAGCTTTCTCAAATGAGATGAAAAAAAAATCAATTGAGTTATTTGAGTGTGTCTCCTGCTCAATAACTAACTGGCAATATCTCCCTTACAGCAGCTAGCCGACTCCTCTTCAGAATCCTTTTTAATCTCACATGTTTTATTTAGATTTCTAAGTTGTTTAAATGTGTGTAACTAGTCACTACTTTTATATAAATTCCATGTAAATTCCAAGGTTAAATGAATCTTTTAAAGTACTTTTGAATCTTAACATGATTAATTTGATCTCCATTTAAACCACTCCAATAATTACAACTACAGTCATCTCTGCGGAATTTGTAGCTATAGTCTCAGGAACATTTTACAGTGAGCAGCAACGGTCAGAGACTTGTTGATAAGCATGTTAAAGAAATAAGTAATATGTGTTTTATTTAGCAAGCAACAGAGGGAGCATTTTTTAAAATAAAATCTAAAGATATACAAATCTTGAAAAAGAACATTAGTAGTAAAGAATCAAAATACCTAAGTACTGGACCATATTTTAATGGGAAGAGCACCACTCAATGTCCACACTTATAATTGCTTCTAAGCCCACTGCTTAACTGGGCTCTGTTATATGGGTCTGTAACGCGTTTTCTAAATTAGCCATAAAAATCCTAATTTTAATAGCATTGGTTCAAGGTGATACTATGTTATAACCATTTCACAAGCTATCAAAAAGACCAGCTGCTGTTACAATTCTGCATAAAGACAGCATTATGTAAGGACTGTTCTTCAGAAAAAGTATTTTAAAACATTTATACTTAAAACAAAAAGTATCACTCTTATTTATTCATTCTGCTTCACTTATATGTCTATAAGACCTAAAAGCATATGGTTGTATAAATAAATTGAAAGAAGCAATAAATCTATTATGAGAAGTAAAATACGTATATACACTTGTAAGTATTCCATAATACATTTTCTGCTGAAAATCAGTCTTTGTTAGAATGTCTTTCAATAATATGAACAGATGAACTGTTCTTTTTCATTAATAATCCTAAACTATTAGGTGCTTCTGCATGCAAGCTGTTGGTTTTTGCAAGAGGAGTGATGAGAAAGGAGAGCTGTCCTCAATAAGATTATCTTCCCATGTTTCATAGGCTGATTCTTCAGAGAAGCTGAGGCAGTATGGACTTTCCCACCTGTATAGCCATCCTGTTCTGATTACTAGAACTAGGTCCTGCCCTCTGGTAGCACCGCCACAATCGCCACTGGTTCCTCGCTGGAAACTTTTCCGTCAGAAAAAAGAAACTATCGTGACATCTGAACCGCAAGGTTCGTCCAGTTGGACCTCCAGAACAAATTTTGTAATTGTCAGTTACACCTGAATCATTATAAACATTCCCATAGTTGTATTTACAAGCATCATCATCTAGCATAGTTTCAGTGGAACTGTCTGATGGATGAATTTTCTTCCTTTGGTGGTGGGGTCTATTTTTATGTGATAGTCCCCTTCAACTTCATTATTCTTAAATACTTTAAGAAGTGTCTTATCGTATTTCTAAGAAAACTGTTGGATAAAATTAGGAGGGGGTATAATGAGAGCACTACCAGAACTTTCTGATGCAGAGTCCTTACACCTTTTAATATCTTAAATATTGACTAGTCCTGCTGTAACCAGCAACTTCAGTTTTAGGAGCAAACACTTGGTTTAGGGTTTGTTTATGCTATATAATACAGTTGCATGAGTGACATAGATATAAAAGCTTTACACATGCAAAATATACTAGAATAAAACAGATTAAATTAGACATAGGTATAACGTGCTACCATAGTTATGAGGTGATACTTCATCTCAGCCATCCCAGGTTTTTCTTTTCCGTTCAAGTGTGTGTGAGAATATGTGGAGATTCTTTCCTGAAGTCTTTTAGAATTATTTAGGATGATATGCCCAATGGAAATTATTTATCAGGGAAAAATATGGTGTTAAGTGGTAGTAAATGTTTCATATGAATATATCTTTAATAAGTTACCTTTTTTACAGAGCCTATAATAAAGAAACCTGAAGAGCATGTTGAGATTGCTAGTCCATTTTTCAATTATAAAATTGACATTATCACAGTACCAACAGATATGTAAGTATTTAATGTAGTTTCAGCATTCATATCATTCTGTCAATCAGTTACACTGCAAAAATAGAGTGGCTTATTTTTATCTCTCATGGGAAAAAAGTACTTGGTAGATGTGTTTTCAAGCACATCAAGATTAAAGCAATCTACTGATTTATTGATAACACATAATTAATAGGCATTCAGAGATCTGTATGATTAAGATCAACAGTATAACAGCTAAACCACGGTGCTAAACACTTGGAGAATGTTAATTAGCACATGCAAACTTCTGAACACCTTCCAACAACTACTTCTGATCACACACATGCACACACAAGCGCATATACATTCAATCTTACCCACCCTCTGGCATTGCGGGTTACAAGCCAACAAGAGGGTTACTGTCTCTTCTGGGACTGCAGGGTCTCTTGCGCAGATCTCCTGTTGGAGTTGGGGTGCTCTAAGATGCTCCCTAAAGTCTCCTATTCCACACAGCAGAATGTGAGAAAACACCCCAGCATACATACCTGAGGGCTGGATCCCTTCTTGTTGCACCCTGTGCTGACAGTTCCCTGGCTGGCTGAACAGCTCTGCCAGGCCTAGGCAGAGGTTGTCATGCTGGCAGAGCAACCTTTGGTAGCATCAGATTAGGTTTGGGCTACTACTGATTCTGCCCCAGGATTCCTACTTGTGTTGCATGTTCTTTTATATTCTTTTGAAGCTGAATCCTCTTGTTGCAATAGTGCCTGTGCATGCAACCACCACTTCTTTCTTATACAGCCTCACTGATGTTGCTCAGTGAACTGCGAGCATTTCACTTGATGGGTAGTCACAAAAGACTATCTTTTCTACAGAATGTTGTCTTGAATGCGTGAAAATTTTGTACCTCTGAATCTTTATTCTTCCCTGAGTAGAATCATAGAATTCAGCATAAAATTGTTGTTTGAAATTATTTATGGAGCAAAACCACTGTAATCCAAATTTAATTTTGCTTTCTAGTACTACATCTAGTACTAGACATTCAGACAAAAGGTCAGGTATCTTTAATGAAAATGAAAGTGCAGTTATATCTGAAAGGTTTATCACTTTACTCAGAGATTTTATTTTACCTTTTAAGCATTTTGCTAATTTCTCTACATAGTGGTCCAGAAGGGTAGAACATCCAAAAGTTCCTTTAGGTGGAAATAGGAATATTCTTAGATATTTTTCAAGTTTTGTCTTAAGTCTTTCTCGATTTTTTGCAAATAACACTGTGACAGTCATTTAACTAGGTTAAAGAGGGAATCATTGTATGACTAGTTAGTATTTTCTTTGATTTCAGAGTGACTGCATGGAACAATACACCATTTATACTGATGATAGTTGAGTTTTCGTGGTTGCAGTTTACAATTAAAAGTACATTAAATTATGTTTTTGTTGTTATTTTCAAATCATAAATATAATATATAAAAAAGTTTAAATAGTACCCATAAGTTTATTAAAATGAATGAATAATAATTAAAATAAAGTATTTTTACAGTAACATAATTATATTTTCATATTTAATAGATTGCTTCATTGTTCACTTATCACTTGTCAAGGACCGTTTTCTTAATGTACAAGTTTCCATGACAATCAGCTAATTTAGTCTTGTGATTTAATTAACAGGTAGTGAAAAAATATATAGTAAGAATTAGCATCTTATTAAAATAATACAGCTGCATAAATAACATAAGGGACTTATATTCACAATTGAGACTGAAACTGTTTTTATTCTCTTACTTCTATTCTAATTAAATAATTTGAAACACTCAAAAGAAAGAGTTGTTGCTAGAGATCTTGATCTTTTGTTATTTTAGTCTTTCAGAAAAGACGAGGTAAAACAAGTGTGCATTTTTCTCTGATCTTTATTGCTCTAATAAAACAATTGCGCATATTAATCTAATTGGCATGTGTGCAGCATTGTTTTGATCTAGTTCTTCTTGTTTATTTAACAAGCAAACAGTGATTTTTTTTTTTTTTTGTCAGTTATTTTTGCATCTGCCTCCACTAAAATCAGAGAAAACTCTTTCATCTACAGCAGGAGTAGACCTTACACAAGTTCCTTTGGTTTTCATAGACTTTAGCTGCCTGGTAGCCATGGAGATCAATTTTGACAGGAAAGACAAAACCAGTGGCAGAAGCAATTTTTTTTCCCCTACCTTCATTTGAATGTTTTTTTAATATTTTTTTTTTCTTTGGGACCATAGAAATTTATTTATGACTCTGTCACCTAGCTTTGCTCATCAGACTATTTTTTGAAAAACTATTTCGAAAAAATGTTAAAAATAGTAGTTATAAAGCCTGTGGTTTGAAAGCAAATGTATGGATTAATGCATTTGAACTCTCTTTTATTATTTAGTCACTTTCCAAGGACTACCATTAAAAGAGGATTTCACTCTATATGGCCTCTCCCTTCTCTTAGTGAAGAAGATGAAAATGATATTATTGTGAGTATGAATCAAAATATGAGACACTTAAAAGCAGAAGATAATAAGGTAATAATTGTCCTATTTATTTATCACAATCTACTTTTATGTTGCAAAGGGCAGTGAAAGACAAAATAGAAAATACTAAGTACTGAAATATGGATTAAAAAAATCTTTTTAGTAAGCTTTTTCTTTCTTTTTTTTTTCTTTCATTTTATATTTACATTGAGGCCTGCTGGGTGAGGTTTGTTTAGTAACATTTCTCATTTTCCTATAATTTGTTCCTCGGATTCTTACAACAATATTACTACTACTATAAAATATTTTGGGTTGGCTCCTTAAATCAGTTTGATGGAGCAAACTTTAACAAGTCATGCGCCTTTTATAAATAAACATATTTCGTGGGTTAACTAACTGTATTTCAACTACAAGGAAGGATATACCTATGCACATTGCTACTACAAAAATATAAACTTTGTAAATATGTACCTTAGAATTTCATCCTTGTTCCCTCTTCATTATATTACAACGCCATTCTAATATTCTAGAACTGAATTTCAGTTGTTTTAATTTCTATCTACTGTGTGTATGGAAAGTATGCAAGCGTGGGTGTATATTAGTGGGCACCTATGAATTAAAAATAAGACAATTCTGTAGTGAAGAAGTCTTTGCAATAGACTATGTTGTTAGCTTTTCTGTATTTTGTGTACATTTTATTCACAAGTTATAGTTTAATTAGTACCTCATGACCTTTTTAAAGTATTTTTAATAAATGAAAGTCATTACAAAAGCAGCAGGGTAAGACGTGCTAAGAACTTTTGAAAATATATGATAATTATTAGTTGTGTGACTTCAGCCTCTCCAGCTGTACAAACATAGATATAGTTAATTACAAAGTGATAGACATCTATGTGCTAAAAGCACAGTAGCTTGGAACATCCCTTTCATTTTCTCCTCCTGTCTATGAATGTAAAAACCATTCTGACTGTAGAATGCTGATCTGCACCATTAGTACATGGATTCAAGGAGAGTGAAGGGTAAGTATGAAAACGCATGACAGACATTGATAAAAATGGAAAGGTAGGAGAAAAAACACGTGTGCCTCCATTTCAGAGTAAACTGATTCGATCATGAGGTGTAAGAAGGCATGAACAGCTAATTGACTTGGGCTTGGATATTTACTTTTGCCTTAGTTTAAATCTCAGCTGAAATATGCTGGGCCTCTCAACATCTGAAGTGTGTAAATTGAACTGCATTCAAACTGCTGAAGTGAGTAACATTTTTAACTTGCTGAATAATTCTGTTTGCATATCAAAATCTTAATCAACAAAAACAATTTTTAAAAATTATAGAGAGAGCTCTAGGAGGGGATTCCTTTCGGGAGGCTTTCTTTCCATTATTTTAAGACTTGAAATAACAGTAAATATCTACACATTAAATATCTAGCTTTGGGGATTTTTTGTTTGTTTGTTTTTAAGCGACTAGTGGTTATAAAACAAAACACCGAAAGAGAAATGCTGAGATCTCCAGTTTACTACATTCTTGCTCTCTGTAGACTTTCATAGTGTAGTATACAGCACGTGAATAACTTCCTCCATTTTAAGTTGTGTGATTATTATTTGGGGCAAATCTGTGCTTAAAACCCCTGAGGTATATTTGATAGATCTTTGGGATGATGTAGCACTTTTATTCTGCCAGATTAAGTTTATTCTGCCATATTAAATTGAGATATTTCAATTCACTTCAATGGAACTATCTGAATTTACATCCACTGAATATCTGGTTCGCTGTTTCTAAGGTCTATGGTCAAAGAAACAAAGATGGTATCTGTAGACACTGATACCTGAAAGATTATTTTAAGGATCTCATACGCCTTCAATATGACTTCTTTGAAGAATATCACATTCAAAAATATGGCCTTGTCCCTCCTGTCCCCAAAGTATTTATACCAAAGAATAGAAAGTGCTTCATTATTGATTTTTTTTAAGATTTTTTTTATCTTTGAATTTCCCATTCCTCCTGATTCTAAAAGTTTTGTGGATTTATAATTAGAAAAATCTCTTTTTATCTCTGTTTTTTGTAGATAAAATGATCTTCACTCTGTAAATAAAGAAAAATAAATTTTCATCAACAATGTGTTTTAAAACTCCATGAAATAGGTCTAGTTATTTAATTTTTATTGATATTAAAATCATTAATTTTTAATTGGACTGGGCTACCCAGAGAGATTGTGAAGTCTCCTTATTTGGAGATCTTCCAACCCAACCTGGGTGCGACCCTGTGCCAGGTGCTCTGGGTGTCACTGCTTGTGCAAGGGGGTTGGACAGATGATCACGAGAGGTTCCTTCCAACTTTAACTATTCTGTGATTCTGTGGAAAAAAAAAGTCTTCTTTAAGAAATGAGATGATTTTACTTGTGCAAGATGCATTTCTGATGTGTGATGATATATTCCTGGCTTATGCTCTTCAGTTGCAAAAGAAGTTCTTTCACAGAATAAGTAGCTTCCTGAACCAGAAGGCTTTCAGAAATTTAGTTTTTCTTTCATTTTTATTACTTATTCACTTTCAGGGTCAAAAGGAAGCCAAAGGCTCATCAACTGTAAATTTTACATTATGTACTGCTATTGTATAATTAAACAATAGCAGCATTAGCATGTAAATTATTAAACAATAATTTCAACAAACTCTTAATAGAGAAAGTTGATCCCAAAATAATGCTTCCCTATATATCTGTCATTCGAAAGCCTACTGTAATTTTCATCTTAATGAATTCTTTAATGCAAGCTATCTCCAGAACCATTGGGAAGAAGAAAGTTCATTACCTTCTGGTTTGAGAAAAATGTTGAACAGTAATAAGTCAAGGAAAAGTTAGTCAAAATATGTTTATCATCAGAATTTACTAAAGGCTATTAAATATTTTAGTAGACTTACCTGATTACCATCTCCAGAAATCATAAGCGTGTTCTCCCACTTGATTTATGTTTGTGGTTTCTTCAGCTTCATAGTCCTTGGCATTACTTCTTTCTAGGGTTAAAATCACTACTACTCTCCCCTTGATCTAAACCCAGTACACTTGTTTTTAAATATTCATGTTTACCTCTTTTCCTTACTTTTAGTGACATCTTTAAACATGGCAGCTCAGTCATTCCTTCTGCTTTACCACTGATGTCAGTCTCAGTGTTCTGTTTAGTTTGCCAGATATTTGTGGTTTTTTTTTCTTTTCATACTCTCCATAAATATTCCAGTACTGTTGTGTCATATCAACCCTTCTCTTCTTATCATAACATATTTCATAAGCCCAGTGAAGTGGTGTTGAGTCAACAGGAGGTCTAGATAGGCAATAAAAAAGTCTATTTTCTTCCATAATGACACGTTTTGGAAATTGATTTTGATTTGCATGTGATGAAGATTCCTCCCTTAATTTTTCGGGAAAAGGAAGTGCACAAGAGATGCAAGAAACCTGATTTAGAAGTGCAGCCTCATTTTAGACACCTGTGCTTTTGAGAGAATCTTTCTGAGTAGGCTTGTGAATATCTACTTATTTATACAAATTGGGACAACACTAACAATGAAGACTGTTTAATAGAGGAGATAATCCGCTATTTAGATAGTGCTGATAATAGAGCTGATAGTCCACTATTTTTAAATCATTCCTACATACTGATCTGTGCACATTAGGCCTTTAGTTGTTCTTGCTGTTGAACTGATGCCTTATCTCAAAAGTCACTTCCATCACCCTCTCCCACATCACAGCTAAAATTAATTCTAATACTGAATTTAGTGAAAACAGTAAACTTATGAGTAAAAGAATGTGTCCAAGTGAATGTAGATGTGAAGTAGAAATAGAAGGGATGGTCTACTTCTCAGGCCAACATCAATCCCTAAAGATTTAATAAAAGTTGTATTATAATAGATATTTTAGTCTTCTTTTCCATTTTGGAGGTAGTTTAAAATGCACTTTTAATCATAAAATAAGATATTTGAGACTTCATTGTTTCATTTGCAATTATTTATAGCTGAAGAGCTTATTTCTAAAGGAAGACAGTTTTCAGAAAATTGCCATGCATCATTTCTACCTTAAAAGATATCAGTTTTATAAAAGCATCCTATTATTTGGTGAGTTTGAACAAAATAAATACAAAGCTAATGTTAAGAGGTTGAGCAATACAAATTAATTGGTAAAATGGACAGGATATTTTATAGTAACATATTAACAATTATAAAGCATAAAAGATGGCAAATTAGATTTTAAGTTAATCAGCATATTTTCTTCCCATTTTGCATTCAGAGCTCATAGTGAATTTCTCTTCATCAATTTGATTGACATGCAGAAGGAATATTATGTAACTAAATTCTCCCTGAGTCTAAATGTGTGTATCCTTTCATGTTTCACAGCTGGATCCCAGTTTTCTTTTATCTCATTCTTTATCGGATACTGTGGCTGCAGCCTTGACCTTTTCAGGCAATGCAGACTTTATTAAAGAGGAAAGAGACTTTTAGTTTCTCTTTGTGTGCCAGTGTCTTTGTCACTGTTGCTGAGGCAATAGCAAAAAAGAATGAGAACTTTCTTAACACTCCCTGTTGCTCCAAAATCTGTGAGGTTTAGGTAGACAGATACATCCTATACTATTAGAATTGGGCAGCTATTGATTATATCTGCACTGCAGAAAACAGAGTAAGGGAGCCTTTATGCATCTGTGGCTGAGTTATTGAAACTGGCTTAAATAACAGTATTCGGCATCCAGACTTTCTATGGTCTGTTCTTCTTCAGTGGATATTCTATCAAAGCAGCTTTTGAGGACCTTCTCTATTCCTCCAGCATTCCAGTAGCCAGATATTAATTGCAACATAGTGGCTCTACAGTAAGCTGCTACATGTCCCTACTAGACGTGTGGATCATGTGCACTGTCATGAATGCTGAATCTGCAAGGAAGTGTTAGGCTCATAGATTCATAGAATCATAGAATCCTTAAGGGTGGAAGGGACCTCTAGAGGTCATCTAGTCCAACCTCCCTGCACATGCAAAGTCATGATGCAAAGATGACAATTTCTAAGGTTTATAGAGTAAATCGAGCACATATACTTTGGTCATACTCAGGATTTCTGAGAAACTTGAGAGATTGTGCAATTGGTGCGTACCTGTCTGGTAAATCCTGTGCATCCCAAAAGAAACCTGCATATACTGGAACCTCGTGAATTGTGGACTCCCATACAGAAACACATCTGCATCCAACATCTCTGTATGTAGGTTCTTCTGAGATTGGGAGGGGAGACCTATCAGACCCAAGTGCTGAGTCATGAAAGTCACATGAGAAGTGACCTCATTTTGTCTTTTGTTTTCTAAAGTTGAATGCAGAGAAACTTGGAAACAGAAACTGAAGTGGGCCATTAATTGCAACATCCTCTTAAGGTGCCTTCAGTGCTTTGGCTCTAGAAAAGCTAGATACGTATCTAAAAAGGGACATGCAGGAATTGAGCATATTTCGATTACCCAAATGTTCAACAAACTGTTAACCCTTTCAAAAAGCTGTATATTTTACTCTTAATTTCTGTTTATATTAGGCTTAGCATCAGTTTTGACTTACAAATCTTCTTTAAAATACAGATTTGAAATAGAATTTAGGATCTTTTTTGTGCAAAAAAATGGTCGTTTCAAATTCTCTTAATCAAATATAGTACTAATTCAGTAAAATTGTTAGCATTAAATTATTGATTAAAGCACCTCCTGGTTTGGGACAGACACTCCTGGATCTATAGCTTATTCTAATAGCAATCTGTAATTAGTTCAAAGAAGATCAAATACCTAATTTTTTGACAAATTGACAAGATTCCCAAGCTTATTCTGGGCCTTTTATGCCATGGACATGCTGTAAAATGCTCGAGAAAGAATTTCAGCAACGAGTTAAAGTGCAGGGGTGGGGCTATGATACAAGGATCACATTAGAAGTGGAGTTAGAGCACATAACAGTGTGCTGCCTTTAGGTATCATAGTCATGCTGTAGTCTAGTGTAGACTGTTTAAATTATGCCAGTCTGCCTCTCAGAACAGCTTTCTAGGTTGCACTGAGAAAAGCATAGAAGTAGCTCTGCATCAGTGTAGCCCCTAAGCTTCCCCTTTGAAATGCAGAACAGAAAATCATCGTTTATGGGGAGATGTTGTCTAGCTCAGTGGTATCGGTTTCAGCATTATCACCTTTGACACGTGCTTAAAAAATAAACATATGTATATGCGGAATTTGGGTGGGACAAAGAATGCAAATGCTTGGTAAAATGACAGCTAGCATGAAAAGAAGCTTGCAAATTAGTTTCAATAGCTTTAATAGGCTCTAGTGTTTTTGTGGGCAAAGTTTAAGCTGGATCATTTAACACGCTGATAGTACCGTATCCAACTAAGAAATGGCAAGGAAGTATGGAACTTCCCCAATGCAGCCAACTTTCCTCATAAAAAGATAGTGAGTCTTATGCAGAGTTATGTCATATTGAAGGTAAGAGGTAAGACAAATAAGGGGCATATCTTAAGCTTATTAAATATTTTGCTCTCTCAAAGAAGAGATTGCACCTGTGTTATGATCATAATAAGCTGACTTTCAGAGAGGCTGGTGAACTTATTTCAGCTGCAAACGTAAGTGAATATTACACACAGGTTAGTTCAACTCCTGTAGCTTGGAAAGGGGAGTGTTGACCAGCTTACCAAAAAGCAAAGGACAGGCAATGTTTTTATTTATGTTGCTGATGAAAAACAAAAGATCCTGGAACAATGAGGCAGGCTGTTTCAAGTGACAGTTGTATATATGCTTGCAAGCAAAGAAACAGATGCTTGCCTGAAAAGGAGTTTTGGAGTAGAAGATACTTAGAACTATTTTATTGTCAAAGAATAGTCATATCAAAGAGCATTTTTTAATAATAGACATTTTTTATGCTAGACTCCAGCTCACATGTACTTTCCCAGTTTTTAGAAAAACAATCTATCAATCGGTGATAAATGTGTAGGTGGTACTGTGAATTCTAATATTTCTATGATACTTTTTAATATTATACTACACTGAAAACTTACTAGCTTTTTTCTTAAAACCAGGAAGAACTGACACAAAGAAAAATAAATAAAATGTTTATTTTCTTTAAAAAAGATAAAATCCCCACCATTGTTTTTCACTTACAGGAGACCTCCTTCCAGCAGCATAATGCAGAGGAACCCACGGAAGGTAAGAATGTTTTCAGTTTATATTCAGATTTCTGCTGCTGTCATTTGCCATCAATGTTAATCTCCATATAGAGTAACAGCATTACTTAGTTATGGCTATTGTTTTTACAGCAGTGCTTTCAAAGAACTGGCTCCATATATGACTTCATAAAATAGAGTTTTCAGGCTAGTACTAAAATATCCTTAATTTACGAGAACATTTTGAAAAAATGGCATTTCTGATGTTACAGCGTTACCCTGCGTACTAACTGTATTGATTTTGTACATAGAACTCTTTCTGATCGTTGTGAATTAAAGCCTTTTTCTGAAATAAAAGACAGGAAAGAAAAAAATTAATTTGAATTAATATTTGAACAGTGTTCAGACAGAAAATACCTAGTCTTTTTTCTTTTAATCACTTTTATATTGCATTAAATACTTTTTTTATACTTTAAAAAAATTCTGAAGATTGATCCTCATGTGAGGAGGAGGCATGGAGTATAGTGTTTTTAATTTTTTTTAATGTTCTCTGAAACATATCTGTGCTTTTAAGAGCTGCTACTAGTTTTGAGCATCCTTTCTTTTAAATTCTTTAATATTATTTTTAATAATGTTATCCCAGTTAAAAAAGAACCAAAATAAAACATATTCACTGTATCAAAATTCTACAAGTCATTTAACTGAAAAAATGTTCTCCAATTTTTGTCTCACAGTTCTGCATCTGTTCTAGCTCAAACTTTGTAAGTGTAGTAGCTTACAGTAAGTGACTCTCCAAAACCTCTCACAAATATATTGGGATATTGGGTGATTTTTGTACTAGCCCCCACTATCTAGATTCAGAATAGAAAAGAACACTCTGACTATACACTAACTTCAGAATTTATTTGAATTTATTCTGAAGTTAGTGTATAGTCAGAGTGTTCTTTTTTAATGCTTACTCAAAACTACTCAAGAAATACCCCTTCAAGGAAAGATTATTAATTAATGTCATGACAAAATGACAAACTGTTTTAATACTGGTGTCATTCAGAATGTGTACAATCAGATTTTTGGTAGTTAAAGTTGCTAGAATCACACAAACACACACAGACACACACACACACACACACAATCTTTATCAAAACTCAGCAACATATCCTAACTAGTCAAGACATATAAACAGTACAAAATTAAGAGCTTTAACACTGAAAGAACTAGAGAGTGCATTATCATCTTCTCCCCAAATCTGGGTGCTTTTGAAGTCTTAACTTTTCTGGGAAAAATCCCACAATCTTTATACAGCTGCTTCACACCTCTTACATTTTTATACATCTTTATAAATATAATTTTTATACAACCAGCTTCTGCTGGCTGCATCCTCAGAGAATCTTTCCGTTCATGAAAGAGCGCCAACTGCAAAAGGTTCAGTGGCTTAGCTGTGCTGGAGAAGATTCCTCCTGTTTTTTCTTTTCCTTTGTACGTATCACCTACTGCATACCGTCTGTTGAAAGGTTTTTTTCCTTTATTATGAATCTGCACAGCAGGCAACATGGGATTACGTGAGGAAGCTGAATGGTAGCTGTAATGATACGTTGTGTAAGTCCATTCAACAAAAGATCACTCAGCAAACTCCTCTTCTGTGTTCTGCCAGCCTCTGGCCTACAGTGCTAATAATTCACTTAAGTTCTGTAACGATCTTCTGTGCCCTGGTCCTCTTTTCACTATCTTCAGGCCATCTGAAGCCATATCTTCACATTTCTCATGCAGTGTATGTTGTATGAGTTACTTCAGATTTCTGTTATTTAAAAACGTTTTATGTTTATCAATTCTATAGAACATCTCAGAGTGTAAGTCAGAGACCAAAACTGAAAGAAGCAAATCTTTCAAAAGTGTTTCATTTAAGAGAAGTGGCGTTCAAATGTACTTTTTCCTATAACTGAAAATTGCTCAAAGTCTGCAAATCATTTGAATGGAAATAAATAACCTCTTTCTCTGGAATTTGGTTACAATACAGTTAAACATATGAATAGTTCGATACCAGAAAAGTTCTTTCTGTTCACTTGAAGCAGGTTTGAAAAGTCTCACAAGTATTCTTATTGAGACTGATGGTATTTTATAAGTAAATTGCTGCATCTGAACACATCATTTCTTGGATATATAATTGATCTTCTGAACCTTTTGTTTTAGGAAACTTCCTTTCCTCTTGTGTTTGTTTTTTAAAAAATCCAATTAAGTATTTGCATGAAGGTTTTTAGGCTTTTTAATTTCATAGAAAATTTGAACTTACTGAGATATGAAAGAGTGTGTTAACATTTATATCAATATTAATCTTCTAGCATATTTTCTTTTTTTTTTTTTGTATAAAAGCATCTGGTGCAACTGTCAGGCTTAATTCTGAAAAAAAATGGGTCAAATGCGGAGTGCTTCTCATTTCATTAACATCATGAAAATTATTTAAAATATAGAGTTCATATTTCACTCTTTCTATTTGCTGCTTTTTAACTCAGTTTACAACTGCCGTGTTCTTCATTTTTGCTAAAAAACTTCCACATGATATTGTAGCAGACACTTCTGAGTATACACTTGAGTATTTTGTTGTATTCAGAAGTTACTATTTTTCTCCTGGATGTGATTTTGTTATATTAATCTTCAATCTTCGACTCTTAGCTAGCATAAAATTCTCAAATTCAAATATGTTTTGCCCTTTTATGAAGCTCTCTGCATTGTCTAGTTTTAAAATATGCTTGTATCATATCCCTCTGTATTTGATTACTGTTTGGATTTGTTCAGAGAATAATTTTTTTGATAATTACTGACAATTTGTGGAAATTGTCTTCCATTTGTCAATCTTAAAATACTAATTAATCCTGACTGTCTTCACATGTCTGACTTATTTCACATCTTATTTATAGATTTTTTTCTGTAAATCATATCTTCATTATATCATCCAGTGTTTGTGGTTTTTCATGACTGCTAATTGTGCTTCTTGTGTATCAGGTTAACAAGAGATAGCAGCTTGTTACACGATTTCTTTAATTTTATTTACGTGTAGTGTCAGGGAACATCTAAACATTTGACTCTCTCTGGAATAAGTAGATCAAAAAGGATAAAGCATGCTTTTTTGATGGCTTCTCACCGGATTCTCACCTCTTCAAAGAGAAGTGAGAAAAATTCAGCCATTTTGTTGGCAATGTTTTGCCCTCCTTTAGGTGCTCTGGGAGAGATATCTTCCCCACAACTCCAGTCTGCATGCATAAATATCTCAGTGGAGATATTTACGTATTAACCTCTGAATAGGATGGAAGCCACCTTCTGTATAAAGGTTGCAGAGATATGTTGACCCTGTGGATTCTGAGAAACATCAGCTGATAGTGCCCTTGTTATAATGAACAAAGAAGAGCAACATTGAGCCTCAGAAAGACATTTTGGGATATAGCTCTCTTCTGGTGATGACTGTGTTATACTTCCTTGGATATGTACATTTGTAAACCAGGCACTGTAGTTACTTTACTGATGACCTAAAATCTTTGTTAACTTTAATCTAAAAAAAAAAAAAGGGGTTTATAGCTTGAAAGTAGTTTTTCCAGAGTGTAAGAGAGCAGAAAAGAGCCGCTCACATCCTAAGGGTGACCCAGAATATTACTCGGTGTTTACTGATCATGAAATATTAAAAGGAAATTTAAAAATGCATTTATTTTTCTAATTAGCTTTCTCTCTTGTTGTACCATTCAGAGAGAGTGGCATTTCAGCACGACTTAAAATAAATTACAAAATAATTGCAAAATGTGTCTGCACAACTTATGTATATATTTCTGTGTTGATATTTTGTTATGAATCTGACAGTGGGTGTTCTGATTTTATAAGGAAATTCATGTAATATTGTTCACATCTGTTCCTCTCTTTTAAGAAGTACTTAGACTGCCTTATAAGTGGACTGCTCTATGTAGCAGAGGCAAGGATACACCTCAGTCTCTATAGGTCTTAGTGTCCTCTGCAGCTTAGTATGTTTTTGATCCTCAGAGGATTATAAAAAATTTAACATTCCACCATATCTTCTTTTCTCTGAAGAGAAACTTTGAAAATGGGGTTATTTTTTTTTTTAGGGTAGCTTCAGGTTTGCAGAATTGCATGTTCACTGAATGTGCTCATATGAGAGATTTTAATTCACAAGCAGTTGCAATTCAAATCAATATAGGTTTGTTTCAGTCACTTTTGAGTATAAGAATGATGTTATTTTAATGTGCATATTGTTACTGTATTGAATCTTTGTGTCTTCTTGTCTTTGCAGAAGAATTACATGAGAATATGAATTTTGAAGCATCACAAACATCAGAAATAGCTAATATTGGTATTAACTGCCAGATGGTGAATAAATCAAAGGCAAAAATTGAGTCAGAAAAGAATTCTGTTTCCAAGGAAACTTGGATTAGCTTTGAAGACTTCTGTATTTGTTTCCAGTAAGGAAGAGAAGTTTGGAGTTTTATTCTTTAGAATATAAAATACAGCAATGGTAAAAGTTGAATAGTATATAAAAACATTATCACCTCAACAGATCTTCCTTGCATGGATATAACTATCCTGCCTTTCAAGGTCATCCTATGACTCCCCTTCAGACCCTTACTGTCTCTGCTGACAGTAGCCTGCAGGTACCGCCCCAGGCTGTGTCCTCCAAAGTACACAGAGGGACACAACCATCACCTACAAATAGTGTCTGCCAGAATGCAGTGTGGATAGAAGATGGTAGGTCATAGAGTATGCTGTGTAGTCTTTAGCTTGTCTTTCTGGCTTAAGAAGCCTGAAACAATATGGATTTTTTAAAGAAAATTGTATTTCTGAGAGGAGTAATTTTCTCAGAAAATTCACCCTGTTTTTTTATTTTTGTAACAGATTTCTTTGTCAATCTCTTATTTTCATAAAAGTTTTTTTTCCTTGGAATATCAAATTTAGAGGAAGTATATGAGAGCAAAGTTATACCTTTTACACCAGCAGCACTACAGAAAAGGACTTAAGTCATACTAGAGCTTGTTAAGACTTGTCTAATGTTAAGATTCATGTTAAGCTTGTTAAGACTTGACTCATTTTTGGGACCACTATGTTCAGGGAACTACTGCCTTCAGAAAGAAGACTGCCAAGCAAATGCATTCCCTTCTCTTTAAAAGTCTTGCTTCCTATAAGCCTGATAAAGAGAGAATATACATTATGAACATTATTTTAACTTGTCAATCTAATTTTAAATGGCTGCTGGTCTGTTGAGACTGTGGTAATATAATCATACCAACCGTTTGTCACATTCTTACATTTCTGCTTCTAAAAGGGAAGGAGTTGGCTTAATTTTGCACTAAATTGGTGAGGCAGCTCTTGACAAAATCATCTTGATTAATTGGGAAGGTTTCATTTTTCAGAAGATGTTCCTTGGAAAGCATTTCCTTGTGTGATATGTCTGTATCTCAGATATAATGAAAAATAGATGAATATTCCAAGTTTGTATTAACTTTTAGAAAGGAGGACTACTTTAGTGTTTTAAAAGTTGATATGTCTGATTCTGTCCTCAATCAAAGCTGAAGTCATTTGTGTTGCCTTTGAGTAAATCAAGGTCCCAAAAATCTGTCAGAAATCTCGAATGCTTTTCTGGAACTATGTGATCAATGAAAATTTGAAAAGATGCATTAATAAGCTATATAAAAAGAGTTCCTCCTTGGAGTATTTATTAAAGTAACTTTTAGGTAGGCATGGAAATCTAAATGCTTATTACCATTTATAGATTCAAGGAGGAAAAGTTAATGGCCTGAACTCCACAGAAAGATAGAGAAATGTGGCAAAAGTAGAAATTAGTGTCAGCTGCTTTCTATGGAGATGGATTGTGTTCACCTTTTATGAAACTAAAAATATTTTATCATTTTTGAGAAATATTTTAAGAAATATATTTTGATAAATTACTTGTCTAATTTATGAAAATTTAATCCATTTGCCAAGTAAAAGTCAGTATCATACGCAATGAAAAACACATTTACATGAATTATTAATATAAAGATTATTTTCCTATGTATATATATTTCTTTTATTTTTTCCCTAGGAACCTGCATGTTTTCCACAAACCACATACATATACTTACAATTATTCTAAGGCAGATTTTAAGGTATATGATTTTATTGAATTATTATGCATTTATTTGTTTTATCTTTGCCGAGGAATCTTTGTCTAATACATGTATACTAAATTTTGTTAATACATGATAGAAGTACTATGACTGAAAAGTGGTAATACAAACATTGTGTGGATATCCTTAAGATTACATTAGTTATTACAATAAAATGTTTGCTAACAGTTATCCAGAAGAATTTCACTGTTTTTAAGATGAGAATAAACAAAACTGTTACAGATTGCTGCTGCATAGTAATGCAAAAATATATTGAGTATGTAAATCATGAAAGGTTGTAGTGAGAGTATGTGTTACAGCGGATCAGATCTCCATGCTCTTTTTATCTTGCCTTAAATGTGCTGTATAGCAATTTAGGGGCCTCTTCAAACTGAATTCATTAATGATTTAGTTTCTGAAACCAACCTTCAACTACCCTTTCTTCTCTTTACCTGTCGCCTAAAACACAAATCAGGAGTCTAGCTATGTGTCCTAGCTTTTCATTTTCTCTTTACATGCTAAGTACTTTGGTTATGTATGTGAAATTATTGTTCTGAAGACTAGAATTACCGATTAAATACTGTGCAATAACAGTATATTTTTTAACCTGCCATTACGTGGCAATTCCCAGCTCTACTTTCATACTCTAACCAGAGAATAATTGTAGAGTAGAGAAGTGTAAACTTCAGACATGAATTCTATATAAAATTTTGGATTGCAAAGGTTAATTATATGGATTATGTTCCATAATTATTGTACACCTATTATTTCATAGTCCTCTGTATTATAATCAAATCACAGGAAATTTTCTTATTCATTGTGTGATATGCTTGCACAAGCTGTAATGAACATCCAGACAATGTATGCCTGAATACTAGTGTATAACACATTAAGAGAATGAGACTTATTTCCTTGAAGCTCACTGTAATTAGAACTAGAAAACTGCAGAGCAAAAACCTTTTGGTCTTTTGATTAATACTCTCTGATAAGTAGGGCTAAACTGAGGTACATATGAAGAAAAGCCCATGAAAGTAAATATATTCTCATCCAAGTAATTTTTTTTCCTTTTATCTCTTAACTGAAAGTTACTCTTTGTAGGTGCAGCATGAGAATCTGGGCTCAAATTTCTATAATTTATAAGCAGTAGTGACAATGCTATATTTATAGCCACAATATCTGAAGTCTAAGTCATGCTTTATAAAGGTCTGCTCAGACAATATTCAATGGAGATGCAAGATGAATGAAATCTGTTTTTCTATGCAGTCGACTGATGATCGAGTCTTCTATTACTTATTTGTGGATAGCTTGAGGCCCATTGAAATCCTGATTAGCTTTTCTGCATTGGTACGCTGGGGTGACCTTGGAGGTAAGGACAACACAAAAAACTCTATGTTAATATTGGGATTTCCCACTCTAGAGTATGTCTGTGCTGTTGTTCCTAGCTGTGGATTATTTTATCAGAGTTCTGTGATTTAAGAGTTAAATAGATTCATCAATACTAGGAAATATGCCAATGTCAAAGAGACGTTTTTCTGTTATTTCCCATTGATGATGAATATTTTTCTGATAGGATACCATTCCTGCTTATTATCAATTGCTGTGCACTTTTTCATCCATGTCTTTCAGTTAATGCATTTCCATTTGTTTCATAGTATTTTTTCTGCATAATTTCCATTCTTGCAAACTTCTTTCTTTATTCACTGAGCTGGCCAAAACTCAGTTATGTCAGCAGTGTAACTAAAGAAGATTTTTAATATCATTTTTATACTGGTATAAAGCTCTTACACTAAGTTTATATTGAGATCCAGTAGCAATGGCCAATTTAAATAAAAATTGCTTGTGTTTTATGGGAATTACAGAAAGGCATGTAGAAAGGCTAACTCCTGTTAAATAGCTTAAGTAAGTTAATCAAATGTGTAAATGCATAGGCATAACTGTAGTAAAGTAGCTATAAGACAAAACAAGTCTATAAAAAAAGAAAAAAGAAGGAAACCAATCTATTAAAATAACTTTAATTGTAATATAAATTTGGCTAACTGCTTCTTTTGCATGAGGACAGAATGGACTTTTTAAATACTTCTAGAACAGCCTTAGTTTACTTGGAAAATGTCTGATTTACATATTGTCCTAATACATTGTTTTAACCATGACTTTCTAATAGATATTACAATTAAAATTCTTTGGGAGCTCAAAGCCTAAATGAAGATGTCTGTGGCTGCGAACCAGATTCAAATTCTACATAAATGTATTTGTTGTAATTTTATTCTCTCCTCCCAGATCTTTTTCTTTACTTCATTTTTAGCATCCACACAAGGGGAAGGCTGTGATATTTCAAAAGGAGTACTGATGGTTGAACAATTCTCTTGGAAATGTGTGGCGCTTGGTCCACTTTTGTTAAAAATGCACACGTATGCAACCAAAGCTACTGTGTTAAATCTTCCTGTTGGGTATGTATGATTCTTCATTTCTCTCGTAAGATATTATTCCTAAGGCTTGAAATGATCTTGTACTTTACAGAGTAGTTAAGACTTCATTTACCAAAACACGATTGCATTCAATAGCTAAAATATGGCAAGACTATAAAATTCTTATGGATTTAAAATAATTACCAAAGTCTTAAAAAAGACAATGAATTCTTTAGTTTTACTGACAAGCAGTAAGAGGAGGAATCACACGAGTGTTATAAAACTAGCATACAAATTTTTACTTAAAATTGTGACTAGAAATAGAATGTTTAAAAATGTTTCTCAAAGTATCAACAGCAATAAAAAGATTAGGAATTTTGTTGAATTGTTAAAGAATGATGATATGGCAGGAAATTCCATAGCTTTTCTTGAAATACATTTTCTGAGGCTTAAAAGGAAAAAATCTGAGGTAATCGACCAATAGTCTTACATAGCTTACTTTGTATTCCAAAATTAAGTTTTATCAAAACCATATCATTAATGCTTAGTATGATTTATTTGTCCTTCCGCATAACTCCAGATAATCAATTAGGAGTGTTAGGAGTGTTAATATAACAAATATTAAATTAAATATTATATAAATATATAATAAATCAATCACATTAGTAATTTTATTAGCATATACCTATAAATTAAATCTAATTATTATTCTATTACTATTATATGTAATAAATATTATATTAAATTAAATATAATGAATATAATAAATACCAAAACCTTTTGATATTTTGTTTGTTCCTGAAAAATGCTTCCAGTGAAGAAAACATGATATTGTAATATTTTGCCACAAACATAATATTATTGACTAATTTATTGCAGCCTTTTCCTTTTCTGAAATATTAATCACCAGTTTAATTTGAAAGAGATGAGACAAAATGTATTTAAAAAATAATGAACCTAACTTTCAACTTCTTTCTTCTATGACAGTTTGTGATTCTCATAGTATAAATATATATCAATAGCACAATTTGTGTAGTTACAGGACAACAAAAATACTTCAGAAAATTGAATAGAATTTTCTAGAAGAGAATAGAAAATAGAACAGAAAATTTCAGAAAACTGAAATTTAAAGTCCATAAAAACAAACTGAAATGATGGAAGATTTCAAATAAATAGGCACAGAAAGCAAATACTGCAAGAGCATGTTCATACTATACCAAAGACCTCTCATAGAGATTCCGTCTGTCTTTAGATAACTAGTAAATTCAGAAAAGTTATTGTTACATTTATAGGCTATTTTTGTCAGTACCTGCATTTTCCCTCTGTAGTTTCCAAAGGTAGCATATCTGTCCTGTGGGGAGATATCACTGTTGAAATTTTTAGTGGATAAATATTCCTTTAACACAAGTATAAAGGCAGGCAAGTATCTTTTGCACTTGCTGATTTTGGAGCTACCACAGGTACTTCCACAGATCATAGCCTCTCCTTTGCTATTCCTTACTGCAGGGACAGCCAGCAACCTCCGAGCAAACTTTGACTTACAGTGTGTGTGAGAGAGAACTGGGATTATTGACTGCTCCTGCATTTCATTCCAGATGAAAAAAGACTTGATAAGCCAGGGAGGCTCTTTATTCCCTCTGTTTGGTAGTTGCCAGAAAGCACTTCAGATTTCACTCAGAAAAAGTTTGAAAAAAAGAGCACGTGTAGAGGAGAAACTCTCTAGGCTTCTGTCTTTATTCTCACTTCTGGACCTCAATTTCTGGCCTGCACAAGCTTCTCCTCCAGCTAAATGCCATTGTGTCAGTGAAATAAAAATCTGAAGCCCCAGCATTTGATATTAGCAGGGGTCTGAGATGGATGATTCCCCATTAAACATACTGAAATTTCTGTGGTTTGCCACATGAGAAAGAATGGTTTTCCCACAGTTGCTCAATAGTATGGTCATTTTGTAGTATTCTTTTAGCCTGATGTGTTTATGTGTTAAATTTTTCTGATCACTCTCTATGCAAATATGGAAATTTTGATATACATTAGGTGTGATCAGAACATTTGACTTTCATGCCAAGCTTTCTAGAATAAATATGTTCTCAAGTTTTCAGGTAAGCTAACTATAATGCTTATTTTTAATTTTTGTTTTTAGGTAGTCACTGACTAATGAAACTTGAGTTTGTATCCATATGAAATAATCAAAATATTTATTTTTCCTGTAGAAAACAAAAAGAAAACAAATTATGTTAAGAAGCAAAAATAAAATAGTGAGTTTTCTGATTGGCTCTGTAACCTATGTTTGGAGGTCCTTGAGAAGCAAGGAGTTAGAATTGCAAGATTTGAGGAGCAAGTGAATCCAAGGAAGGATTATTGTATGAAAATAATTACAGTATGAAATTTAATGCACAAAATTAAATGACTGTATGAAAATAAAAGTTTAAGAATCTCTATGATAAAATAAAGAGTTATTTTGCATTTCTCTTTCTTTACTGTAGGCGGCATGTGTTGCTTTTCACTGTAAGTTCTCCCATAGGACATCATCTTCATCTATGTAGCATGGTGCCATGTGTCTTTGGAGAAGAAGATACTGTGATGTCAAGTCTTGATAAGGTATGTGTAGCAGAACTAATTAAGAATTGTGCTAAATATGTGACTACTATCTATTTTTAAAATAAAATATTGTCATATTTTAAGATATAATAGCTATATTATAGCTATATTTATATAGCTATATAGCTATAAATATAGCTATATAAATAGCTATATTTAATGGTATAGTATTAATTTCAATATGAAATGAACGAATGTTTGTATAAAAGTGGAAGGTGTAATAAAACTGTGATAAAATATACGTACAGATACAAGTATATTATCTCTATTCAAAACTATCTGCTTAGTCACATAAGCTAAGTATGTTTTGTCTCATGAGATCATCATTAACTTTATTTTGTCCCATGAGATCATATATTATTCAGTGAGTCCTAGGGTTCCCTAAAAGGAACAATTGATTCAAACAACTTTGCATACCTGCAATAAGAGGCCCTGGGAAGTAATTATTACAGCTCTTTGTTGTGATTGCATATAGTCCATACAATGCCACTGCCATCCATATTTTCAAGATTTCCTTTTGCAAGAAGGAGGCCCACTTATCTGGCATGGCCATTGGGGAAGGCAGTATAGCTTCTAGAGCACAGCTATAAAAAAGAATTATCGAAACGTGCATTTAACAGCAATTTATGTAGCACTGTAATTTCAGGGTCCAGTAATATGTTAGTATAGTGTCTCATGCAATATCTACTGTAGGAAAGAAGTTGAGCACTGAAAAAATGATGTCTATGGACTATCTCATTCTCTGTAGAAGAAGGACTTCTCCTTGTCCTAAAAAATAAGGCATAATTATATCCAGGGGTCTTCTCTGCACTTTTTGCTGAGAGTGCAGTTTCTCTTGAGTCTCTCTTGCAAAATGGTATCCACATTTTTGCACAGCTATCCTGATGAAGATTAAAGATGCTTTAGGCATCATGTGTTTGGACATTGCATTCAGCAGGGTATAAATGTTCATCTGTGTCCATTTATAATACAAGCGAAGCTGTGTATTGCACTAACAAGCACATTATTTTTGATTAAATGTTCTAGGACTGGTAATACAGGAAAATTGAAAACTATAAGATATATAAGCTACCAGTTTTAACGTTGTATTTTTTTCATTTCAGTAGCTCAAATCAATGTCATTTTGAATGCTTTTGATACCAGAAACCTAATCAATTTGACAGTTGATAAAATTAATTGCAATTGATTGATTTAATAAAAGTTTGATACTTTAGCACAGATAAAATTTTTAGATACAGTTACAATACCAAAATAAAGCAATAGAAAATTTTGAAACAATTTGGCTAACAATGGTTGCTTTTCTTCTGTCTCCCCAGGAGAGCTACCAGTTTATAGAACAGGCTACAGCTATCTTGAAAGCTATTGAAAATGTGATAAAAAAATTCAGCAGTAAGCTTGAACTTCCTAGGGCTCTGAAGTGGTTGGAACTGACATACATTCCTCCTGGCATCCAGGGTGCTAGAATTGTTGAAGAACATATCAAGGTGAACAAACAATTTAATAAACATATAACTAAAGGCTGCCAAAGTTGGATAACAGCTTGAATTTTGACTACACTTTCAAAAATGATCTCCTGAGTGCTCCAAATATCACATTCATTATTAAGTGTAAGCACAAATGACAAAATCTGCAACTGTGTGCTGTATTTCTCTTAATAGAAACAAATTTTAATATGTTCAGAGAAGCACATTCTAAATCTGAGTGTCTTGTTTTCTTAATTTTCTTAATTTTATTATCTAATTTGGGATTTAAAAGAAATGACCAGAAATTTAGAAAGAAAAAGACAGGATGGTTCTGTGCTTCTGTGTCCAATAATGATGGCATTAGTGTGGCTTATGGTACTGAAGGCACTATTCATGCATTGTTTTGTTTTCTTTTTGATGTTCTATATTCTTATTTAGCTTTTATGCTGTTTATGCATGATGAATTCAAAGATCTCCGTATGCATAATTAAACAGTTATGCTTTTTACATAAATCTCTCTCTTTACATAAATAGATTACTACTAAAACAAGTGTTACAGAAGATAGGCTAATTTATATTATATGCACATTTTGATACTACTGTTACAACTTTATTTTTCAACAATCAATTTGTATTTCAGCTTCAGTAACTTTTATCAATGACAAGCTCATGCCATTTAGACTGTGTATTTTAGAAGACTGAATAAAAGGAGATTCATATTTTTATATTAAAAAAATAGCACACATAAGTCACTACATTTGTATATGGGCTTGCCATGAGGCTAAAATTCATCAAGACAACAAAACTAAGGAAGAAGTCACAATTGGTTCCAGGTGCATCTCTCAGCAGCTCTATTTTTCATGCCAAGTTCAATGTGAAATATAATTTGACCTCTTTAAAATGGATATTGACACTGTTAAGTGCATATGCTCCTATAAGATTTGTATGTAAAACTTAGGGATTAAAAAAAAAATAGTAGGAAGAAACATCTATATCCCCTACTCCCCCAAGAAAACTAGTGCATAGTTTAAAGAAAACAAAAAACTAAATTCGAAAGAGGCACTGAATTATCTAGCAGTTTTTCAAGCATAAAAATGTGGAAGTGATCCATCTCCAATACAAACAATGAAAAATTGCTTTGAACATAAGCATGTAAGAAAGTAGATTGTTTCTTCACTAGTATTAAATATTTCAAAACAAAGGAAGTTGTTATTAATGTTCAATAAGCAGAACAATCTGAAATAAGAAAAGTGAAAAGAGAAGAAATATCTGATAAATATCCTTCTCTTAAATTAACTTTCTGTTACCATTTTTTTCTTTTCAAATTATGATACAGGCTCTGAAAAACATTTCCAGCTGGTGGAAGAAGAAAAGGGAGACTGATTTTCTGCTTGTTAAAGGGCATCAGTATGATGAAATTAAAAATAAAACCATCAGTTTGGTCACATAAGTAGGACACCAGATCTTCTTTTGTCCATCATCATATTTGTATTTTTGTTAATGATGCCATCTCCTTATTCAGTAAACATGCCCATTCAGTTGTTGGTCTCTGTTCTAGAACTTATAACAAAAAAAACAATCCTCGTGATGATAATAATGATGTGTTTGATGCTCTGGACTGAGACCATCAATTCATTCATATAAACCACTAAGATGCCTTAGATGATATGTTTTTGTTGTTGAATCTCTTCTGCATTTAGTAAACCAGATATGCACAGGTTTTGTCTTCATTCTTGGCTTGAAGCATTTTAGTCCAACAGCAAGGACTAATTTTTTGATACCATCTTTGCTAGAGGAAGTTAGAAGTATAAACTGTACTTTTACAGAAAGAAGGAGAAAGAAAAACATTTGAAACATTAATAAAAAGCAAAGTAAATCAGCTTTTAAAAATGAATCTTTTTTCTCTTTTTCATTTTAGGTTTTCAATAGCGCATTTTGGTGTTTGATCAAACATGTATTAGCCAACAAGGTTCCTCCCAGTTATCGATTTGCTTTCAGATCCTTCACTTTGGATTTTAAAGCTATTGAGGTTTCTGAGGATGACAGTGTGTCTTCAGGTACTATACCGATATTGCTAGACACATTAAATGTATTTGCCACTTGTTAAGATAGAGGGAATTAACTTTTCAATGATCTTGTATTTTCTCCCTTAGATAAGCATGGTTGGTATCCTATGGGATGTCTAAATTTTCTACTACTGGGGGAGGAAGTGTTTGAAATTCCTCAATGAGACAGATCTCAGAAAAGAAATAGTATTTTTATTTTTCTGGATGTTTATGTTTTGTTGACCAAATGCATTGTTCTCATTCATTTTAAGAGGCTTTGCAGTCTTTATAACTTTTAAATAATAATTTATTAACAGAGGGTTATTTATTAATAGAGGGCTTATTTATTATTCAAAACAGAAAAAGAATTAATCTGAAAAAATTTACAGGAGGATGCATTCCAGGACTTTCAGGAGGGACTTTGCATCTCCTTGTGCTGTTATAAATTTATGGCATTAATTCTTTGATCTTGGTGAAGCAGAATGATACTGAATTCCTTTCATCTGTCAGGTTAGGTTTGTAAATTGTTAAAAACAAAAATTTCAGGAATATCTTTACTAACTTTTCTTCTTTAAGAAATCAGATATACTCTTTATTTGACACTTTAATGGAGATTTTCCTCCAGACATCCTCTCTTCTGAAGATTATTCTGTAAGACATCAGAGATGAAGAATTGCTGAACTGCTGTATTTTTCGCAGATTTATATCTTATGGCAATGATATAGGTTCTAAGAGTCAGCATACTGACATTTATTACACCACTTGAAAAAGTCACCAACACCTTTTACATTCTTCAAGATTTCTGTATTCCAAAGAGAATTTAGGTTTTGTCAGCAGTAGAAGAGACAGCATTTTTTTAATTAGACTTGAATAACTGACACAGATAAATGACATGTTGGAGCAAGACCTTATATGTGATAGTCAATCATAAGATGAACTGTGATGGGGTATTTTTAGAATTTTGGGTGCAGCCAGAAAAAGAGGAAAAAATCTGTAGAGGAGATGAGTTTTAGTTTTGTTTGGTTTCTTCTGGTGTCTAATTTATCTGTCAAATTCATTTTCCTTTCCTGAGGAAAGGTTACTTAATTACAAACTTTTTAATCATAAACTTTTTAATCACAAGCTATTAATTGCTTTTGTTCAGATGTTGTCTCAGAAACTTAAATGGAGACATCTACATTCAAAAAAAAAGAAAAAAAAAAGGAAGCTAAGTGGTGGTGGAAAAAATAGGTAGACAGAATGAAAACACAAGTGAAAGATGCATTGCAGAAAGGTGTAGAAAGTCATCAGACCCATGGGCCCATACTTGGCCCATATGCACTTGACCTCACTGCATCATTGTCACGTTAGTGGCTCAGATCTTGTCAAGATATGAGTTATAATCCTGTGGAAAAAAGCATCAATGCAAGGTACTGTAAGAGGCAAAATAAATCTTTTTCTTGCCTGTGTGTGATGTAGAAAGGAGAAGGGCAGATCAAGTCAAATCTGAACTTTTTTTTTGAAATGCCACCTCTATTTTACATTAGCTTGTCCATTTTGCACGTTATTGATTCACCCGGCAAGGATATTGCAGGCAAAAGTCCTGCATGGTAAGGTTTCTGAAAAGCCAGCCTGAAAATAATCTAGTAACATTGATCTGTCTACCAAATACTGCCCACCCCTCTGGAACTGCTAGCACAGGAGCTGTGAGAAACAAACAGGAGACCACAGTGGGTAAACATGAGAGAAAGACGGAAGTTATTTAAACTGCTTCTCCATTGCACAGCTCTTCTGTAGTCATCTGGTGAGAGAGAAACAAAGAGCCTCTGCCCTTTTGGCAGTCATATGATACTGAATTTAGAGAGGCATGTGATGATTCCTAGGAAAGGAAGCATCTCACCATAAGGTTGCACAAGCGAGACGAGACAGTCTTAATGGCTCATTGCTGCTTGCCTCTGCTCGCCTTGTGACAGTCTTAATGGCTCATTGCTGCTTGCCTCTGCTCACCTTGTGCTGCTTTCACTGGGCCATGTAATGAGTCAGGTCAGTTTATGATCTCACTGGAGGTTTGTGGACTGATTTCAAAGCCTGGAGCCTCAGTCACCTGACAGTCATTTAGACTAAGTCTGAACATACGTTTCTTTCTCAGGGAGGATCTCAGCTTTGACGTTGTCGAGTATTCTGTGTGTACAGTTTTGTAAGAATACCCTCATCTGAAGTTCTGTTTTGCCTTGAAGTCAAACTTTGGATTCAAAAAAATCAAATAGACTATAAGCTTTTCTGTGTTTGTCATAATTTAAGAACCCTATTCCTCCTCTCTTCTTTCAGAATATGCTTCTCTCTTTTCTAGAAACATGATATAAGATCAGAGATCATGCAGTTGTGCTGTGAGGCTGGAGAAATGATTCTAGACATTTGTTTCTTCATGAACTTATTTTGGATTTGAACTGTAGTTGCAGTAAGAGGTGGGGGAAGCTTGCCATTACTGGAAATATATAAAATGCCTCTCCAGTGCATGCAACGTAGACCTGTTTAAAGTCCAAATGTTTCATTCTGATTTTTTGTTTTGACTTCTGTCATACAGATCAAAATATTTTGTTCTAATGACAATGTATTTTAAAGGTTAGAACATAATATATTAAAACTTTATGAAAATTCCAGAAATTTTTCAGTGCTTCCGATTTTCAGCATAGGATTAACCTTTTGACAGTTTTGAAGAAACTTACATATTCAAATGTAAAAAATAGTCTGTAGTGTCACACAGACCTCTAGAAACTTTGTAATCAATTAGTGTAAGAAAGCCTAAGTGATCTTCAGCTTTTCAAAAATGCCAGCCCTTTCAGCTCATTTGTCTTTGAATACCCCCTCCAGAGTGGAAGACTTCTTGTTGGCCACTGCAATAGATATTTACCCTCCCTTCCAAGTGAAGCCAGTGTTGAGTTCCACAGCATTAGCGGAGTCACTAACAAACTTGAGTAGGGTCAGAAGGTACAACACAGTGCTTTGGCACTGGATTATTTAATTGTAACATAAACAAGTATGTAGCCGAGACAAATTCAGTTCAATATGTAGATTATTTTGGCAGATAAATGGAAGAGTATAGAGAAGACAGACCATCTCAGAGATGCAAAGTGATAAGACACAAGCTAGAAAATTGGAAATTCCAATTGGATATTAGGAAGATTGAACATCTATTCAAGACCCTGAGCAACCTGCTCTAAGTTGTTCCTGTTTTGAACATGGTCTTGGACTGTGTGACTTCTAGTGGTCCCAGCCTATATTATCCTATGATTCTATAATTCCATGTTATAAGAAGTGGTTGTGCTCTGCATGTTGTTGAGCCCTAATCTGCTGTCTATTGAAGTAGTGTTGTGTGACCTTTCAGAGTCACTAATTGTTAAAAGACTGCCTTCTTGGGTTTGGAAATCAAGTAGTAATCAGGAATGAGAGTTAGAAACACAGCCAAATTTAACAACATTTAATAGATGTTAGATTAAAACGTGTAATCTTTTGTCTGAAAACAGCAATCTTTTCTTCAGTTTGTCCCCCTTTTCTACTGGATATCAACATCCTTCTCTGTTTATTGGAGTTCCTTTTGGATCCCTTTTTCTTTTTTTCCTCCCTCTCTCCCTGCCCTCATTCAATCTCTGTGCAGTTCCAAACTGACTTCCTGGCTCTGCCTGCTTGTAGTGCTGCATGCCCAAACACTCCCACAAAATCCTGATGCTGATGGCTCCCAGGAATGGTAATTCTGGGTACTGCCAAGGGTTACCACAAAGATCTCTTCAGTAACCCTGCCAGAATCAATCAGTTTCTGTTCCACTTCCAGTCAGTGGAACAGGTCAAATAAATGCATGGCTTTATTGAGATTTTACCCATATTCCATGTCTCTTTAGTGAAAGCTGAATTCATTTACGCAATGTCTATTTTAAAATTCTTAATTAATAAAATGATCAGTTCATGTAGATGGAAACATTTAAAAACTTGCAAAGCTCTTCTTTTAAGATATGTTCAGAGTTAGACTTTAGTGTCTTAAATTCTTTTGATTCATGTTTGGAAAGTTACTTCAAAATTACATTAGAAGATAAAAAATACTGCAGTAGCTGTTTGCAAGAAGTAAGGCCTCAATGATTTAGCCTTTGGCATTAGCACAGTAGTTGCATGATAACTTTATGTAATTACACAGTAATTGTATTTATTTTTATCATGAATTAATTTCTGGTGTTTTTAATAGTGGAAAATTGCCAGTGTTATTTCTGTCATAAATGGAGGTTTTATGCACAAATCACTCTATTTATGGATTATATTTCTCTTTTTCTCTTTTTTATTTTTTTACCCTCATAGCAAGCAGCTATGTGATTTCCATTGTTGTCATTCATTATCATTCTCTTCTTTCAGAGTTTTTTGACACGTCTTCCCCTAGTAGCTGGCAGAACAGAATTTCCACTTCTGAAGAAGAGGCAGCAGCACTCAAACTTCAAGCCAGCTGGAGGGGGACCTATGTTAGGAAAGTGATAAAAGGAAGAAAACCGGGTATGTCCTTTAAAAAAACTTTTTTAAAAAAAGTTTTAATTTGCCTCATGCTCAGATATTTGTACTAATTTGTACTAATTAGTATATTGTTAAAATGAACTGCAATATAATAAAACATTATAGTAGAACCTCTGAAAAAAATTAGAATATTGCTCAAACTAACTCATTCCATAGCACATATGACACTAAAAAGTGATTGAGGTACAGGAAAGACCTACTACATTGTTTCTGATAGCTGTTAAAGCAGCGTTAATACAGTTTTAGCTTAGAACTGGACTGAATGTTTGTTGTTTGAAAAATAAAGTTTCAAATACATATCATTCTTTTATGTCTTTGCCACAAATAGGTTTGTGTGAGTTGTGTTAAGTATAATTTACAGGAACATATACATGAAGATTTGTGAATCATAAGGGAGAGATTTGAGGGGGGTTGTTGGTCTCATGCTATACACTCAAGTTTTTTGGATTTTTTTTTTAATCTATATGATAAACTATATTTAACAGTATGGATTTAGGCTCCAAAAATCTAAATATCTTTGGTAAAATTTTATTCAAGAGCTTTTTTGTTGGAAACTTCTTGCCAGCCAAGGAATTGGGAGGGGATCAAAGACGCAGACTCCATGTGAATTAGATCCTGATTCGTTTATTTAGCCCGAACAGCGTGCTTATATACGTAAGCTCTTTAGCCACATGTACGCACACACTGCAATTGGTTATATGCTGTCCACGTGTCTTCTCCCGCACTGGGTTGGTTGTGGCTCACGGGCATGCATTCACACCACTGGTCTATGCACAAGTACTTCTTTCTCACTGACAAGCTTAATTACAGCTCCGTCTCGCCCAACTTTCTCATACTTACAGTTCAGGGACTTTCCAGGATCACATTCCTTCAGTTGAGGGAGTATCCACTATCTTCTTTAGCTCAGCTCTTTGTAGTCACATCCCATGGGAAGACCTCCGTCCCTTAGATATGTTCCCACACTTTTTCAAAAGTATTTTCAAGAATTTTATACTGAATTAAAGGAATACTGGAAAAAAAGCAGACCACAAGATTTGTTCTGGGTTTTCCATCGCTGTAAACTTTCAAATCATATTTGTGCAATTCAGAAAATATTTAATTGATCATTTTATATGGCATGAAATAACAATTAATGTGTAGCAAGACTGTTACACAACAAGTCAGATGATTGATCCCAGGGAAGAAGCCGCCTTCCTTCTAACCTCACAATATATGAATGTATGAGAAACTTGACAAGGAAGACTTGTCCACTGTGAGAGATGCACTCCATCTTTAGTAGGTCGTCCCCAGAATCACAGAATGGTTGAGGTGGCAGAGACCTCTGGCCAACATCTAGAACAGGGTCACCCAGAGCAGGTTTCCCAGAACTATGTCCAGTTAGGTTTGACTAAGGACTCTCCAAGGATGGAAATTCAACAGTGTCTCTGGCAACATATTCCAGTGTTTGACCACTCGCACAGTAAGAGAAAAATATTTATATTCAAGTGAAACTTTCTGTTTCAGTTTGTGCCAATTGCCTCTTGTCCTATGATTGGGCACCACTAAAAAGAGTCCGGCCTTATGCTCTTCAAACCCTCCCTTGAGATACTTATTTGCATTGATGGAATCACCCTTCAGTCTTCTCACCCTTATGAGCGAGGTCCATAAGGACTCCAAGCTTTCATCATTGCTCATAATGACTGCAAGCTTTCTTCATCTTTACTGGACTCTTTCCAGTAGCTCCATGTCTTTCTTGGACCCACCACTGTGGATGTGACCTCACCAGGGCTGAGTAGAGAGAAAGGATCACCTGCTGGCACTGCTTCCCCTAATGTAACACATTGCAGGCCTTCTTGGCCACAAGTACATATTGCTATCTCAGGGTCAACTTGTTGTTCATCAGGATTTCCAGATACTTCTCCACAGAGCTTCCTTCTAGTAGGTCAGCCTCCAACCAGTACTAGTGCATGGGTTTATTCCTTTCCAGGTGCAGGACTTGGTACTTGCCTTTGTTAAAATTACAAGATCCCTCTCTGCCCATCTCTCTAGCTTGTCAAAGTCTCTGAATGGCAGCATAACCCTCTGGGATATCAAAGACTCTTTGCAATTTTGTATCACAGCATACTTGCTGAGGGTGTGCTCTATCCCATCATCCAGGTCACTGATGAATAAGTGGAACAGGATTGTCCCCAGTTTTATCTGTGGGCTACACAGCTACTTACTGACCTCCAAGTAGACTTTGTACCAGTGATCATGAGCTTATGAGCTCTGCCATTCAGCCATTTTGCCATTCTCTGCTCATCTAACCCATACTTTATCAGTTTATGATAAAGAGAGTGGTATGAGCGGTGGTGTGGAAACCTTACTGAATCCAAGCTAGACAGCTTTGATTACTCTTGCCTTTCTGTTGTAGGTTATCATCACTGCAGAAGTTTCTTCTATTTTATATTACCTGCATCAACCAAACTCTTCAAGTTCTCTTTCCTACCTTCATCTCCCCATCAGTAATTCCAGGGCTGTCTTGCTCCTAAACTTCCGTTCTAGTTTTACACAAGTTTTCTGTTCCAAATATCCTACCCTTCTATTTGTATTTACAAAGTACCATGTAGATTTGGAAAGTTTTAGCAAACTTTCGCTAGTATTATTAATTCCTGCAAATCTCAGAGCCCAGAATCTGTTCTTCTTTAGATTATTATGTTTTAAGCACTGAGTATTCCAAAACTCTTCTTTTGTTGTATATAATGTCTTTCTTATCCTTGTCTGATTTGTCTCCATTCCATTACCTTTATTCTGACCATTTCTTTCCAGTGCTTCACCTTTTTATTCAATCATACTGCTTTTCTGGATCTTTTCTTCATTTTTTCCTACTTTCTTACTTGTCTTTACACTATTCTTACTTTTCCTCTGTCTTTTTTACTTTCCTTTTCAATTCTGTCGTTATACAATAGAGGAGGATTTTGACGAAGTTTAGACAGGAAAAGTTAGGCATCAGATCTAAACTAGTTTACCTCATCTTCATTTTTATTCTGTGGATAGAAATAAACGCTTTGCGAGGGCAGCATGTCCTGTCATCTGAGAGGTATCTATCGGTCACAGATAGGATGAATTACCTTTTGGAGCTGCCTGATTCTTTTTATTATCTGTAGAGATTGTCCAGGCACCTACTTACACCTTAGCAGTATCTGCAAATAAAAGCTGCTTTGGAAGACAAACTGTCTTTCCTGGGAACAGAAATCGCCTCTTATCTCATGCTAAGATAGAGTATGTTATAAAGGGGATGTGTAAATCAGAGAAGGTATTGATCTCATCATTTTTTTGCAATAGCAGAAATGCTGATAAGTACAAATCAATAATATGATTAAGGGAATTTCCTCTATCAAAGATTAGCTTTCAGTTGTGTGAGACTTCTATAAATTTCTGGATAATAAAACAATGATAAGAAAATTGACTCATAAGAAAATTTACTTGCGTAAGTAGTTTTTTTTCACAATTATTTTTCAGGCATAGATTTAGAAAGAGATACATAAATTTTCTAACTTATTATTTCCATTATTTTCAGGTACTAAAGAAAACACTAATGTCGAAGAAACCTTGAAAAAATTGTGGGCTCTAATTGAGTTGAATTCTGAACAGTATGCTATAATGTTGTTGAGGTAACGATTTAACAAATATCAGGGCAGCATATTGCATAGATTTTGTGCAGCCTATTGCATAGTATTGGCATAAATTGCTGGTTCACAAAGTAAATATTGCAAGAGATTCTTTCAGTGAAGCTAAGCTATGTCAAAAAAAAAAACTTGTATGACAATCTAATCTTTAACTATACATTTTACTATGTACAAACTGTTTTCCTGCAGCTTGAGCCAGAATATTGTTTTGTCTGTTTTTGTTTGTTTGTTTATTGTTTTGTATCTTATAAACTGTTTTGTAAATATAAATCTGATACTGATTCTTCTGATTCGTTGACTAAGCACCTAAAGTTGCTTTAAAGAAGCGTTTAGTTCCTGTTTTCCTATTAGGGAAGCCTTATCAACATTATGTGATCAACAAAGGTGGTGACTATGCCAGAAACCTTATTTAATTATAATACAGTTTTTAGTATCAAAGGATTTGTTTTTATCACTTCCTTCAAGGAAAATAGGTGTATTTTTCCAGGTGAATGCTTTCCCTGGTGTGTAATTATGGGTTCTGCGAAGTCAGCTGCATTAATTATAGCAGTGTTCCTTAAATTATTTGCAAGCATGGCACTGTTTGGAGATCAGGTGTCTTCATGAAGTCTTTCAAATATCCCTCTGCAGGTGTTCACGTAATTCCAGCAGTAGCTCAGTTGTGTCAGTGCTGAGGAACTGGCAGTAATTACTAGCTGTCAGTACAAATTTTCGTTCCTTATAAACAGCATGAAGAGTTCTCATGGCATTTTTTTTTTCAGTTTTGGTGTTTCTAATCAACATTACTACAGTGAGTAAAACATTTGCATTTAGACAAGAACATCAAGTCCTAGTTCCAAACATTTTTAGAATTAAAAAAAAAAGCTGAATTTCAGATCTGCAACATTTCTCAAGAAGCAAAGATCAGATGCAGTTTTATGTCTACTTTCAATCTTTTAGAACTTTTAGGCTAGATTCTTAGACGTTGTCTAAGGGTACATATTTGAGTGTGAAAATCGTGCTACTGTGATTATTTTTACAGTTGACAGACATGTAGGAATTTCATGGCAGTCATTAGAGTAGGAGCTTTTCTTCTCTCTAAGCCGAGACTTAGAAGAGCCCAAAAGCAGTACAGTTTTACAAGTCAAAGCCGTAGTTCAAAATGCCCTAAAACTTCTATGTGTATGCTGGGGTTGACACCTATTTCACATAATGTCTTATTTTCCTAGGAGAAATTCAGGATGGTTTGTTTGTCTTCTAATCTTTAAAGAATTTACAAGTTTGAGGTTATCTGATACTATTTGTGCACATCTGTGTACTTTTTATCGATGGTGAAAGAATCTTTGCAAAACTTCAAGAACTGAGGTTTCAAACTAGTTTGCTTTAAATTACTTCTGGCAATGTATGGATCTGTCCTGTGGTTCTCACCTTAATTAAATATCAAAGTTGACTATTATCATTGTTAAAAACATGAATATGCAATTCTTTTATCTAAGTCCTATTAATAATAACAAAATATGAAAATAGTATTGGTTCGATTTTGTGGATAAAAAATTTTGAACAATTTGAACATATTTATAAGATGTTTGTAAAACAAAAAGACAGGCATCACTGAAAATGGATGTTGTCTACTTCACATACATGGTTCAATATATAGAATGAGATAAAGCAGTGAAAATATCCTGCTTGTTTACTGCTGAAAACAGATAGTTGAAGAGTAGTTCAAAGCAGGGGTAGTGACAGGAAGAAGGATCTTGTCACCTTCGTGGCTGTTCTTTCTCCTGTAATCTGCAGAGAAGATCACTGGAAGGAGCCAAAACATGGAGTGAGAACTGTTATGTTCTTCCTAACCTTCACCTGACTACTGCTCAACTTCCATTCACATAATGGAGAATTTTGTCTGCCGATATTCACGTTGCTTTGTCCAAAGGAATTTTTTGATACTGTTAGTGATTAATAAAACTTTATGATGTCAGCTACGTACCAGTTAGAATAACTGTAATTTCATAGAATTTTGTAACATCAGAGTGTTTATTTGCCTTACTAGTAAGTTTTGAAGGTTTTTTCATGTGTGAAAAGAAAACCTTTACATTTAAGACCTTTAAATCACCATTTAAGTTATATGGTTATGCTAGGCAATCATTTTTTGTTCAAAAAAAAGCCTTAAAAATGAGGAAAAGGCATGGTTTAATTTCCTAATGGAGCCACAGGTTTAATATGACAGTCTAATGTGAGTTTAATGTGAAAATTGGAGCTATGCTACCTGATTTAAAACAGTCGAAGAAATCTTACAGAAGCCATGATATTTGGGGCTGCTATAAGCAATTGCAGTTATGAGTAGACTGTTTGATGCAAATATTCATGTTGGCAATTACAGGCCATTAGCTCTTGAACTTGAAAAGCACCTTCCCCATTCCCTCAGATTTACCATTTCTGAGGTACTGAAATACATTACATGCGATTTTGGGATACGACATTTTGAACAGCTACTAAATAAATGCTGGTAGTACATTTTGTACAATTATTTTACACTAACTCAAAAGGCAGTGTTTTTCATGATTAGCATACAGTAATGTCAAGTTATTTGCCTTCTCTTCATTAGATTTAGATGCTTATCTTGTTTTCTGCTTTCTAGAGAAATGTTTAAAAGTAACTGTAAGTCAATTGAAAAGTTTCCTTGTTATGAAGATGAATGGTCCAAGATCTCATTTGCTGACTATGTTGTAACATATGCTGATCAGCCACCAAATGTTTGGTTTGTGATTTTCAGGTGAGTTCATACCTCAATATAACCCTTATGGAGAAGCAATGTTTTTGATTCACTGTAGTTTATCACTTATCTGCTATAAAAATATGATTTTACTTTCCTGCAATTCTAATGGTTGCTATTATTGTGTGTTCCAGAAATCATTTTATTAGTGAAATTAAAATATTTTTAATGTGCGTTTACTTTTTCTTTTTAATAGAGAGACATTTTATGTTCCAGAAGACATGCTTGTAGTGCCAAAGATGTATACCTCCATCCCTGCGTGTAGACTCCATGTAATTGATAATGACACACTGGAGGAAATGCCACATGTCTTTTTCAAAGTGGCACCTCGCATTTATCCCAAGAATAAGGTAAGTGCAAAGAGTGGTTGTAAAAAATACCATTTTAAAGACAGAAACCTTCTACATTGAAGGAATGACCATAATTTTCTTTGATATTTGTGATTATCTCCAAATGGAGACATATCTTCCAGCTTCTCTGTGCTTTTGTACTCGGTGACAATCTGGTGGCTGCTGATGCAGTGCAACTGGCACTTGAATAAGAATAAGAAACCCTAGTAAGAATGAGGCATGAATAGCCTTATGTGCAAGTTTGCGTAAGTTATGTTTACACAAAACACACTATCAAATGATAGTGATAATTGAAGCAAGGATGCCAGATACGGCTTTATATATGCTCCCCCCTCAAACCGAAGCAGCATTACTATATTGAACTTAATTCACTCCAAAAATAGTTACAATATTAAATATAATTGTCACAACTTTTCTGCCTCCTGCCTGGTTTTCTCTGTCTTTTAAGTTATCTTTTCTACATTCTTGGTTATTATGTCTCTTTTCCCCTCTGAATTCTTTCCAGTTGCTCTATTTTTTGTTTGTTTGTTTTTTATCATTGTGCATAGTGAACTGTGCAGCAAGAATTATCTTGAGGCAGTGCAAATAGTGAGCAAGGAATGATTAATTTACATGTGTTTTAGGCCTTACTCCTACTTATATCTTTGGCCTTTACCTTTTTTTTTTTTTAAAAAAAAAGTTGACTTGTACTACTTCAAATCCTAGATAGATAATTAAAAAGTTTTGTGATTGCTTTAAACTCTAATTTAGTTCTCTTTCAGACGGTTCAAAAATTTATCATACCTAATTAAAAGCAAACCCCTTAATTTATCCAAATAAACATTCGCTACTCCTTTCCTATTCTAGACTGCTCTTATCAGTAATATTAACTGTACCATTCACATATTCACAGCTGACTTTTTAGTAAAGGCAAGCTCACATATTAGTCTTCCCAGTCTCATCTATCAATAGCAAGGAATTGGTGTCGGTTTTACCCTAACATTGTAGGAGTAGCTTTCTTGTGTGCATTTTGTTTTGTAACTCTACTTCCCATTTTATACATAATAAGAATTCTTTGCTAGAATAAACTTCATTTATCTGGTGTTTAAAGTAAATACTGGCTGAAAATGCCAGGTAAGAATTGCTACTGCTAAAGGAGTGTGGTTTAAAAAACAGGATTGCAGGGTGGTCCTTTAGATTAGTTCTCACAACAGATTTGTGATCTTCAGTGATGGGGTGAGTATTCTACCAGATAGTGCCAGTGGCAAGTGACAGGATGCCAAAAAGAAATCTCAGTGGTGAAACATAACTTACTGCCTTTAAGAAAAAAGTGACAGGTCATGAAGAGCACAATCACAGCCTCAGATGCATTCTAAGTCCCCTTTTGGCATCTCTTTTGCTACAGTTGTCTAGCTCTGCCCTGCACAACAGACTTTCCATTCCCCTGATTGTACTAATTTTTTCTCAGTGCTCGTACTATGCAAGATAGCTTTCTCGAATAAAAATATCCGAGATTACATGCAGTATTACAAATAATATCCTACCAGGACATTTGTGCAGTACAGTGGTTTTAGTACCTTTTGCTATACCCTGATCCATCAGTTATTTTCTAGAATTACAATATTTTCTTACGAGTACAGTACATAATGTCTAATTCTAAGTGATTCTATTGTCGACTAATTAAAATAGACCTCTTCCTATTCTTCTTCTTTACTGAAGAACTCCCTAATTATAGCTGATGCTATTTTTCTCTAAGCTTTACACCTTGTGATATTAAATATGGTTAACAAGAATAAAAAGTGATTTTGATTTAAGAGTATTAGAACAGAATGGTATAGATGCTCCATTTTTCTACTTGTTACTCCACTTCTTACTAATGCTACTGCTCTGCTGCTGAGTTTGTCAATACAAATGTAACCTTATACTATACAATTTAGTTGGATTCCCTTGATGTTTTGACAAGACCTTACATGATTGTTTTAAAATACAGGATATAGTGGTATTATTTTAATTTTTACCTTTTAATAGCATTTTGTTTTAAAAAAGAAAAAGTCAACAATGTAATACAGTAAGAAATTATACAAGATGCCTAAATTCCGAGTGTTAGTGTTAATACAGATCAAGTGCTTTTTTTTGAAAGAACCCATTGTGTAGGTGTTCCGTTTCAAAACTATGAATCAGCAATTTAGAGCTAAAAAATATATATCAGCACATATTGTTATTCTGCTACCACAGCCACTCCTGGAACAGATTAAAGTTTATTTCAAAATGATTGACACTGAGGATAAAATCTGCAGACCAGCAATGAAGCCTGTCTTTTTTTCTGCAGCCATTACAATCCAGACACAGACTTTAGCTACTTGTTTTGCAGTATTTGGATTTTCTGCATTAAATTTTCTCCTTCCATGGTCATATTTTCTATTACTGGGTACATATTTTTTTGCCCCTCACTTTATTATTCACAAGTCTTCTGAACACACCATGTTAAAGAAATAGCCTTTCCTCAAAAGTCAGTAACAAATATAAGATAAGTAATCATCATTTACAGTCTGTTTAGTATGGAAAATATAACTCTAAGCAGGCAAAGACCACTGATCAGTTATTCATCTTGATTACCTGTGAAAGGACCTCAGGAAATTAGCTTACTTCTGGAAAGGTTCATTTTGAGTAATATATTAGGAGGAAAAAAAATGCTTTTTGATTTTAGGGATAGTGAATTGAAACAAGATACCTAAATAGGCCATGATATTCCTCACTGGAGGTTTATAAGAATAAGATATAAATCTGACAGGTGGTGTCTAGGTGTATTTCATTATTTTTCAGTAGTGACTCAATTACAAGGTGTTATAAATAGGCACACACAAGAGAGTGTTTTTCTCACAAGCACCCTGTCACTAGAAAGCACATGAATATGCAGCTAAATCTCTCTCAGTTAACAAATGAGCTTGTTAAGGATGGGGCACTTTAAATTCATATTTAACAGCAAATTTTAATTCCTGTGTAGCAAATAGTATTTACCTATATTGTTGCAGTACTTCCAGTATGAATGGACATTTTCCCATTTCTCTTCTCATCAGTGGGCTGGGAGCTTTTTCTAAGTATTTTTTGCATGAATTGCCAAAAATACTAGTCATCTAATACTAGTCATCTAACTGGTCACCTTTGAAGTTAAAGTTGTCTATAATCTCAAATATTTGACTGTTCCTTTTTCTCATTTTGCATTTCAAAGTCTTTACACAGTTTTAAGTTACGATAAATCAAGCTTTTACAGCATATTTCTTTTGTACAGGTAAAAGCATACAGGTTAGCCTGTCTAAGTAATTCTTTTGCATAGCCATAGGAGATATTTTTTTTCCTGGTGAATCTTCTAAGAATTCCTTACTCTGCCAGAAATGAAATTTCCTATAGTCTTCTCAACATAGCATTAGAAGAAGTAATGTGGCAACTTAGTTCACATAAGGGTAATAAATTAATGAAGTAACTCGCTTCCTGCATCTTGCTGTTAGGAACTCCCTTTTTGGTATCCTTTCCCAAAATTCCATTTCCTCTCTCTTCATGGTCACCTCCTTCTTCTGGTACAGAAAACATCTCTTAGCTTGTCTTGTTAATATTCTGGAGCAAATCAAAGGTTCTGCTGTTTAGAATTTGAGAAGCTCATATGGTTCACCCCTCTTGTTGCTTCAGTAGCCTCTTGGAACTGATTTCTGTCATTTTTTTTTGCACCGTAGAATTTTTTTCTACAGAATTTTTTCTTCTTTTCAATATCGAGGATTGAGAGAATGGACAATAAAGCAGTTGATTTAGGACTGACTCAGAAGGGCTAATGAGCTGAAATCTAAATAACTGAAGAGAAGATGTTTGCAATACTGAGAATTGCAGCTGGGAGATAAGTCATGCAGGGTGGACTTTCAAAAATGTTCAGTCTCTCTTTTCTCTAAATTCCATTTGAATTTAATGGTCTTATGCTTAAAAGCTGCATTGAGAATAGATTTAGGCAGCAGAAGAACATTTTTTTTTTTTATTTAAACTGCATTTTAAAAGTTATTTCAGAAATGAAGAACTGGATGATGTTCTTTAGAGCAATCTCTCGTTGATTTTCAACAACAGCTGAAGTGATATGAGTAATTTGTCCTAGTTCTAATGAAAACGCAGTCCTAATTAGGCAAACAATTCAAGACAGCTGAAAAATATAGACAGTTAAGGAGCCAAGATATCTTTCAGAGCACTAGTGAGGAAAACAAGAAAACTAAGACTTTGAGTATTTTGGATAATATTTATTTTAATCTTCACCATCAACAGGTTTTTCCTTTTTCTATCAAAATCATGGCATTCGATAGGTGATATAATCATCTGGAGATTAACTGTGCTAAATTTGCTGACATAAGGCCAGAATTTTAACTTCTACTAAATGTTTTATTTATAGAATCTGTATTTTTGAATATTTAATTTTCATTTGTGCCTAAGTAAGAGCACTCTGTTACGTATGACACTGCATATTATAAGAAAATTACTACTTTAAGAACATTGAAGTTCAGATTAAGAATCCTACCTTTAATGTCAGAAGAGACTTCTATGTTTGTCTTACTTGATAAAGTTCAGATTTCTGTGAGCCATTTCATACTTTATTTATTTTTGCATATCTCTTCTCATTTTGTTCAACATCTTGTTTCACTTTTCAATTCTCATATTTGACTTTCTATTTCTATTTGTTTTTGTCAATAGGCAAATCTTAACTCCAGTATTACTACTTTCAATTCAGTTTTATAGACAACATTTGCCCTTTGCTTTCTATTTCAATTTAAACTTCAATGCCCACACCTGAAAAATATACTCAGATTTAGGGCAACCAAAAACGGATTGCTAGGATTTTTATTTTCTTTTACACTGACATAATATGTTGTTGCGTCTTATGGCAAGATTTTAGTATGGTAATAACTTTTATAGAAGATATCCCTAAGGACAAACTTCTGGAGAATGTCTTTGGGAAGTGTAACGCAGTGCTGTTTGCTGGTCAATAGTAAGGTGTAGATTTGATGTGACTGGCTCTGAGCTTGGAGTTAAAAGTTCTTGACTTATGAAAGTCTTTCATATTGAATTTTTTATTCATTATTTACAAATAGTACTACTATTTACAAATAGTACTACTAGTACTACTAGTATTTCTCATTTGTAAGAAAACATGTTGAATATATATTTGTTTCTATTGAACTTCGTCATAAAAAGACTTTCCAGAATAGAACATTGCATACTATGATATGATAATATGGTATTCTTGTTTATGAAGTACATATTGTTATAGACAAAAGTCTGTTGCATGCAGTCATAGAGCGCTTTTTGAGTAATGTTATTTCCTAGTGAAAATGCCTTATTTTTTGCTTTCAGAAAGGATATACTTTTATGGCTGAAGCACATAGTGGTGACTTATATATTGCATCTGGGAAATGGAGGCTCCGGCTTATCGGATCCCATACTCCACTCCCTTTCCTCTCTCGTGAGGCTATGAACAACTTGTATTCTACTAAAGAAATTAAGGAATATTACATACCCAATGACAAACATATAATATTCAGGTAAATATTGAAAGAAGAATAACTAGATTAAATATTTTGTATAAACCACTGCAGCATCCTGAGAAGAGGAAGATGTTAAAACAAACATTTGAATTTCATCTGAAATCATACTGAATTTCATACTGAAATCATCACTTTCATAAACGAATGTTGTAATTTCCTGAAATACTGACACTGATTAATGAAGTACACAGACTGTAACTTTAAAATCTTAATAACATTGTTGAGCATAGCCTCAGTCTTGAAAACTAATCTGTACTTCAGTTACTGAAATTCCATTGTACTTTGGGAAAAAAAAATACACTATAACAGAGACTTTGCAGATGTGGAGAAAGTGGCATGGGTTTTAGTGTATTTTTCCAGGTAGTCACACAAAGCTAGAAATAAAATCAAGAAATATAACACTTACATTTCTTGTTTGATCAGACCATTTTCCATCTTGCAGTAGTGTCAGAAAAACTTAATTTAATTATGAACTTATACATTTGCTGTAGCATGTAGATTATTTTAGGAGAACATATTTAATGAGAACATGATGATTTAGTGCTCTAAATTATTGTGTAACTGACTGATGTTGACTGAAGCCAGTTTATTCTATGAGTAGTCCTTCAGAAGTTACATGAATGCCTATTCAACATTAAACAATGTTAGCATGTTTTATAGCTTAAACAAATAAAAAATTAATCTCATAGTACCATGCAGCTATTAGTTTTGTTACAAAATTTCTCTGCTTAAGTTTTTATAGAAAAGGACTACACAATAAGCTAGCATAGGTCCTGTACTTAAAGCTGATCACATGTAGATTTTGAAGGGTACATCTCTGATATTTTGCCATGATTCAGGGCAGACCAGTGTTATGACAACTTACTGTCAATATTTCAAATCAATGGATTATTCTTGGGGTAAAGCCTATTTAACATGCCGAATAAGGTCCACTAAAGGAAAAAAAAAAAAAAAAAAAAAAAAAAAAAGGCAATAAAAAGAATACACTGAAATTCCACAAACTATGAATCTCCCTTGATTGTTTCCCCATTGTCAAAAGTCTGTTAAGAATTTTATTTAAAAATATAAATATATTTTTGTCTTGAGATGTCCTGAACTCAGGATGACAGGGTGTTTTTAGCATTTGTTAGCTTGTCTGTTTGCTAGCTTAGGTTAGTCTAAAAATTTAAACTTAAAAAACAAATCCATGCTTAATGTCGTCCTAAAAGTTCAACTAACACATGAAGTGGCAATAAAATTATTCTAAAAATTTCATTCTAAGACTTTATTTCTGCAGTCTTTTAATTCCATTTTAATTCCACACTATTTGAAGGTGACCAGAGTAACAGTTGCCATCAAATGAGATAGCTCTACCCTTTTTAAACCAATTCCTCATTTTTATCCTTTACAGTGTTCCTTTTTAACTGAATCGGTTCCATGATCTTCTTTCCATATTTTTGAACAAATTCTAGCATTATATGAGGGAGGATGTGCATCTGGACATATGGTAAGAGAGCAAAAAACCAAAACCAAGCACAACAGGACCACCCTTTTATTTACAGCAAAGCATGCTTATACTGATCACAGCTTTAAATTACAGTAGAGAAGACCTAGCCTACACTGCAGGAAAACACTTTAACCACAAGTTTTTAAGCGTGTACTTCCAAGTCAGCATATGCTTAGGTAGTTATCTAAAAAAGAACCATCTGGTATGATTGTTTTGCTATAATTTTGCTTTCCTCTTTAGGTATTCAGTAAAAGCTGCACTATCACATATTGCTACTGTGCAGGTACAAACCTCTAAACCTGATGTGTTCATTAAACTACAAGTCCTAGATAATGAGGAAGAAATTGTGAGTGTCACTGGAAAGGGACATGTAGTCATCCCTGCTTTTAATTTCTTGAGTAATGAAAGGTATTTGTATTCTTCATGTAAGTATTGTATTCTGTATTTGATACGTATATTCACTTAAAGTTTATATGTTCTTACAATGGTTTTAGGTAATTACATTTTAAGTCCCTCATTTCCTTGTGGTGAAATCAGCAGCATTCTTGAAAAATATGCTTCTGAAGTTTCTTTTTGGGGTTTGTTTGTTTGTTTCCTTAGTGTTTGTTTGTTTATTTGAAGTTCATGGAAGTATTTCATTTTGAAATGGTTTATTTTTCATAGGCATTCCAGGTTTGCTGAAATAGCACAGTAGTTTCTTAGCAAGTCAGTTATTGTAGTGTCCATGGACAACACAATGTATCAGTTTTGTAAGATACTAAAACCATAAGTCCTTGCATGAAGACCTTTAAACAATGAGACTTCTTTAAAGCAATGTCTTTGCTTGTGTTTGGGCATATTCAGAACTTGAGGCAAAGACATGTCATTCAAATATTGCGTTGTTATTTTGCTAAAGCTCAAAATCACTTCATATTTCATGCATTTATCATCTCCACCATTTTGAGTTGTATAGCTTTTAATATGTTTTTAAAATGATTCTTTTTATTATAATTTCCAGTGCTGTGAAGAAAAAATATCTACTTTTGGCATGTTGGTAAAATGACATGATTCCTGCCTTAACTATACCTTGTTATCTCCAGAAGAGCAAAAATAAATTCTGCATATACTGTGTTCTTAAATTATAGGCTATCAGCTGTCAGTGTCCTGCTTTTAATGGAAGAGTTGAAGAAGCTTTAAGGGCTTACCATGATAGTCAATTAATAGCTGGTTTTGGTTATTGTTACTAGAATGTGGGGATAGATTAATAATTTAACAGCAGACTGTTGGAAGCAAAAGCAGGAAGGCTCAGATTACAGTCAGCATCACAGATACTTGAAATATATTGTCAAGTTATCTCAGGAAAGAGAAGGAAATTTCAGTAACCCAACATGTTCGTAAAGATCTTAGCCTGAGGACCAAAATAAGTTAAAAGGTACTATCAGATGAAAGGGAAGAGTAGTGGGTTCGAGCAGGTGCTGGAAGGGAGGAAATGAATTAGAATGACTAGAAGGATATTTTATCTCTACCAGTATATCAAGGGGCAAAACAATCTTTGGAAAGTTTACATAAAATCAGAAACAAACATTAGACTTTTCTCTCTTATTCTACCTTCTTTTTCTACTGTAACACAAATAATGTATTGCTATCTTTAAACCATTTTAATCCAAGGTGAATCTGTCAACAAAATATCTATTGCATTAAAGTGATCAAAAATAGGAAGTTTGTCTTATCAGGCTCCTCTCCAACAGTGTAAGGATTGATTTTTAACTAAAAAAAAGTGGTGAAAAGTACTTTATTATGTAAAAGCTCGTAGACCTGACATTAGAATGAAAGTAAAATGAAGTAAAATAAAGAATGTTATGATTATAGAATCTGTTCGAAAGTCAAATTAATATTATAGTGCCATTTAAGTATGTTTCAGTGTATAGAGAATGATCATTTGGAAGGAGTGACTGTGAAGCTTGTTCATAGTCAACAACAGTTTGTTGATTAAAACAAAACAATTAGACCAGTTAGCCTAATGTTGCCATTCTCTTCCTATATATATGCATTCCACATATCTTAAAGAAAACGGTTTATGTAAATATTCTAAATTTTTCAGAACATCCAAACTCAATGAAAAGGTTATGAAATGTACTGAATATAACCAATATAACATGCTGAGTGTTTGTAAGTGCATTTTGCACCCTTTAAATATAACATTTCTTTGCTTTTGTCAGATGTTCTTGGAAATTATGGTTTATACAAAAATAAATGCTCCTTTTTGCATTTTATAATAAATGCTTTATTATAAATAAATGCTCCATGAATGCTCCATAAAGGCTGACATCAAGTTTAGATGGGGATTTATGGAATAGCCAGTGTAACAACATTAATACTGTCAGTAGCTAGTGAGTTTCTAAAATGTTTGTTTTCATTAAATAAGCATATTCAGAAACGATCACTGTGCCACAGTACCAAACTTGTAAGTTAACCAAGACACAATTCTCACATTTGAAGCATATTCAGTATCATGCATATCGTACTTCTGCCTGCCACAGGCAGGCAGAGTTGACTAGTATGTTAGCAGAAGTATTCTTAAATGACATGATTGTGCAAGCATCATCAATAAAACATTATCCCCCTTTCCCACCCACAGTCCATTAATTCATCTACAGTCAGAGCTGTTTTATAAATGCCTTTATTTCTCACCAACTACATTCAGCTGATTGTTTTTGGATATATGTACTTACATTGAAATGTAGCAGATGACTTGGTCCCAAAACATTGCCAGTAAAAAAACACATATTGAAATACTGCAAGTATGACTTATTGATGTAGGGACAGCAGAAATGGGCAACAACAGTTTCATAATGATAGCAGCCTGATACAACACAGCAGTTCTTGTTTGTACACTTGAATCTAAAATCAAGGCAAGGTGTTGCTTACAGAGTTACTTACAGAGTCCTTTCAGTCAGAGCTTTGCTTAGCAAAACCAAGACTGAGGATATTTATGTCCTCTGTACTTTGATGTTATAGCACCACCTGGTGACAATTGCTAGAACTATTACTGTGCTTAGGTGTACATTTTTTGAAACTTCTTTAATAATTATCCTTTTCAGCAAGGGCAGAATAACAATCTTGCACAGGATTCCACCTTTTGGAGCTGAGCTGTCTTTATGGCAACATCATCTTCTGACCACTACAGAATTCTTAAGTGCTTACACTCTTCAGAATTAGGAGAGAGAAAAGAGGAGGATAATGAGGTATTCATGAAAACTAATTATAGCCTAATGAAGATAACAGTCCTTAAATCCCTCTTACTGTGATGAGTAGAGGTAGGCTCCTTCCCGAGGCTCCAAACACCCGGAATCCAGTACTCCTTCAGAGGAGCTTATCACTCTCTGTTGACTACAAGAGAGTCTACCTTCAGTTGGTCTCACTGCTTTAAAGATATTTCTTGTGAATTCTCTGCACTGTCCCTTGATAACAGTGTTTAGCAGGTTTTGAGGAATTCCTGCTCATCAGAAATTACATGCAAATAAGGCTGTATGTGGAATTATTCTTTCATGTGGGATCTGACTTGTTTCTTTTCAGAAGGTTTTCACGTGGGTGTGGAGGAACGTAAAATTTTTCAACATTTGCTAAGTTGCATTACTCCAAAAATACAGGCTAGAAGGAACAGAGTATTGCTTTCCTTCAAGTCCCAAGGCAAAAATGACCTGGTGAATGGCATTCTGCATTTTTGCAGTGCTCTTTGCCTCAGGTCTCTTTGCCATAGGGTTAGCAACCTGTAATTTGGGTGCCAAAGATTTTGAATGTCATGGAGAAAAGCAAGTCATAGTTTGTAATTAGGAGTTTGAGACATTTTGAATGAAATATTTCTTCAAAGCATCTCAGAGAAACACCTCCGAAGCTCATTTTGCAACTCTTACGGATTTTCTTAGGAAATAGGAACCACCCTTCTTTAGAGAAGTAAGATACTGCATGCTCAATAATCTGTGGCATTTGACTTCCTTAAGAAACAATATGTTCTGATTCCATTGATGTTTCTCATTGGATATTTAGTCTTTGATTTGACATTGATACGCTGACACATCTCCCATCAAATTTGCTGAATCTAGCAATAATAATATCCCTCTCAACTCTTGCAGGCTTACTAGGACATCTCCTCAACACACGAGAAACTATCTTATACTGAACTGTTGCAGTGATACAGTATCATCCGTGACTTCTAGAATAAGACTTGTGAAAAGTAAAGGCTTTTGTCCTTAGTAAAGTCAAAAATATTTCTCTTTCCCAGTTGATGGTCAAACTGTTGTTACTGTAACACCAGTAAAGCTGCTTTTTTGCTCTTACTCAGTTTCCAATGTGATTTTCCCTTTTAGAATTCTCTTCCAATAACCGTTCATGTAAGATGGATAGATGGATATCATAGATAGTGATACTAGATCTTATATGTCATATTGAATAATATTAGAAATGGTGGTCTGTATTGTTAGGGCTTCCTGAATCTGGTTGATGCACCTGGTTGCAATGAGGCTGCTATAGTTCCAAGCCCTCTGTCCACCCAGCAAGGCTGACCAGGCCCAATAGGTACATACAAAGAGCACATACATGTATACATTCTACATACATGTACATACAGCTACATACCTATATACATTTTAACAGGAACCTTGTAAGCATAGCACAGCATGAAAATAATTGTCTGTAATATTTCATTTTTTCTTATAGTTTCTGGTGGTATCTGTTTTCCTCATGTTATTAACTCATAGGCTTTCTGGAAATGTAACACTGACTTTTTTCTTGCAGCAAGCAAAACCCAGCTTATTCCCAGTACTACAAAGAAAGAAGCAGAAACTGGAATATCCAAAAAAAGAAGTTATGTTGCATCTCCAAAGCCTACCAAAACTTCTCTAAAGCCGGGATTTGTACAAGAAGGTCCAGCTATATTAGATGATGAATCCTTTCTGACAAGCTTTGAAAAGAAAAATGGAAGTCCACAGATAGTAAGGGATTGCATATCATAGGGATTTGGAGGCAAAAGTGATGAAGGGGTATTGATTTTTTTTTAACAAATATGGAATTCTGATACCCAAGGACAAGCAGAACAAGGAATCCAAAACTAAGATTTTTCCATTTGGAAGCTGCAACAATATGGGGAGGGTAATATGAATATATTATATGAATAACACATGGTCCCAGGTACATTTTTGTTTTCAATTTGAGGACTTCTTCCCTCTTCAAGTGTTTTTCATTGTTAAGTCTAACTCAAGTGCAGAATAACTTTCAACTGAGGGCTAAGAAACATCTGTCATAAACTTGAACTTCTGATACTTCAGTGTTTGATTTTGATACTTCAGAGTTGATTAATTTAACAGAATGCCAATTTTAATAGTTTTACTAAGCAAGCATGTATTGCCAGTCTGTTTAAGGAAATACACAAATCTACCTGAGTCAACAGTTTCTTAGAGAAGGACATCAAAATAATGCATTTCCCTTGAAATTTATTTTCCCCAAGAAAAAAAAAAAAAGATTATTGACATATAATCTCTCTGGGTGTTCCAGAGATTCAGAACTGGCTTTAGAGCAGGAAATATTTTTTAAAAAGACTTTTGGGATTATTTCCTGTTCAGTGTACATAATGTATAAAGTAAGTAACCTAATAACCCTGCTACCTCCAGTGCAAGTGCAGTCAGAAGTGAGTACTAGCGTTGATGCTCTAAGTGCTGTAGTAGGTCTTAACATGTAAGACAAAACTCCGTCTCAACTCACCACATACCTAGGAAAATATTGCATGGACGTCTTCAACGGAATGCAGTTTCAACAACTCAGTTTAGTTTTGCTTGTTAAACGTGTAATTTTTAATTCTGTAAGAATTAAAATAAAATACTATGACACTTTACCTTCCCCTCAAATGAAGAAAGGATCTTATGTGTCCATACATAAAGTGTAGTTAGGTGTCCCTGCTTGAGCAGGGGAATCAGACTAGATGATCTCTAGAGGTGCCTTCCAACCTTAGCCGCTCTGTGATTCTGTGTGATTTAATACCTTGTTGTTAAGCTTGTGTGAATACTGCAGTGTGAAAGCTTGTAAATTAATTACATTTTTCATTTGCTGAATTCCATAGTTAGCAATTTACTTTTTTATAGAACTTTTGAATGCTTACTGTAATTGCTATATTGCCAACATATTAACATGTTGTATTTTATGTCACAGCTTCACAAGTATATTATACAAGCATTGGTGTTACATAATAGTTGGCCACTTACTAAGAGTGAGTTTCTGTTTGTTCAGGAGTGGAAAGAAATGGAGAAAAATGATATCAAAGGTATGTCACTCTAAGTACATGAAATGTGTCATGTAATTGTTTTTTTTAAAATGTTATATTGCTATGGACCAAAACCATACAATATATATTTTTTTCTTTTATTCACTGCTTAAGTCAAATAATTAAGCAACGAAGCTATTTGCTTAGTAGTTCGTAGAACTGAAGATTGATTGCATGGTTCTGTAACTTCAGAACTGACAGAAAACAGTGTGGTCTGCAAAATGTACGTGACGTTCTTCAGGCTTAGCTTTAGGATGACAGCTAGAATATGTGTACATGTGTGTCTGCTTCTACAGTCAGAAAGACTTGTCAAGTGTAATATAAAGGTTCAGTGTTCTGCATCCAAATATAGAGGTTGCTAGTGAAGCTAGGGAAAATACCTGCTGATAACATAAGAAAACATAGATAAGAAGAGCAAAGTTCAGTTGTTTTGGGATATGTGTATAGTTCTCTACTGATATGAGAAAAATCCAGGCAGAAAACAAGACTTGGAAAAATCTCATGTATTAAATGTATTAAAAACAGGAAGAATCAGAGAAATTACAGATTTTTTTTGCAGATTATCTTAGAGTCTCTTGACAAATGTTAGAAAAAAAAAACAAAAGTAAGATATTAGAAGGATCTTAGAAATGAAATAAAATGTCACTTCATCAGCTTTTAATTAGTTACATTCTTCACAAGGTCATCTTTGCTTCCTAGATACATTTGTTCTCATTTTCTTTTCAATTATAGACTTTTCCTGATAGATTTTTCCTTTTAATGCTAGATTACTTTATACAATACATGTTCTATTACGTTGTGTTATACTTCGCATTACAAAGTAGTAACTTAAACTTAGCATACCAATCATATTACTGGTGTATATCCTTTCAAATAACTCCAGCATGGTTTGAGGTCAGTAGAACTACAAGTTTCTTTGCAAATTCTCAGCTGTTGTTGCTGAAGTTTATCAGTGTTACCAGCATGGGTGTTCTCCTGTTCCTGTCAGCGTAAGAGCATTCCAGTTCACTGTTGCCCTTCACTATTTAAACTGGCTCATTTGTCGTCAGCCAGACTCAGTCTGGCACCCTCTTCTCTTAGCATCACTTTTAAAGGCTGAGATTTCTATCCTTTCTTAACTGGGCCTGGGTCATTAACTGGCTTGCTCAGGTTAAAGGTTACCAACAGAGTTTTAAAATAGTGTATAAACACTAATATTTATTGTATTTATTACTTGGCATTTATTTCATATAAACCTACTACCAGTAATATTCAGCTGGAATTCTTACTTTAGATAGCAGAAAGACTTCTAGACTAGATATTTGGAACAAAGCAGAATTTTATCACTGAATTCTTTTCTGGTTGTGAACCTGTAGGAAAGCTATTTGAAAACTAAGCTTTGCCATTTTAGGCTGTTCTGTCAGCACCGGTTTTCAAACACATAATTCATATAATAGCAGTTTTGGCACAAAGCCCAAAGGACATCCTTTTGCCGTGCGGTTTTTAAGAAAGATGCAGTGATCCAGGTGGAAAATTCCAGCAATAAATCTTCACCAATTTCAGTACTGCTTTTTCACGTAAGGCAACAGTGCCACCTGGAGTAAGTTTTATATTAACACTAACTAATCACAGCGTCTTCTTTTTTCAGCCATGGTTTTTTACTTTCCTTGTTATCTCACCCTGTTTTTTTTTACCTTATCACATCTCGGTACAAAACATTTGGCCTTGGGAAAAGCCCCAAGGAACTACTCACTTCTCCCTCACATCACAGTGGACTGCGTCCAGTGTCACTGCAGACATCTCTGGAGGACAATCCCAGAAGGGGTGGGATCTACAAGGCAGGGAGGACATCTGGGCGAACACGAGCAGTGCAGCCTACTCTTAGCTAAGAGAGCTGGGCTGAATCCTGTTCTATGCCTCCATACCAGGAGTTAAAGCAGAATGGTCACACAATGGCATTTCATAAGCACACTTGCTATTTACCAATGTCCCGAAGTAGATACGCCTAGAGCATTAAAATATTAAAATTCAGTTATAAAATCCTTATACAAGCCAGCAAAAGTCTGTGGTATGCTATGACATGGATAGTTTTTGTCGTTTTTTTTGTTCATATTAACAGTAAATAATTTATCTTATATTAAAAAATAATAATTCACTGAATAATGCATAAAAAAAGCCTAATTTATTGTGCTAATATACTGTGATAATGTCGAATTAAATAAAAAGCCATTTATGTAATGATATTGTAACTTCAAGTAATGCTGTCAGTATTTATTTTATATTTGCATTTCCCCTGCAGTTGTTTCATTATCTTAATATTTTCAGAGACCGTTTAAATTTTTGCTTTCATTCTTTAACATATGCTTTTGTACCATTGAATCAATTTAAACATAGCATGTTGGTAATATTACATGCATATTGGTACATTATGTTTTCATTTATAATGAACATGTAATACACAAATATGCTATATATGCATATATTATATATTACACATGTATTTATATGTAAATTATATAAATCTCCATGATATTTAAATAATGTACCAACATACATGTAATGATACAACCATGCTACATTTAAATTGCTTCAATGTGTATGTTTTATATTTATCATTTTATATTTCTGTATATCCCCACGCATGACATTATAGATCTGATCCAAAGCTCAGTGGAAAATCTTCAGTGAACATGGGATCAAATCTTGCACAGAAGTGAAGAGGGAATAAAAGAGTATATCATTAAGTGAAGGTGCATTTTAATTATTGTCAGATTCTAAGTCAGTTGCTCATTTCCTATTTTTCCAGTAAAAATCACCGGTTTGCTTGTATTTACTATAGGTTTTCGGCATTTACTTTCATGTTTCAAGCAATATAAAGTTGGAGTGACAGCACTGACAGATTTATGCAGACTGTGTAAAAGAGCTGAGACTCACACTGTGATTTTATGCATTGCAGTCTTTTTGGTCTTACTCGTACACAAGGCAACAATGTTGTGATTGATATGCAGAGATCATGGCAATCTCACAGTTAATCCTTGGGTAAAGTGCTATTTAGTACAAATAAGGATGCCAAAAGTTGACCACCTTGGAAGTCTGACTTTAAAAGTTTGGTCCTCAACTTCTTCCCTAGTCCAACAATTAATTTTCGTGTGATACTATTTTGAAGCAACTGTTGCAGGAGCAACTATTAACTGACTTTTCTTTTTCTTTCCATATGGCTGATTTCTGTTGTTATTTTACCCTGGATATTGGGTGGGAAAATAAACTTATGAATGATGATGATATCTCTAATTCATCATGCATCATGATGCACATATGAATAGCACATGGGGAAAAGAATGAGGAGCACAGTATTTCCCTAGTGTTTGATTATTCTGAAGGACAAAAACCCACAAGTACTCCTAAAACAAACAAAAAACAAAAAGATAGAGCAACTGAGAGGACAGAAAAAGAAAAGTTGAATAAAGACAAAGGATCATCTGCATCTCAGTTTGAATCTCAGGTGAGAACAAATCCAAGAAATGTGTATTTTTCTATGCTCTTCTCTGCCACCTTCCTAGTCTTACACCCGAGAAACATTAACTGCATATGAGAAACATATGCCATGCATTTGAAGATGTTATGTATTTATTATTTTGCTTAAATGTGAAGCAAATTACAGTCTGTTCCTTTTCAAGGTCTAGTTTCTGTCTGTGCAGGTATATTAAGTTCCATGAATTTGCCTTATGGGTACTCTCATTAGAATTATTTGCTGTAAGGGCTCTCACATGAATCCAGAGAGATGACATTCCTATCCCGTGTATCTTCAGTGTCTGTTACGTTGTCACTAGCTTGTGGTATACAGTGATAGAAAAAAAAGAAAAAAAGGTACCAACCTTCTTACAAATTCTTATTCTCTCTGGTAGGATAGTGTGAGTGTTCTATGGTTGACCAAAAGGCTACTCTATACGGACTGCAGATAGATTAAAGGAAGACAAGAAGATACTGAAAATTCATCCTTTAATGGCATTGCTTTTTCTTGGATTTTTGCTGCCTCATGGGAAGTGGTTCAAGAAGAGAGCTGAATTATTTAGTTGACCAAATATGCAAGCTTCCTTATGAATCACATGTACATATCTGATCATACAGAGTTCTGGAACAGACCCTTAGCCCTTCTTTCAGAGCGCTCAGGGCTGCTGCTGCAGTTGAGCCTGTTGGCCATGATGACATGATACAACTTCAGAATATGCCAGATTTCTGCCTTCATGTCCAGTTCTGGGGCATGCCGATCACAGACTGATCACTACAACAGATGCGAAGTTCAAGATGAAGCAATGCTTGAAGATAATGATGCCCACTTTTAGTCTCAACTAAAAGCTGCCTGAGGGAAGGCATGTAAACAAAATATCTTACAGAGCTTCTAGTGGCTATGATTTTCCTTCCATTTGGCAGACTTTTTTTTATCTAGTAGTGTATGTCAAAGTCTATTATGACACCAGGATTCAGAAACATGACTTTGTCCTAAATAGTAGTAATAGATTTAGATTAATAAATACATTTAGATTATTTATGTTTACTATACTTCACTTTCAGCTAGCTGTTTCAAGCAGGCCGTACTGGACTCTGCGCCTAGTTAGTGAACAGAAAGAGGCAGAAGTTCTGGAAGTGAAGAAGGACACTGAGAGAGCAGATGAGATCAAAGCCATGAAACAAGCTTGGGAATCTGCAGAGCCAGGAAGAGCAGTCAAGGTAATCAGAGCTTAATCTTTAAGGCAGCTTTATTACAAATCCAGGAGTTGTGACGGCAGAGCATTTCCCACAATGTGAATCGGATTTCAGGTTGTGGAAGACAAGGAATTTTACACACTTTAAAGAATCAAAAGAGCTGATGTGTGTGAATTCTGGGCAAGAATCCAGATCATCTACTGTACATTTCTTTTGAACACCAAGACTTTAGATTCTTCAATAAACAGAAAAATGTTTCCTTAGAAAACCTACTACTACCTCTACACAATTGCAAAGCTGCTGCTATTGACAAGTTGACTATTCAGCTACCTTCAGCCAGAAATACACTGGCCATAAACATGCCAGTATATATCATTATAAATATGCCAGAAAGATTTTTGTGGAAGAGCTCGTGCTTGGCCATATCAATAGTCAAATTGTCCTGTACCTGCTTCTCTGTATGAATTCACTGGAAAAGCAATGCTAATTCAGATGTGTCCAGTGCATCTGGAATCATTTTTGACACTAGGATTGCTTAGAGTGGTAAAAATAATTTAAGTTATTCCTGGTGAAGCAAAAGATTAAACTGATTCAGAACAGGAAAAACATTATCTAAATAAGTATATAGAAAAATGCAATCTTAGGGTATATCTAAAAATCCTCCCCTTATACCACCATTGCCAATGACCATTAGCCCCGCTTAGGAACAATTTGCCTTTTGTGTATTAACTTTAAGAAATGAACTCAGTCACGAGTCTTCCAACTTCCAGATTTTCTAGTTTCTGTTCTGTATATGTAAACCTCCCAAATTTTCTGAGAGTACTGTATTAAACTTTGATCTAAGGAGGGATCCTGCAGCTTGTTTGGCTGTGCTGAGGCTAAAAATGCAAATGCAGTGTCCTTAAGATTATCTCGAAATCACTCTCCTTTGATGTGTAAAGAGTCTCTTCAAAATGCTGGTTCCATCACCCTGTTTGCCTTTTTTTTTGCTCATAAATTCAGTTAAATTGCAGTTGAATACTTCCATTCTGAGAACCTCTTATGCCTGTGGCTTCCTTTTGAACAGTTATCATCGAGAAAATTGCAGCATCCACATGTAATATGCTAACAAAATGGATGTCTAACTTGAGGGTCTGTTATTTGTACTAAGTAATTTCCCCTCTCCTTTATTCTTGATCTCCCTGCCTCAAATGTCTGCCTGTTTCTGAGGTCATGTGCCCTGTAACTGTGGGAATTAGATGCCTTACTCTTAGGTGATATGTGATACTTCTGTTCATTCTGGCAGTCTGACCCTTTAAGAGAGAGCCTAATGAGCTTAGATTAAATTTTAAAGAAGACAAGCAAGATGGTATGTTGATACCTGCTTTTGGCATCAAAGATAATTGAAACCTAAAGTGGTACTTTGCGTACTTTTCATCTTATTGAAAGGGTAACCTCAGAAAGGTTAATTTAGCTATTCTTACTCATATATTCTTGACGCCCTTGTCATAAATTACCAGTGATTGTTTCTCATCAACACAACACATTAAAATTAAATAACAAAAGGTTCCAAAATATTACTAGAAAAAATGGATGTTTAATATTGACAAGTTGTTTTTCAGAAAAAGAAAAATCCTGCTGCAAAGATGCCTTGAGTATGACTGTGATATGAAACAAGTCCTGTTGTGTTTATCTTTCTTTCCCTTCCCCTGCCGATACTTCAGTTACTCACTGATAATACTCCCTTTTGTCATGGTTGGTGTTTTTGTAGATCTTGCCAATGAAATACACTTACCAGTAATAAAAAAGCAGTATCATATCTCAACTTGAATGAAACATGCACTCGATTCAAAGGTTTATTGTCTTATTGACCACTTAGATTCCTACTTTTGAAAAATTTAAGGTGTTCAGTAGAATTCTTCTGATTTGGACTAAAACCTTAATCTCTAGGCTTTTCAGGAACGCATACGGTTTATTAATAAGTATGCTGTGAAAAGTTCAGAGGAACCCATAGCTGACACTGAGATCAGAAGTTTATCACCTAGTCCAGGAGAAAGAGGTAAGAGTATAGCTTTCTGTCAAGCTTTTCATCCTGTTTGTGAGCATCATAGTCTAAATATTTAAAAAGAGATTAATCACTTGAAAGATAAAATGTTCACAAGTTAAAGTGGGTAAGCTATCACAGTTCCAGAGTTCCTACCATGGATTCTCAAGTATAGATTATACATTTCATAGTGTGTGTTTCAGCATAGGTTGAAAAGTTAAACAATAGAATTTTAAGCATTACTCGTAGCCTGTTCAGGATATTAGAAAAGACTTTTCCATGAAATACTGATAGTAAATTGAAAGAATAGCCCTGGTAAAGGTGCATGATTTGTTCCTATGATTTCTATCCCTGGGATCGATTGCTGGGAGTCCTGGTGGACAGCAAGGTGATCGTTATCCAGCAATGTGCCCTTGCAGCAAAGACCAACATTATCTTGGGCATAACTGCCAGCAGGTTGAGGGAGGTTATGTTCCCCTCAAGTCTGACAAGACTCATGTAAAGTTCTGAGTCTAGCACTGGCCTCCTTAATACAGGAGGACATCGAGTTACTACAGGGTTTTCACCAAACAGCTACCAAGGTCATTAAGGAGCATCTTTCATATGGGGAAGGGCTGTTAGAGCTGGGCCTGAAGAACAGAAGTCTGAGGGAGTTCTTATCAGTGTGTCTAAATATCTGACGGGAGGGTATAAAGAGAATGGCATTTGAAATAGTTGATCTGCAGAGATGCCTTCCAACCTCAACCATTCTGTGGTCCTGTCTTTAACTGTTCTGTTCCTTTTGGTGCTTGGATGCTGCCAGGTGATCCTGAAGCAAACTGTAGGCAGTCCTCTAGTACGAGAATGGTAACCCTAAGTTAACTTGGAATATTTTTAGGAATTCATTGAAAAACTCTTCCTCAATTCCATATTTGGTAAGAGATGTCACTAGTGTAGATTTGTTTAGCATCTGAAATAGTATGTGCAAGAGCTTATTTATATTTATCAAAGTGAAATAAATTTAATATTCCCATAAGTAGTCCTCATTTAGTAGTCTCATTTAGCATTTAATTAATCTCAGTGTTTTTTAAACCTGATCTCCCATGATCCTTCATAATCCTCACCAGCAATGCTGCAGGCACTGCCTATGAATGGATCTTCAAATCAGAAATTCTATTTGAATCTAAAGGAAAAAGAGATATCTTGAAAGTGTTTGTAATTTTGTGACTTAGACAAAGTTCAATTTAATGTTATTTTTTTTTCTTGTCCATTGTTTTTAGTATTTATCATTGTCCCTTATGGATACAGTTTTAGAGCACAGGTGAACACTAAAACGTATACAAACCAACTGCAGTTAGCTATAGTTTTTCATGTGAAGCATTTCCAAGTGTTCCAAAGAAAGGGCATCCAGAAAGATTAGTTGCAAAACTTGTCACAAACATACTCATGAGAGGATTAAATTTTTTTAATGCTTAAATTTCTTTTTCTTCTTGATGGAGATAAAATTCCAATAATATTTTCAGAGGTTTCATTGATTACTGCAATAAATAGGGTAATAGAAGTTTTTCAAGGAAACTATTATCATCATTAAATCTCATAAAATTTCACAGACTCTTTTCAACATATCCATTCAAACTGAAAAAAAGAAGCCTGAAATATCATAATACAGCTCAATACAGTGGCAAACAATGTCAAATAAGCTAGTCTACTGTGAGAATACTACATTAAAGGCTCAACTATTGGATACATAACATTATTACTATCCATATGGTTAAAAATGAATTTTGTCGGTTGTCAATTTTAGATCATAACATTTCCATTTAGCTTTGTTATACCATAGTGGCTGATTTGACAATTCTTTTTTGTTCAAAGATTAATACATATAGGTAGTAGAAATAGGGAAAAACATTCAATGTAATGACTAGCTTTTTATTCAACACCAAATATTAAAATTTAGAGATGGGGCAGAGCTACAACGTTTATGGCAGGAATTCACTACCATGTAGCTCGAGGGAAAGTATAATTAAAATTTTACACTCATCTGTTACAAAGAAGGGATTAATTCTAAACCTGAAATCTGAGTTTCTGCAAGTTTAGGGCCTATTGTGATCACAGAATCACACAGAATTGAGGTTGAGGTTGGAAGGGGCCTCTAGAGATCATCCAGTCCAAGCCCCCTGCTCCAGCAGGGACATCCAGAGCACGTGGCACAGGGTGGCATCCAGGCTGGTTTGGAAGATCTCCAGAGGAGGAGACTCCAAAGCCTCTCTGGGCAGCCTGTTACAGGGCTCTGTCACCCTCACAGTAACACAGACATCTGTATTTGTTTTTTTAATAACTCATTTAATCCTACTCTTATACATTGGACTTTTTTTATTTTATCTGGTGTTTCCCAAACTAGATCTCTACCCAAAGATTAATATAATTTTTAAACTGTACCCAAGGACTTTTCATTCAGACTTTAATTGATTTTTTCCCTAAAAGAACATGATTCCTTACTGATCAAAAGCAGTTCTCATGTTCTTTAACTATTGTAAAGTGACTAAGTTATATTTCCACTGCTTCATGAGTAGTGTGGATTTAACTAAGGTACATACATTTCCCACTGACATTCTTTTTGCAACTGCTTTGATTTTGCCATGAGTATTGAAAGTAAAACTAAGATTTTTTTCCTAACCTATATTCTTACATATAATAATATATTTTGCTAAGACAAAACAGGAAAAAATGTATAAAAATACATAAGGAGAAACTCTTGGTGCAGCTGAATAATGAGTTTAATCTGTTTTGTTATAGATTCTCTTACCACTGAAAAGAAAACATCACAAGCAATTACAGATTCAACCTTACAAATGCAGCAAAAGGAATGGGAACCTATAGACTATAGTGTCTACATGAGGTAAATTGCAACAAGTACAATTAAAATCCCAGTGAACCACAGAAATGAAAGGCGACCTAAGAATTTTGATGTATAAAAACTTGTAAAGGCAATATATTGTTTATGCAATTGTAACTCATTCTTACCTGGAGGATTATATGCTATTATACATGTGAATTTAATCTTTCATATTTCTTTGATGGAGCTGTAGTTCCATCACATAGTTAGTAAACTTGCTGTGGAAATCCTGGTCTATATTTAATCCATCCTTTATGTTGTGTAGACAAAATCACATAGTAGAGGTGTAGATGTCGCCTGGATGTGGTCATGATCTTTAAATTTCTTTAATATGTGTACCTTCATACATCCCATTATAATGTGTCCTTGGACACAGGATACATGTCAAAGGAGCTGAATTAATTCTGTGTGTCAGGAGAGAATGATATAAAAAATTTGAAGAAAATGAATGTGCTGGCCAGTATGTTTAAATGCTCATCTTGAAATAAGTGCATATGAGGTTCATCAGCACGTAATGCTAGAAACAAATAATGTATTTAGCAAGATGCAACTGATAATCATAGTTAATAAGTGAAATAATTATATTAATTATATTTTTATTCAAAATAATTCTTTATTCTATGTGTTAATATAAAGCTATTTACCTAACATGCATCTCCATGTTTCCTGTGCTTATGCACATTTATATTCAGGGTGACATTTGTGCAACTCATTGATTCTCAAAAGAAAAGACTTTAGAGCATGCTCAGTAATTCCTCAAATTCAATTTTAAATTGAAAAGGAAACTGGCTTTATATTGAAGTGAATAATACTAAAGCAGTAGAAAACAGCACAAAATATATTTCACAGGCTTGAGTCTTGTAAGCATTTCATTTGTCTTCAATCTCTTAACTTTTACAGAAGTCATTTAAGGCAAATTATAAAAATATATTATCTGGTTTACTACCAATATACCAATGTCAAAATAAAGCATATATTTCAATGTGGAATTATCTTGATATCAGAAAGTTCTGAAAATAAGATGCTTCTTGCAAATTAAAAGTGAATTTCATCGGTAGGAGTTCTCATATGCTCAAATATTAGCATGATTTTACAAATATTTTAAAATAGACACTCAAGTATGAGAAGGTCTGACCTTAGGAAATACTTTCTTACTTGTGTTGTATAAGCAGAGTGCTAATCTGTATCTAAGTCATTGCATTGCAGTGTGTAAGCCCAACGTGTCTGTGTAGGTATACCTCTCAAAACTTAATTTGAAGCGAAACAAATGTCTTTTTCTTCTTGCAGAAAAACAAGGTCTGAGGCTATTCTAAGAACTGAGTCTGTCATTCATCAGCAAGAGATGCATAAAGCAGAAAAAATCAACCATTTTAGAGAACTTCGAGAGCTGGCTTTGGAAAAAAGGAAAAAAGATCAAAATGCTAGAGCTTTACTGAAGCAGAATATACTTGAAATGTATGAGAATCTGCAGGTAGGTCTAACTGTTAGTGATATCCAGCACTAGCACAAATATCTTGCTTTAAAGTAGATCAACCATTCTCAAGACTTTTGTATTCACTACCAATTACTAAATTGGTAATTAATCAAATTAACTAAATGCAGCAACTTGAAATTTGACTGGGCAAAAGTTACAACTGAAGCTTCTAGAAAAAATATAGTGCTATACAATATTCTTAATATGATATTCTTAGTACATTTCCTGGTATAGCTCTTTGCAGCAGCACTATTTTAAGAATATCACCATAACAGCAAGTGAAAATAATTTGAGCATTTGGTATATATGACCAGACACATATCACATAAAGTTTGCCCATTTTTCTGTTGTAGAACTGTATATGCTATTCTGGAAAGTAATAGGGAACATGATCATTTATGCAGAAGGGTGAGCCCCTCCTAACATGTCTAGCAGCTCTGAGACAGAATATAGTATCAGTCTTCCTGAAATATGCATAAAACCAATAAACAAATAGTTTGAATTATTAATCCTTAAAAAAACACGGCTACAAATATTAAATTTTATAGTATTTGTATAAGATCCATCCTTGGCATTAACTCAAGCAATAAAATTGGTGAACAGATTCTAACAAAATTAGCTGATACTTTGAGAGCCAATAGAAATAAACATTTATTTTACACAGTGGTGGAACAATAACCTTTGTAATTTGACTGGCCCCTCCAGAGCTCTAAAATTGGATAAGAAACAATAAAAATAAGTTTAGATTAGACCAAATAATTTACAGCAATCACTTGAAAATATTAGTAAGTTCCCAGATTGATGTATAGTACTTAACTAGAGGCCTGCAAGGAGCTAGAGTCTTCTACCTGACTTGCTGATTCCCTAATAATAATACATGTCAGGGTTTTCAGGTATTGCTGTAATTTTCAGTGCCTAACATACTATATACTAGAAGGTCAGTTTCTTGTCAGAGGGGTGCCCCAGCTCTTTCTAGAATGTATGGCCATTGAAAATGTTTTACAATAAGAATTTTGAATCAAAGTTAGTTGTGAATACCTATACTATGCTGATCAGCATTTTACAGTATCTTCATCTGTAGACCCCAGAGAACTGTACAAAGATATTCAGGTTTCCCCATTGACCAGGAGGGAAAAGGAAAGGCTTTTGGAAGAGCCCAAGTCCCATTTGGCCTAAGTTTCATTGAAGGTCAATGTTATTTAGGCTCCTTTATGCTTTTCTGAAAATGGGACTTTGTCTCCAAATCCCCTTCAGCCACAGCTGAAAATAAGATCTTAAAGGAGTCATTTAAGTTGACAATGTAAGTTAGTAAGTGAATCAGGACTAGATCCAGATGGGTAACAAATCTGCTGCCCTATCCAGCCTCTTACATAATTAGCTTATTATGCCAATGATTTGAAAAAGATTTTCATGACCTTTCTCTTCTTCCTCATGGTGAAAAGATAGTCTGTAACACATAGCTGTGGTACTGTGACAATCAATAAAAATGCATGAGCAAGTAAAAAGAAGAGCAGAGACGTCATACCAAGTCCCACAAAATCGTGTAGCAGTGACACAATGTGAAACAGAGTGAAAGGATGCGGAAAACATAAAAATGTAAAAAGGATGCAGTTCTCTGTGATGAAATCAGCACTCGTGTGCTGGTGGAGGTTTTGCTATTTTTGCTTTTTGCCCCCCTTTTTTTTTTTTTTTTTTTTTTTGCTAGGCATCCTTAGATGAAACACGAGGCCGAATTCTCGACATTCGGGAAGCGTATAGAAACAAGCTCCTCGAGGCTGAGCTCAGCAAACAAGAAGCACTGGCAACTGGTGAAGCAGCCCTACAAGCAGAGCAAGAGAAGAAAAGCACAGGACAAAAGAAAAAAAAAGAAAAAGGCTTAGGGAAAAAAAAGTAATTTTACTTGAGTTGTTGACTGCATTGACTTTTGCTTAACTGTTAGTTAAGAAAATTTATATTCAAGGATGAAAAAAAATCCTTATATTCTAATTTTTTGTGGTAATAAATTTTATCTCTTTGCTCAGTCTTATTGGAAAAATCCAACCAGTATTCTTTTTAACAGTGTTGGTAGTTTACTCTCATAAAAGGTACTCTACTATTAAAGTTTGTATGTTTTATTGGAAATAAAATTTTGAATCAAAAATTCATATTGCGTTCCAGTTCTTCTCCCAAATTCTCATTGTCTTTCAATCTGTTTTTCAAATCAAAACAGAGCCAGTCAAGAATGAACAAAAGTTGAAACAGTGAGCTTAACCTATCAATGAAGATGTTTAACTTGGCAGAAACATGAGCTCCTGAAGTAGATGACAATTTGTGAGTTTGTAATACTTAAATACCGCACAAACCACACATTCATATTGAGGTATTGGAAGGCTTCCCAAAGCCTCATTTACTAAGCATACTCACATGATATCTGCATACTGTAATATTTTTCCTCTTCATGTTTTGCATCATTCTCTTAAAATTTTTGAAAGTTCCAGTAACCTCTGTCATGGCAAACTGCTACCGTGGCTTCCAAGCCTTCCGAGGCATGCTGAATGTTCCTTAAAACCGTATTTTTGCTCTTCTCTTCCAAGTCATGTTTTGCCCACAGCTGTTTCGCTAAAAGTGATTCCAGTAGAGCAGTCTCTGTTGGGATATGAGGTTGTTTCTTGAAAGTAGAGCCAACATGTGGATCCTTTCTATGGGAAGGATAATATTTCCCCTTAAGCTCTTGCTTCCATCATTGTAGAATTTCTAGTATTTTTTCATAACAAAGCATCAAACATACTCACTAGCCACTCTGTAGTCAGAGACAACAGTCAAAGCTCTTTCTAGATCAGAGTTGTTCTAAATGGCTCAAAAGATTCTTCAATTATCTAGTCACAGGCAGAAGGTTGAGAAGTTAGACTGCTTACATACCCTTCACATATAGTATGTCCAGGATGTCCAGAAGTGTTTGAATGTCTAGGCAGGATGAGATATTGTGAGAGTTCAGTGCAAGAGCTACTTGTACTCGTGTGACTTCAGTAGTGCGCAGCGCTAGTCAGTGCAAGTCACAAGAACTGTTATCCTTTTTGTTCTGGCCGCTGTTATTGGATAGCATTTGGAATTAGCCTTTCTCCTATAAATGAAATATCTGCTGTTTGGGCTTCTGGTGGTTTTGTTTACCTCTCTTTTATCAGTATTGGTTGACTTGAACTTGACTCACTCCTCAGTCAATTCTGTGATGCCTGTTGCTTGTACACCAGCACACCTACACACCTGCTGTGATGCCTCTGCCCCTGTTCAGCCTCTGTCCTCCCGTACAACATAATCTGTACTAACTGCGTGGAGTTTTCATGTTTGCAAATATGAAAATGAAACCAGAGCCTGAAAACTGCACTGCAAACTGCACTGAAGAATTTTGTATTAAAGAGCAGGAGCTAAGTTTTGCTTTGATCTATACAGGTTAGAAATAAAAAGCCTGTCAGTCTTGTGCTATAATTGTCCAACTTTGTCCTCTCTATTTTGAAATATGGCTATACTGCTTCACGATATTCCATCTTGTTTCCATGGCAATAGCACGTGTTGGTTGTTTTCTTATATGAATCCGTAATGAGATCTGTAGAATAAGATCAAGCTGAAGTCCTGTTCTTGGTGTCACTGCAAGTGCTATAATGACATTCTGTTGTAGAAATCAGTCCAACTCTGAAAGCCTTCATAACAGACACGTAAATGTCAAAAATTCAGCTAATAATTTGCATTACCACAAACCATTGTGAACCATTCCACCCGAATGGAATCATTTATAAACTGAGTTAAACTCACAGTGTACTCAAGTCTACATTATCAAACCTAGTGATGTTATACACAATTCTAAATTTCGTGTTTTCCTTCTTTTAAAGAATAATATGGCATAATCTGATGTGCAGTTCATGAATGTCCCTATTGGCAGACTTAATTCAACTATGCAGATACAATGATGGAGTGAATTCATGTCATGCTGTTTAATTGAGTATACCTCAGAGAAGCCCGGTAGCAGTTTTATAGAATTCCTGTGCATATTCCAGGAAAGCAAAATATTCACTTACATTATTATGGAGCCTAGGAGACAAAACGTCTAGTCTGGAGTGTGTCAAAGTATCTGTATTCTTTGGACCCAGAAACATGACTGGTGAGATTTCTTTGCATCAGTTTTACACCTAGTGGATCAATACCACAGTTTAGTGCAGGGTATTACAGTGTATTGCATTATTAGGCTAAATATGCTGCATGAGGAGGGTGGAGGGTGTACAAAGACTCCAACAAAATGTGAGTATATTTTAAAATACATAAACTACAGTAGTTTAAGTAGTCATAATACTTAGCACTTTACCATGAGAACAAAAAGCAATCTAATCTACTGTATTTTAATTGACGTGAGTGTTCCTTATGGATAGAACTGAACAAAAGTCAAATTCTGTGTTAGTATGGATATAGCATTTTTATTCTTTCTCACTTTTGCTCTTGAGGATAAAGACGACTTTTAAGCACTATAATTTTATGGAACTTACCTTCCTTTGTATTAAAAGAATGTATTGCCTGTACTCAGTACAAGAAATTACATTCTATTTTTTAACAGATTGTATGTTTCAGAAACATGCCATAGTGTATCAAACTCTTATTTTCCCAAGGTTTCTTGTAATGAAATCTATGCAATCTGGATAGTCACCATTCCTGGTGACTGGCCCACAAGACACTTTTGGCTGTTAGCAGCAGATAAAGTGGCTGTTTAGGACCAGATTCAGTAAGGCCATAAGAAAAAGCTTTCAGTTATGGTCTTTCATAAAGCATTTAGGTAAGGGACTGAAATATGGGCTCAAGGCCTTTGGAGAACTGAAAAGCTTATGAAAGCTTTTCTGACCGAAGACATGGTTGTCTCCATCTTTTAAGATGACAGTCTTTTCCGAACGGCACCAGAGAAATGGCTGCATGAAAGCATCTGCACTAGGTGTCTGATGACTCTGAGTTCTAGAAAAAAGAGGGTGTTTTTTGTTTATTTTATTTTGTTGTTGTTATTTTAATATTCTCCTTGTGACATGACTTACTTAAAATCGTTCCTGAGTAAGTTTTATACAGCCTCCAAATTTTGTTCATAGAAGAGTCCCTATATAAAGACCAGCCTAGATAACAAGGTCTGTCTCCAAATGTTGCAGTTTAATTATCTCTTGACTTGGAGAATTATGTACTTCTTCCCTGAAATGCCAGCTCTTACTCTTGGAGAAGAGTGTGGCAGTTGCCATTTCTGTACACAGGTGGATAGATGAAGCAGTCCAATAGTTCTGAAATCCTGGCCTGTCTCTGTCAGAAGACTGTGCTCTTCTCATTCACAGAGCTCCTGTTGCCAATATTCTGCTAAGAGCTTGTGTGTATATAATTCTGCTGCACCTTCATTACTCCCAGCTCATAGACCAAATATGTAGCTAATTCCTAGCTCCGTGTTTGAAACCCTGTGGGGCAGCCTGTTAGTGTTTGATCACTGCTGAGGGCTTGCCCTGGAGAACTAGTTTCAGGAATCAGTGAATTGGCAGGGAAGTAGGTGCTCATAGGGGCAGCTCTGCCTGCATTTTTGTAGGGATAAAACAAAAATAATTTGTTTGCAGCACTGATTCCTGATAGCTGTTTCACTTTCAAAGGAGGTACAGCCAGTCACACAAAGTACAATGTCACTGCTCAGCCAAAGTTACGAAAGGTTTTGATGGCAACTGTAAATGTCAGGGTAGGCTGCAATGTGAATAATCGCTTCTTTAATGTGTACTTTGTCTACTTCTGCATTCTAAGAGAAATGGTAAAATTCACAAAGCAATAGAGGAACTTAGGGAAGAAATGAAGTCTTTGAGACTGCTAATTGAATTTAATGGAGATAGATTAACTCTGAAAAGTTTATCATTTTCAATAACTATTTGTAGGTGTGTTCTGATAGGTTTTGTCTGTTCTTACTGCTTGTTCCTTTTCTTTTGACCAGTTATTATGAGCTAGAAATGATCCTTTCCGTTAAAAGACATCTCTAAACTTATTTTTTAATGCAACTAGCTTCATTAATCTTCAAATGACTTGTCCCATCTGCTTTGCTTTAATTTGGCTGGCATTTACACAATGAGTTACAGACCAGAAACCAGACCAAGTCTATTCCAGGATGCCTTGGTGCTGAGACAAGCAATGTGCTGTGAGATGAGGCTGTTCCGAGCTGCCGGTCTGCTCAGCCCAGCGCTGTGCAATTTACTAGCTCTGTGAGGTCTCATTTTAATTTGAGCAGGAGATAGAGCATTTATGCACAAGCACAGCATTTCCCCCTCCAAAAGGCAAGAAAAGTGTCTACATATTTTGTCTGGCAGAAGACATAAGGGAACAACTTTGCATAATCACACAGCAGTTTGCAGAATGAAAGAAATCTCACTTTTAGAGCCCTCATGTCCACTCATTCACTTCATGAGTCAGCCCTAATAGAGTTGAAGCCCATGTAGTGTTTCAATGACTTGAATATTCTTGTTATTTTCAGAAAAACAAGGTGCTCTTGTAGTATGTATCTATCTCAGAGGAAGACAAAGGAAAGAAGCAGAAAGTCAGGGAAAGAAAGAGGACAGTTTGCATGGTAGTGAGACTAAATAGCATCAAAGAAAGGTGCTCTGAAGATTTTACTAGCTGAAGTAAGAGGCGGTGTGTGTGCGGCCCAGGTGAGACTCAGGACCTTTGACTCCTGCAGCAGTAAGGATGTGGGCAGTGATTTGCACAGGACAGCGGTTCCAGGATTAGCAAGCACGAGAGAGCCTGACTCCATATCCGAACCAGCTGGCTGTGAAGAAAAAGAGAGGGAGAAGGATGGATAGAGCTGAGGGATGTCAATAATATTTATCATCTCACTAATGTGCCAGTTAGTAAAATCTTGCCCAAAAGGGAGCATTGTTTTGTGCCCTGGAGTGTGCTGGGTATCCAACTTCCCTTCCACATGGGCAGAACGTTTTATAAGTGACTGCAGAAGCAAGAAGCAGAAGACCCCAGCTGGCAGGGCAGAGAGGCAGAGGGGGCAGTCAGCTGTGGCATCGCTTGGAGCAACCAGAACTGCTTCGGGCATAAAGAAAGCGGAAAGTGCCTGAAGAGACTGCAAGGGCAATAAAAAAATCCATGCTGCCTTTTTGCTTCTCTCACCATGCCAGACACCACAACTCAGCTCATCCCCTTTATCTTTAATATAACAAAATTCAGTCTTTTTGCACTATGGAGAAACTTTGAATTGGATCTGAGGGCAGTTTGCAAAGGCTAGAACTGTAGATCTGGAAATGCAGTTAAAGGAAGGGTTAAAGCTGCCCCCATTCCCAGCCATGGCAGACAAGGAGAAGAAAACTTGTATGTCATAGTGGTTTATATATCTCATAAAAAATACATTTTTATCAGGAACAGGGAAAAAATCTGTATAAGAGACGAGAAAATAATCACAAGTGCCTAAAGCAATGGTTATATTTTACTTATGCCACAGAAATGAAGGCTTTTGAGGTTCAGCTAATGATATAATCAGATGCTGCTTCCTTTCTGTTTTTCCTCACTCTGTTTTTTAGGATTTCGCAGAATTTCTCTGGCACTTTCAAAAGCATTTTCCCTTGCTTTCCTGTTGCTCAAATTCAAAGGACAAGTTTCCCAAATGGGAAATAGGTTACTTCCCAGAAAGTGCATTTCTCATACTTACTAAGGGATTTTCACCTAAATTAGGAAGAATCAAGAATTTCAAACGCTTCATTGGCAATTTAGCTTTTTGACCATTTTCTTCCCCCTCCCTCCCCCTTACTCCAGTAAATATTACTGGGTTAGCTCATTGCAGCTGCCCTGCTACTCTGAAACACCAATTATCTGTAGTCTGAGAAAGATATTCAAGTCCTGTTTAGGGTTCTTGCTTGTTTATGTTCATATCTACTTTCTCTTAAAGACTAATTTAATTCCTACCAAAGCAAAAATTTGAATATCAGGTAATGTATCAGAAATAATCTATTTCCATATATATTTCCAGTTGCTAATAGAGAAGCATGTCAAGAGGAGGAATCATCCTATTCCCCATCTTCTCACCTTAGCAAAAGCTAAAGATCAATAGTTCCTCCCCCGTGTATCTATTAGCACATGTGCTGAGAATATCATTTCTACTACTTAACATCCAATCAACACTGGTACAATTCTGCCAAAATGCAGTATAGAAAGATGGCCAATCAAGTGTGAGACGTTATAAGGTTAAATCCCTGCTTTAAGGAATTGAACTGGAGATTTTTTAGAGGCCTTGATGTCCCCAGTAGGATGGACTGTGTTAAGGTGTCATGGATTAACACCACTGACAATCTAATTAAACACTGTGCTTCCAGGATGTGCAAGACCCAAAGTCTCTCCCTCTCGCAGCACAAGTGTAAGATCCTGGATCAGACGGACGTCACTTCTTCCAAATATGTTATTTATAAAAATAAAATCTCAGGCATAAGGGCTGCCCCACATTCAGCTTGGTGATGCTCCGGGATTCTGCAAGGGAAGACATGGGACATGGTCATTAATTTCCTTCCCTTTGCTTTTAAGGAGTGGATACAAACTTAGTGCAAATACAAAACTCGGAAGCAAAGGCGTACGGCAGGGCGTAAAACGGTACAAAGGCAGTGCCTCGAGCAGAAAAACACTCTGGCAAGAGTCACATCTCTTCACTAGAGGGAGGTATTTCCGGGCGCGCCTTCTGCAGGAGCAGGGGAGCTGCCGGCCGTCCCTGGAGCCCGGCAGAGGCTCCACGAGCTGCCTGGGGAAGCCAGCGCTGCCCCCGCTCCCTGCTCCCTGCTCCCTGCTCCCAGACCCGCTGTGTCCGCGTGCATCCCACCACCACGCCGCACATCCCGCCACCCGCTGCGTGTCCAGTCACCGCGCTGCGCATCCCGCCACCGCGCTGCACATCCTGCCACTGCGACGCGCAGCAGGGACGTCCGTGCTCCGAGCTGGAGCGGCAGCCAGGCGCTCCCAAACCCGCTCTGAGCAAATTGCAGCCACAAAAGCGTGGCTGCATCTCTAGCTTATTTCTAGCTGACCTGGGTTTATTATTGCTGAGACACTGTAGGCAGGGATAGGTATCTTTTTAGTCTTTTATTCACCCCACAGCAAAATATGTACTCAGTCTTGAGTAGTGCTATAAATAAACAGACTAAGTAAAAAATAATAACCGAAAGGCATTCGTCTGCAAAATAACAAAAGCTCAGGGCTTTCAGCTAGGCCTTGCAAAGTTGTGCCTGATCTTGCTCTATTCTACTTTTCAAGGGGAACGGATCTATGTGAATGGGAGGAATTTTGTGCAGCTTTCAATCCCTGTGCCCATTCCAAGGGCATGTGTGTAACTATTCCACAATAACCTCAGTCACAGCTGGGCTAGGCAGTGGATGAGTCCTCGCTGCTATAAACCCCCACGGATGGAGAACGCTCGCTGTGTCCGTCTTTCCTTGCCTCAAGCTCTTGGGCCCTAGAAGATTTTTCTACTTTTTGTCTTCAGTGTTTGTCCTTAGGCCAGAGAACGGTGCTCTGACCTCTCTCCTCTCGCCAGGCTGACACTGGAACACGGTATTGATCTCACTGCGGTACAAGAGGTGCCGCTGAAATACTGATAGCGAGTTTCCTCGTGCAGTGTAGTACAGTAAACTGCCACGAGTACAAGCGTGTGTGCAGGGGGGCTGATGGATTAAATCATTAAAAATGCCTGCTGTCCATTGTGCCTCTTGGCATTCATTGTACTGTAGCTGTGACTTGTTTTACTGACTCATTATAAGGATATAATACACTGGGGAGCCAGTTACTTGCAAAGGGAACTATCTGCTGTCCCATAAATTGCCCCTGTAATTTTGTAACACATTACTGTTTAAGGCAGGTCATAATGTTCCCAATCGGTTACCGAAAGGTAGGTCTCAAACCGAAAATGGCTTGATTTTGTGAGGACCTGAGGAGCTTGTTTCAAACTGGGGCATGGAAAATCAGGCCAGTTTGAATTAACTGGTGATGGTGGATTCTAACTCTGAAAACCCGGGCTTTTATTTCTGAGTACAACACTCTCCTTTTAAACAGATCCAGAGAACGAACAAGCCTAAAAATGTTCCAGACAACTTCAGGTGCTCCCTCAGTGGCACTGACTCTGTGTATGGCGAGGAGCACGTCCTGGAGATCCCGCCATGAGCGAAGACACGGGACTTTGCCGTCCCTCTAGGGGACCTGCTTGGCCCTGCACAAGTACTTTGGCTGGGACTCCAACTCCACGCTCTGTGCAAAAGGAAAGTGGCGCATTGGGATAAGCAAGAATCTGTTTTCTGTTCTCCAAGTTCTCTTGTTGAAGAGAAAACTTTGGATGGACTCTCTTGCCATTTTTTATGGGGAGGAGATGATTGTTTTTATGGAGAACCTATGGTTACAGGACTCTTTAAGGCAATAGCATTTTTTTTCTATTGGCTAGAAACTACCATTTTATGCACTGCATAAGCATTTCCCTTCGTTTATCAGCCTGTTTCAATATGTTATTTCCTTTCAGTACATTTTTTTTTAGTCGCAACATTAAGAGCTTCAGCAAACCACTTCAATTGGTTTTAATTTTTGTTTACTGCTTATTTTTCAGATGTCAGTATCGACCACGAGTCTTCAAGGGCCCATCCCTTCACAGGGCCAAGAAGCCTGCAGACTTTCTGATAGGGAACAGTGCATGCGGTCTTCTGCCTACAATAAACTTTTTTCCCCATATGTGAGCAATAGGACAGAATATCACAGAGATTAAAAAACAGATTGAAGCTCTCATTGTGTTTAAGTTGCAGTATATATTAGGATATGGCATTTGTCTAACGATGAGTCTTACGGATGAGGTGTTAAAAAAGAATTAGTCTAGGCAATTTAGCCACAAGGCAGCTATTGATATTAGCAGAAGTAGTCTGATTGACTTTGGAAATCTCCAATTATAATCCTTGTTATAATTATCATTATGCTTCTCTGTAGAGCACTACTGAGCCTCCACTTTTGACTCATACCAGATTCCTACTGCAGTCAGCAGGAGCCGTGCTTCAGACCGAGCTCTCATAGGCAGTGCTGTTTGTCCAAAAGTAAACAAGCTGTTCCCGTAAATTGGCTCCCTAATATGGTCTGGTTCCCCCTTTGTATGATAATAGCTCTAATTAAATATACAGCGTTTTCTTTGTTCTTTTGCCACAGAAACAAAGTAAGGACTAGGAGACCAATGTGGAAAATTTTCAAACTCATCCAGCTCTACAAAATTCCTAACTAGAATTAGGCAGATTCAGATTGGCAGATTCAGGGGCTAGCTAAGACAGCTCCCTTGAGTCTCCATCTGATAAATTATCAAGCACACCCTGATTGCTTGTAAATCTTCTCCTTATTAGTTTTCGGACGGACAAGTAAAATATCTTTTATTGATTTCACTGTCATGATTAAAAGGAGGTAAGTATATTCATTGCAAGACAAGTAAATACTCAGTTTTATTGTGGACACAGGAAAAATCCATCTTTATCTCCATGCCTACTGCATTATACACTTAGGAAAACTCTGTTTATTGATTGTGGGTAAAGTTGCTAATTGCCTGGTCAAAAGTGGAAGCCTGTGTACTGGAAAGACTGTGTTTGGGTAGCAGCTTTACACTTCTGTAGAAAAGGAGAAAACAGACACCACAAGCCAAGGAAAACCTGAAATGGCAAATTCATGAGACTACCATTATTTGCATTAAGATGCATGATGTGAAAAGAAGATCTTCACATTAGGAAGTTTCTGTAAAGGTTAGCTGTCTAACAAATTGCCACCATTATCTCTATAATCACTTGCTAAGCAGTAAAAAACATAAATCTGTAATCTTGCAAGAAGGTCTGTGTAAGTACAGCCCAGTGGGGTTCTGCACAGCCTAATAGCCAATTCATACTGATCAGAGGACAGGGCTGAGGGCTGCAATCTCTGGCTGTGCCTTATTTCCAGGAAAATTGGAATTTGCACCCCTTCGTTTCTTCAGCATTTGCCTGGGCATCGATAACATACACATATCTACCCTGAGCAGCAAGTCAGAAGTAAATGCCATTTCTCCATGGAGTGTTTTCAGAAATATAATTGTCCGTAAACACTATGCTCTATCTGTATTTTTTATATTCCCCTTTTGCTATTTTGGGGGAATACTTTAATCTAATTTTAATGCCACACCACCATGATATCAGGGATTTTTTTACAGACTAGTCTGCCCAAAATCCACAGTAGCAAATACTGGGTGTCAAGCCCTGAAATACAAGAGAGTATCACACAAAATGTTTTTTGTGGTGGGTTGGCTGTAGCCTGTCACCCTATAATATTTGGACACCTGCATACAAGAATGCTTTCTATCTTGCTGGACTGCTGGATGGCAAGGAGTTCTAGTTTTGCAGACAGCCACTCAGGTATTAACAGTGATACTAGAGTAACAGATTGGCCTCCTGAAAATGCTCAGCACAGCCAGGATTTCTCAAGAATTCCTGGGTCATACTGGACTTGGACCCTGGACACTTGATGCTTTTGACCGCAACTGTCTTCTCTCATTCACCCATAGCTCTGGAGCTCTGCAAGGAAAATCAGTTCACCAGAAATGCACTGCCCTCCCTTCTACTGGGAGGGAAACTTCCTGCAATTTGAAGTCAGTTCATCTTTTTTTTTGTTCTGCACCTTGTTCTTGCAAAATAAAATGTGAACCTTTCTAATCTGCCACAACTTCTGCTAATCAGGCAGCGGCCGTGCCTGAGAGGCATTCAGGGAGCTTCCCACTCGGGAGGGAACTCCAGGATAACCTCAGATCTCAACCTTCCTGCTACCTGCAGGCAGTGACAGAGGCAGCAGGAGCCTTCCAACAAACAGGAGTGTCACCTAGTCACAACCCCACATGGTGTCACAAACCCACACAGTCACACTCCAAATCTGCCTGTGGATTTCAACATGGGGAGCACATTTTCTTTCTGTTGCACTTCAACAGCCTAATGCAGAATGCATGGAATACTGCTTATCTTAGGCTTTTTCTTTTTTGTGGGATTTATTTTATTCAGGATAATGGAAAAAAATATGGACCAACAACAGCTAAAAACCTCTCTGCCTGAGGTTTTTCTGTTTCCACATGAGAAATATCTGTACGTAAGATCTGCCTTGAACATGAACATTACTCCCCATGAACATTACTCCCCAGGAGTTAAGTGAAAACTTTACAGGATAAAGGTCTGATTAAAGTTTTATTTACTTGTTGCAGTGTGTACTTTTACAGTATGCATTGTGGGAACAGATATTAAAAGTCCTTACTTTGTTTTAGAAAGTACTTTTCTCCCAAAGTCTTTTGCCTCCTTTGACAAAAAAATCCAGATGGATTGGTGAGGCAGAATGCGAAAACAGCAATTCTCTGTTAATCATTCATAGAAATTAATGCAGAAATTTAATCAATCAAGTAGAAATTAAGAAGACACCATCCCACCAAGAACATCACTAGTGGAGGAATACACAGGAAAAGTCAGTTGATCAGGAAACAGAGGGGCACATACTGGCTGGTTATGTAAAATTCTTCTGATTTCAGTTCATGTCTGCTTTCACTTCACAGTAATTTCAGTGTAGCAAGCTGAGCTCAAGGTGTTGTTACAGGATCACAGAATGGTTGAGGTCGGAAGGGATCTCCGAATATATCCTAGATGATGTTGGTCAGTCCAACTCCCCTGCTCCAGCAGGGACACCTGGAGCACATGGCACAGGGCGGCATCCAGGCGGCTTTGGAAGATCTCCAGAGAAGGAGAAACCACAGCCTCGCTGGGCAGCCTGTGCCAGGGCTCTGTCACCATCACAGTAAGCTTTTCCTCTCTTCAGATAGACCTTCCTGTGCTTCAGTTTTTGCCTGTTGCCTCTTTTCCTGTCACTGACCACGATCAGAAGAGCCCAGCTCCCTCCTCTTGACACCCTCCCTTAAGGTCTCTGTACACACTGATAAGATCCCTCTCAGTCTTCTCTAAGTTGAGATTTGTTCTATCCTCTTATCTGTCCTGTATTGTATCAACAGCAGACCTTTGAGATGGAAGGATCAAACCATGCTCTGACTACTCACTGCTCTTGTCCCCAAAGCTGCTATGGTCAGAAGGCCAAAGACAGAAGAACGTGAGGATCCAGTCAAAGGCCTTCTAGGAAAAGAAGATGAAGGCATGCTTCATCTTCCTCCAGTGGCATCTCACCTTACACTAGCCATGCAGTGTTTCCTGTTAGAACAGGCCTTAGGTAGTTAAACCATGCATGTTTCCTTATCCTAGGTTAGTGTATAAGGAAAAAGAAAAAAAAAAAAAAAAAACAGAAAAAAATAAGGAGAATTCCTGTGCAAAGCACCCAGCTGGCTGCATAACACAGTGCACTGGTCAGGGATCTGATGAGCCAGGTAGCAAGGAACTCTTGGTGTATCAAGGGAAGTGTAAGATACGGGTCTTTCCCCTGTGTAGTTTCTCCTCTTGGGGCAAGAATGGAAGGATAATCAAAAGCCACCAAGCCTTGCTGCTTGTTAGGTAATCTTCCTCCCTCTTTTCACTGCAAAACGTTGACCCTGTGAGGCTCTGAATCTCTTTCATTTTCCAGCCTGCCTGCGTCAGCAGGAATAAAGGGAGCTCAGTGGCTGAGCATCCCAGCCGATAGCATCTCGGGAGGAATTAGACAAGGCGCGCTGGTAGGAGGGAGAGAGACGGGGTTTGAGGGAGGGTAATTGCAGGCACACTGATGGGAAATAAATGAGATCAGGGAAAAAATCCTCAGACAGGATATTCTCAGGCTAAAAGGGAATATATTTTTAGAAAGATGTGGGACTCAGTAACTCAGCAGCAGGTCTCCCGTGGCTTTCCCATGGGCTTGGCAGAAGCCTCCAGAGAGGAACTTCCCACATGGCAATTCACATGGGGCCCAGCAAAGCCTCAGCTTTAGCAAAGCCCCAGCTAAACAGGTGAGCTGAAAGGCTGGTTTGTTCCCTTGTCCACAGGGGAGGGCTGGCCAGAGGCACAGGAGGCTCGTGGGTTCATGCAGCTCTAACTCACTGCACAGGCTTCCCCACCTCTGAGCAACAGCGGAGAGCTCTGCTGGTCGCAGGTGTTCAGCCACACACCGTGAGGCTGAGACTTGAACCACTCTTTCCCAATGAGAATATTGCTAATGAGGGCATCCCACCCCTCCTGACGATGTGACAGACCCGTGGAGGTACCGGAGACATGAAGAACATCACTCACCCGTCCACTGGAATCCAATCCCCGAGACCTCCCTAGTCAGCAGAGTGAGCAAGCAGAGCACTATATCAAAAGAAAGCACACATTTAATCAATTCCTAGGGTGCCACAGAACTCAAATCTAATTTGACTTTTTTTTTTTAATCAACTTCAGTGTTTTACCCACTGCTAGCACCAGAGCAACATTATTCTCCTTCTTCCCATCAGAAGATAATTTCTTTTCATTGAAATTCAGTAAAGAGCAGGAAAGCATTGTGTCAAGGTCAAGGACATTTTGCAAAATCTTTATCTGTGTGGCCTAAATGGACCTGGCAATAGAACAGATTGTGCTCTGAATTTTGGGGAAAGGATGAAATAACTCACTCACATCAATTAGGCTTTTTCTTAGAGCCGCATCAGGATCATCGTCTATCTGCAGCTGCTGCACTGACCTGCAGATACACGGCACGCACCCACGCTCACTGTGCCGGGGCTGCCCAGCGATGTGCACTACGTCCCACTTCTCGTAAATGCCAGATGCGATCTGCGTGGGTCGGAAAGCATGTCCAGAGTGTCAGCACTGGGCTGACCATAGGACTGCAAAGCACAAGTGTCTGTTCGGAAAGCTGTCACTCAGGGAAACAGGGAAAGAACAAGTATGGCAACGTAGAATGAGATTTTTTTTGTTTTTAAGAGTGCTATGTCATGTCTGCCATTCTAGAACTAATCGCGCTAATAATTTAAGCCCATCCTTTTGTATTTTGACATACATTTCCTGGTTATCTCTCAATTTGCTCTAAAGTTCAGCAATAAATGATTGTTTTAAAAGTCTCCAAATTGCTTTTCTTCTTCTTCTGTTGTTGTTGTTTAGTTAACTAGTTACAAACAGGACAAGGATCATTGGGATGATACTAAAACCAAAAATTTTCAGAGCAATTGATGGAGAACTGCCAAGGGAAAAGTGCCTGTCATCTGCATATCAGGCCCTGGAAGGTAAATCTGAAAGTGACGGGGCTCTGACTGGTCACATGTTGACCAGTGATTATTTTCAAACATTCAGCTGCTGGAACAGCTAAGCCCCCTTGAAACAAATTATTTTGCCTGACATCATGCTGCCCAGTCAAATTGCATTCGTATTCTTGCACAGAAATTATTCCACACTGTGTTTTCTCTTTTAAAATGTGCATCAAGTAGGCAGGCATCCTTTGCTAATAAGCCCAGAAGGAAAAATCTAGCTTAGACAAGTTAAAAAATGACTTCAGGACTGTTCATTTTGGCAGAAAGCACTTCATGCCCTCTAAGGGAAGATCATAAGGTATTGCCTGCCTTCAAGCTCATAAATTATCAAGCAGAGCCAGTCTGATTATTCTCCCATTTATAAAGATATTTAAAATAAACTGCATCCTAAGGATTTCACCTTGGCACTTGTGCCGTGGCACTCGCATATGGAATTCTTTATAAATGGTTATGGCCTGCAGAGCCTTTTGCTGTAGTGTGGAGCTGTTTGGGTACTAAGCAGAGCTGGGCAACATAAGTATTGGAGGCAGGAGTGAAAAGAAAGTTGTTTTCTTCAGAGGGACATCACTTGCACTAGTGTCAGCTTCAGGGCCCACGTTTTGCCTCCGTCTGTTTGCTGCTTCTACTGCTATTGAGGCCTGAGGGAATAAGAGACTTTGATCTGGGCACCAGGATCACCATCTTCCCTGAATGGCAAAAGTCTCTCATATTTATGCAGTGAGGTCTGCAAATAATCAAGTCAAAATTAGCTTAGTTTTATGATATACTCTGACTTGTTTGTCCTTTTTCTTACCAATTTTTCTTTGGGAAATTCAAAGGTAGTCTGGCCTCTCAGTCCTTCACTTCAGCTGAACTTCACTTCATTACCATATGGTGCAAAATTAATTCTTGTCAGTGAATTCGGCAGTGTGCAGATTCTCCTGTGGAAGCAGTAACCAGATGCTACAAGTTATCATAGTCTTTGGCACTGCAAAAGTGGATTTTATGGCAAGTTGATGCCAAGAATCAGAGAGCCAGGTAAGGTTTAATGCTGACCTTACCCCTCTTTCTTAAAAACGGGAAAAAAAAAGAAAAAAAATGGGTTACTTCCCTCTACCTTCTAGGGCTGGAGTACTGTTTTATTTATTTTCTGTTTGGTAAAGAGTTTTACTGTCCTTCTTTCTGTTGGCAGCTTGGAAGAACTCTTCAACAGATCAGAGGCTATCGCCTATGCATGTTTGTTCATGCATCTGTTCAGCAGAATTAAGCAGGATCTTGCTTGATCCTACCTACATACTGCAAGACATATTCTTGTCATTTCTTTAATCAAGCATCTTGCTTTAATACCCATGTTTAGTTCTTCATTTAATTGGCCCTTGAATTCATTACTTGCAGTGTTTTTCAGTGAGCCTAGCAGTGCAGATGACCTAAGGGGTAAAGTTCTTGTTCCAGGACTCAGCCACCTCGGCCGACTCATCCTTACAGCGTGTTAGAAGAGAACCAGCCACTTCTGCTGCAATTCCCTACTGCGTCTGAGCTTTGTCCATGCAGTCATTTGCCAGACAGGAGGAAGGGCCCTCTCTGTCCCAACATTAGCTCAGGAAAAGGTCAGGGCCTTCCATGAAACCTGTGCTTTAGGGGAAGGTGATGGAGGCCGCTAGATGCCCAGTGAAAGAACCCCAGAGAAACAAGCTTTGCCTTATGCCTGCAGCAAAAAGCAGATCTCAGAGCCTTGACATCAGTGTATATTTTGGGCTGAGAAAAAAATACAGACTATTCTAGGTTAGCTGCTGTGAATGACTTGAGTTGAGAGATGAATTGAAAGATGGCAGAGGCAACCGATGCAGGGATAGGGAAATGACTGGGTAGTCAACAGGCTTTTCAGAATGAGTATGAGACGAGACAAGCAGATAGCTGGTGCAGCGTCCACAAGGACTGAAGTGATGCTTGTCATAAGGAATATATTGAGGATGGGGCTAGCTGCCAGAGTCCTTCTGTATCATGGGACCAAGATATCAGGCAGAGTCTGAGTAAACTGTGCAGTGGCTCCTCAGCACAGGGAGCAGTTTAGGAAGGATTGAATATCAGGTTTCCCATCCCAGTGGCTAGAATAGCTAACAATCATGTCTCTCTCTAATGAAACAAGCCCTTTCAAAATCTTCAAAAACCCCAAAGTGCAAATTTGTTTCTTTGTATTTCTGTTGCTGCCTTCAGGACGTGACACTGTGTACAGGTCTAATTGGTACCTATTTGTAGACCAGAGAGCTTAGGAATTGTTCATTATACTCATACCTTACTAAAAGTTTTTTTTTTTCTCACTTCATTTTACTGCTCAGAGGCTAGCAAAATCAGAGCTCAAGGTCGCTGGGAGTAATCTGTATGTATCGCTATATATTTCTCTGTATATGTCCATGCAAAGAAACACATACACAGATGGAATACTCTGCAGTCTAAACATGCAAGAGTCAAAACTAAGAGGGGGGAATGCTATCCCCCCTGAAAGCATGATAGATCTGGGAAGTTAGAGAAGTTGGGGTTAACTAACAGACCATCCATCCTTCCTGGAATGGAAGGGAGGAAGATGACACACAAAAATAAATAGGATTTTAGAATACTTCTAGTACTAAAAGAAAGAAACTCAGTTCCCTGCTTGAGACAGTCTACCTGCCTTTTTCTCATTTAGCATTCAGTAGTCTAAAACAGACCTTTGACACTGACTTCTGAATTTTCTTATTTCTTCTATTTTTTTCAGCAAAACCTGCAATAAATCAGTCTTAGGAGCTCTGTGAAGTTTGCAGAACCCAAACCCTAGTCAGCTCCAGGCATTTATGCATGACGCATACACTCATCAGTGCTCACTGCTGTTATTTCTCTGCCAATCACCTTACCCAATGTGAAGATGTGTCACAACACTGAGCAAACATGGAAACAGCCACTTTAATCAACCATATTTTCCCCATCTGGTAACTTTCCTTTAACACGGTAGTCCAGCTTTCACACAGATTTTATAGAGAGAAAGTTTACAAGCAATAAAAATTAACAGCCAATATATATGCAACAAATCAACAATTCCTCCCCCCGCCACCACCATAGTGTGTGCCCGAGTGGATCTAATTCAAACTGTGACTAAACTGTGGTTGCATTTCCATGAAATATTTTGTCTGAGGATGTGCAGTATGCAAAGAGTGTGTGATTCATCTCAGCAAGAGCCAGACCAGGGGTGACAGGAAGAAGTTCGGACCAGAAGCACAGAAAAACAGCTCTAATAGCAGAGGAAAGGTGCCCAGACCTCTTCTGTATGTGCCATGATACCTGGTGCCCTCAAAGCAATAGCTGGACACATACAAAATGAGAACAAGGTCCTGTCCTTCCCAGGCACCACTCTAAGGAGAACTTCAGTGGCTTACTTCATCTTTTCTTTTCTCCATAACAGGAAAAGAGAGCAATATGGTTAAAAGCCAAGGTAGTTCATGTTTGAAAACCTCTCTCTGCCTCAAATCACACCTCATACTGCAGGGACATTTTTGTGAGCAACTTCTTTCCAGGAGAGCCAAGCAATCTCCATGGGGGCTGGGGAGCAGGTGTCTTGCTAGTAGTAATCCTCTCAGTCATCTGGTTCATGTGTTATTAATGCAAGTACATCATTTCCACTGACATAGATTAGGAGAAGCAATGAATATCTGTGCAACCAGAATTTGACATCTTGTATTTGTCATGACACCAAGCAGCTTGTTTTCACATTATGAAACACTTGTGTGGTAAAGGCTGGGATCCCTTGTATATATGAAACTTATTTTAAGGTCCAGTAATTTGTTGCATCTTTTTCAAATATGTCAGAATAAATGTTCGATGGATGTATACACATATATTTTGTTTTGAAGAGCTCCTTCTCATGCCATTCTCAATGTGGCTAATTAAATTGCCTCTCCTCTGGTTATTCAATTTCACTCACTCACTTTCAGTAAGAGTTTTGGAAAGGAAAATGCAAACTGGACACAACACAGAATACGAGGATGTATATGAGTATATGAGGCACTGGGGCTGCTCTGTGCCTCATCCTCAAGCCAGAGGGCCCTGCATGCTCCCAGTCAGCCCTGGATGCTCTGCTCCATGCCACTGCTTTTAAGAGCACCATGGACCAGCTCTTGGACAGCATTTGCACAGCTCCAATACTTGCTCTGCTTTCCACTGTGGAAGAGCTCCTGAAGAAGGAAGTATACAAAATGTGGAAAAAAGGGCAGGCCACTTGGAAGGACTACGGACTGCTGTAACCTCTTACAGGATCCAGGATTTGAGACGAGGAAGACTAAGATGCATTTGGAATAAAATCAGTCAAGATAAGTCAAGAACAACCCCACACCCTGCTCCACTATCCATGCAATCCCCCATCCCTAGCTTCCCTGTCACCCTAGCCCAGCTGCCCTTCCCACTTACTGAAGAAATCATCATGCAAGAAGCAGGCACCATCCCGGACCTGCAGGGTGAGGCAAGCCAGGATCTTGTAATTTTTCTCATCCCAGGAGAATATGGACTCCCCCTTGGAGATGACGATCTTCTCATCTGTCATAAGGTAGTCAAAGGGAAAGATATGCTGCCAGCTGAAGTTGTCCTCACCAGCAAGTGTGAGTGATAATGGACATCCGTATCTCGCTTATCCTCCCGCTAGTCCATCAGCCACCTGCAGAGCCAGGAAGTATGACCAGGCTGGACACATTAACACAGTAGAGGGCATAGTACCATCCTGTGCATGCATCTTGTATGTCCCCAGGCTAACAAGGCTTGGACAGGCTGGAAAGGCTCAGGAGTCGTGAGCAATGCACTTCAGTAATCCCCATGGCAGCCTCTGAAGAGGCCACAATGTCATGAGGACCCTGAAGGGAATGGAATAATTGTGTGAGAGAAATGCAAGCTGGTTTTCAGGGATCTTTCTCTGGGCAGGGAGATATTAAAGAGATGGAATGGAGCAGAGAGTATTGTTGGGAAGTCTGGATGGTCTCATTCTGCCCTGGTAGAACAGAGAGGCCCTGGTGAGGCTGCAAAGAGGCAGCTTTCTCTGGGCTGGTCACCATAGGTTCCCTCTATCAGTTATACTACAATAAAATTGATTTACTGTGGTTAAAAAAAAATCTCAAAACACACCCCTTCCTCAGTGACCTGGCTCTAGCAGGCTAGAGTTAGGAGATACTACGTGAAGTGCAATTCTGACACTCCTGGTTTGTTATATTTGACTATTTCCAATCAGTTAAAAATATCTTTGAGGCTCATAAGTGAATGGTTAAAATGAAAAATTCGACAAGTTTTGCAGTAAGGTGTAAGGATAAATGCAGAGGTGACCAGCAGCAATGTCTTTTGAATCAAAGTTGGACTCCTGATTCTGCCCAGCTAAGAAGCTGGTTGAGAAATGCTCTTTGCTCTTTAAGCACCTGCTTCAGAAACAGCTAAAAACACCCAGGGATCATCTCCTGCAACTCCAAATATGTTTAAAATGTCAAGACATCTAAGAATGGCCTCTTCCTGTGCTTCTGTCCTTTTTGTTTTTTTGCTAGTTTAGTTGCAGCTGAAGCAACTGCTTATCAGTGCATATTCACTTGCTTTTATTAACTGTTAACCTTTCCTAAAATAACATGGGAAAATTCCATAAATTTCTTTTCCCAATGTAAAAGATTTATAAGGTCTACCAAGGTCTTGCCATTCTCATTCCCTAAATCCCATTTTCATTTTTGACCTGGTGATTACTGGCATATTGGAGTGCATGTGACACCTTGAACTGAAGAGATTGGCCCCCAGAATGATGACCTCCACCAGCTCAGTTGGTGCCACAGCTTGTTCCAAAGGCTGATCAACTAGATCTGAACACTGAGGGTGATTATCACATAAATACCTAGCTCGCTTGTAAATAACAAAACCATTTATCTTGAGATCTTTTAATTAACTTTATGAAAAATGCAAGATAAATAAACACTTTAGTATGTAAGTGCCAGTAAAATCATTTTATATATATATATATATATATATTTGTAATAACAGTCCATTTTTGACTCTGAAGAAAAGCCTATAAAGAATTTTCAGTTTCTCCTCTGACTTTACTCGGTGCCTGACCTCAAAATAGATTTGTAATAGCTGATGGAAATTCAGAACTGCTTCTTTGCCAAGTTCTCATCTGTAGGACGTCATTTTCAGTGGTATCTATCTGCTTTACAAAACTCCTGAGTCATCCTATATCTTGCTTGGCATTGTCTTGGGTTTTGAACCAATTTTGAGGACTATGTTGAAATCCAGGGGTTATTTCACAGATATTCTGGTTCAGTTTTAGAGTATGCTAGACAGAGCACACAGGAGAGAGCTTCAGCCCAGCTTTCTGTGGGCACAGCCTCCACTTAACTCTGCCTTTTCCTGACCCCTTATCAGGATGGACTACCAATACCTGGCTCTTCCTTATTGTCCAGGAACTGCCATGAAAATGTTTTCAGAATCCACCTTACACACAAGCCTTCGGTGGTTGCAGACGCATCAGCAGTCGGACAACGTTCAAGCTGCTGCTTCTCTTGCTTAACCTTGAAGGCAGGAGATGGTCCCCATTAGTGGCACAGCTGCGAGCATGTGCTAACAGACGCCTAGCAGGTTGCTCTATTCGTCCTGCTGCCCAGGGGCCAGTGAACCTAACCTTGCCCAGACCCAAAGCACCACACATAAACACCCAAGTTCAAACTGCATGTAACAGCTGTGTTTTATAATTCATGTGGTTTCAGAAATATTAGACTGTGTGGGAAAAAATCGTTATCCATCCGCTCCAGGCTCCTGAAGCTTATGCAGACAGATAAACAAAGACTGCAGGAATGCTGACAAATACATATGGGTAAGAGCTGTGATGCACCCAAGACTTACTAGGTTGCAAAATCTGAATTTGAGGCCTCATTCCTTCATGGTAAGTTACGCTTCATCTTAGGGGGATTGTGTGTTTGGGGAGGGCGGGAGTTATTTAGTTGTGGCTAAGGGGGAAAGTTTGGGCATAAGGGCTGCAGAGCTTTGGGCTTATGGGGGAATTTGGAGGGATGACAGACCCTCCCTGTTTCTTCTACCTCAGACTTGACCATTCTTCTTCTTCCCCTTTCCTCCTCCTTTCCCCTCCCCACTTACCCTCTGCCAAGCATAAAGCTGTCACTGCAAGAGGTAAGAGCTATAAAGGTCTACAGCAGCTCACAGGGAAGCTGCAATGATGGAAACACAATGAATATTGGACATGTTCTAATTAACCTCAGGAAAATTGCCATCCAGAGCAGAGTAGTCCCCTGGAAAAGATGCTTTTAAGCGGCTGATTGTGTGTTTGTCCATGAAGCTTTTATCCGACCCTGTAACAGCTTTGGGAAAGGCTTGGGAGGGCTGTTTGTGAATAGGCTTCCCTCAGAGAAGGAGGGGTAGGAAGCCAGCTCCAACGCTGAGCGGCAGGATGTTGCTTTTAGGAAATACAGTGGCCAGACACATGAGAGAACAAAAAATAAAGAAAAAAATAATAACAGGGTTATCTGTTTAGTAGTTCAAAGGCTTAAGGGCACCTAGTCCAGCAAATCCAGACCGATGAGTCCTTAATCGTCTCACACCACTGAAAGCTCTTCTGCACCAGGAAAGTCAAAGCATATTGCCACATATTGTGACCAAATCTGGTAAGCTATCTGGGCCAAACTATGAAATGAAAAACTGAACTGGACTGTGGCCACAGTCAATAATTAGGTGCATCCCTGCAGTTTTACTGCTGTTTGTGATTTTTGATTAGCAATTTCAAAAATTGCTTCTGTGTTATTTCAGGAAGACCATTTCCAACAGTGTTGCAGGGCAGCGTGTGGTATTTTTCTGGAATGCCTTGCCTGCCTTGAGGCTTGAGATATTTGTATTTAGAATGAGTCCTCCCCTTCCCCTTTGCCCTTTCCAACCTGGAGTTAATTTGCTTTTATGCAAACAGATGCCTCTATCTCGAGGTTCGCAATCATTAGTTGGGAAGCGGTTTGGCTACTAAACAGCTGTAAGTGAGCAGGGGAACAACCACCTGGGTATTGCTGACATCTGAAGAAATAATCTGTTTTTCATTACTTCAACAGCAAATGAGAAGGGGCAAAACCAGAGACAGCCTCAGCCACCTGGCACATACCCACCAGGGCACTGCAGGGCAGCCGCAGCACCGTGCCTCTGGCTATTCCCCTGCCCTTCAATTTCACCATGCAGGAACAAGAACCAACACAGACCCCAGTTATGGACTAGATAGACTGGCTGCAGTTTTGGGTTTTGAGTAGTTTCTCTGCTCTAGTCCAAAATACCTAAAGTATCTGAAATAGCTTCTTGAAATTTTGCAGTCCATGTAGCTGTAGTCTCTCCTTTTTTGCTTAAATTGTTTTCAGTTTTATAAATAGACATTCTGGGAATAAAATCACACAGAGGTATTAAAGGGGAAGAATTCCAGTTTGCTGGTTCTTTTGTGTTGCAGTGCAAAAGGGTGTATTCAGTAAACAGCCAAAAATAACCCAGAACTTGTGGCAGAACAAAAACCCTTCTGCAGCACACTGGCTACTGCAGTGCCTTGCTGTACTTCCTCCACTGCAATATTCTGTTGAAAAGGTGAAGAGCTTCAGTTAATAGTATGGGAGATGAACTCAATCTGTGATCCAGGGAAAGCACCCCCAGGGCTGGTACGTCTCAGTTTTCAGAATAAAGATCATGAACAAAGACTACAGTGCTAGCGCCAAATTCCTCTATCTCCATGATCAGTAAAACTGTGATCCAGCATGAAAATACTAATTTGCAGTGGGACTGGGGCTCCAGGACCACATGTGAATCTCTCTCAACCTTCCCAAGTATTTTCTTTTCTACGTATGGCACGTAGGGTGACCACAGCCCCTGAACGACACTCCAGCCTCCAGTTCAGTGATACATGTTTAACAGTTACTGTCTACTTGGGGGCGCAAAAAGTCATTGTGTTTTTAGGCAACACACACAAAATATGACCTGGTCATTGAACACTCTTTTGCTTCTATACAGCCGTAGGGTTTGGCATAGAAATTAGAGAAAAAAGTCTTTTGCTATACAGACTCCACAGGAAAAAAATCCTGCTATGTACAGACAGGATTAAATATTGCCATTTGTACTTGCAAATAGGTGCTTGCACAAGAGATGTTCCAATATTAAAATTCCTTTTCCAGTTACTTCACTGATTTCATTCTTCATGAAAACCTGTCTGAAGTGGTCCAGTCTTCAGATAACAAGAGGTCCAGAGGGATTAAGTTTTTTTTTTTTTTTTTTAAGGAATTATTAGGGATATAAATATAGTTCTATTGATGTATAGATGTTAGGTATAATTCATATATTCCATAGATATAGATATATATTACATTCTTATATTCTTTAACTAGATAAAATTCATTCAAGAAAAAGAAGAATACAGAATAGAATAGAATAGAATAGAATAGAATAGAATAGAATAGAATAGAATAGAATTAATTTGAGAAAAAGCAGCTCTTTTAATCTGTAAAAATAATTGCCAAAACCTTTAACAGCTATCACTGCTCACCAATTTCTTCCTGATACTTGTCAGTATACTCTGAAACCCTTCAAGTTAGCTTTAAAGAGGGTAGATTGACAGAAGTGCAAGTTAGTAAGATCAGAGCCTTGGAAACTTCTTTCCACTCTAAGCAGGGAGGTGGACACACTATAAAGGTTATCACAGAAAGGAGGTTTTGAAGCGTAAAGGGATTAAAATGCTTTGGTTCAGGAAATGTTGAGGATGGTTCTGTGATGTTTAAGATACCATGAAGCTGCTTGGCAAGAATGTGCCTCTAAAAGGAAGGTGCTTTTCGTGAGAAATGAAAAGGGAATACTTAAACTGAAAAGTCAAGCATATAGATCTCTCCTCATCCAATAAAGATACTTTGTTTTTTTTTTCTAAGAATGAAAGTCATGATGGAAATGAAGATGTTGAGAGACACTCTCCTAATAAAAATCGATATGAATTTGGGAAGGCAGTTAAAGTCAATCTGGGTAAAATGAGTCAATATTGGTATAGGCATGCCCTGAAAAGAATGCTTTTGTTAGAAGGTGGTTGTAAATGCAGTGGAAGGAGGAAAATGTGAGCATCATTGAAGACCACAGCTGGAAAGTAGTATCAGGACAGTCAGATACCAAGAAGTATTATATGGATAAGATAGTGGTGATCTTCAAACCAGACAGTTTGCACTGCCACCTGGTCTACACCTCAGAGGCTCAAGGGATAGGATTAATTTTCAGATTAATATATTTCAGTGTCAGTATCCACATTTAAACTGGCTGTCTAGGCACTATGGTCAATGGAACATTAGGCAATTCGGACAATGGAGACTGAAGAATTATTCAACTAACCAAAAGTAGTTGTCTGTTTCAGGATGAGCTGAAATTTCTTTCTGGACTACCCATTTCTACTTCTACCTCCATCTTTGCTCCATTAAGCTGAATTTTAAACCGGAACTAAATCAAACACAAAACAGTAAAAAAACAAGAGATAATAGAGAGGAGAGCAAGTCAAAAAAAAAAGAGATAAAAACAGAGAATATAAAACGAGAGCTCATAAATTTTGTAATGGCTCAGAAAAAAAATATATAGATTCCAAAACAATTTCAAACAGTAATTTCTGAACCTAGAAGCACTGCACACCTGTGTTATACACCCTGTGGACGCCTCCATCAGTGGCACTGCTTCTTCAGACCAGGCAACAGCGAGAGTTCTTGGGAGTCTCTGTGGGCACTTGGCCAGCTCCTGGGTGCAGACTGCACGCAGCTGCATGGGTTTCCATGTACATCCACCACGTCTGGCTGGAAGAACCACCCTACACAACAGGTCTATGTGGTCCTAAAGTCACTGCTGAATAATGCAGCACAGAATGATGTGTGTCTTGAGAGAGAATCTGAGCTGGATTTTACCGAAGTGCAAATATACGATGTTTCCTGCATTCTTGGAAGGACTTGCACAGCAATTGGAACAATTCTCTTGTGTAGAAGCCAAGGGGCCCTGCCACAGCTCCCAGCATGAGGGCAACATGGAAACATATCATTGGACAGAACCGAATCCTACCAGTTCTGGTACCTACCTTAGTTCCCGCTGAACAGACCTCAATAAAATTGCCCAGTAAACCTCAGTGCAAACTATAGAATGACAGATATCTTCTTTCCTGCCCTCATAAATGATTTCACAGGTGGTCAGTGCAACATGGATCTTTCAGATGACAACAAAGATGACATTGTGCGCGGCATGTTTCTCCCAGATTGCATCATCATAACAATATTGAATTTTGTGTTTCAGGCTGGAAGGAAGGGTGGATTGATTGGACAAGAGCATTAGAAATCAAAATTAATTTGTAAAAATAAAGAAATGAACTATCCCCTATCCCCTGGGATATCCCCTATCCCAGCAACAAAATGAAATATGGAAGGGTAATGCTGGCCAAGGCAGAAATACAGGAACACACAACTGGTGTGAGCAGCAGCCATCCACAGAAGAATCCTGCTAGTGATTTCTGTGCGTGACAGGGTGGCCAGGAGGTAGAAATGTCACACTGATAGGAAAATGGCAGATACCATACTGCGATGTACGTACTGGAGCATGGCCTGAGAGACATGGGCGTCAGTCCTCGGTGGGACTGGCAGTGCGTGTTTGAATAGTATTTGCTCAACTGGGCCTCTGTAAGCAATAAAATCCTCCCTTCTGTCCTTGTTTCAAAGAACAAGCCAGCTGATAAGAGAAACTGATAAATAGCTATGAATTCTATGCAGTGCAAACAGTATGAAAAAGAGACACACCAAAGTTATTGGTATTACTGCACATTTCACTGTCGTACTGACCAATTCAGTATACCTCCAAAATCCCCTTTCCAATCTGGAAAGAAAAGAAAACAGACTTCTTTCATGTTACCAGATGGCAGCAGCATGTATGCTATCCTATGCACATAGGATGAGTTTTTCCCCATTCCTCTTGGAAAGATTTGCAAAACTCTCTCTGAGACAAGCAGAGCAGACCAGAAGAACAGGTTACCAAGTAAGTGCCTTTTGCAAGGCAGTTGCAAAGCAATGTATGTGGCTGCATGGTCAGTCAAAGATTCACATCAATGGGATCATTAATTTCAGTCTTGCCCTGTGCATGGTTTGCCTGTGTTTCTTGCACAGTGGACGCTTGAGTGTGTGGACATACCCCATGATCACCAAGCCAATGATCCTGCAGCACGTTGCTCAAGCTGACAGCAGGTCCTTGGCTCTCCAGGTGGTGGTTTCTGTGCTGAGCCCGGTGTCTCTTGTGCTCCGATGCTGCCAGCCCAAGCCACAGCCAGCCAGCTGGGGTATGACATCACTTCATGATGCTCTGGGGATGGATACCAGTATAGAGGCTGATGCTTTATCTTCTGTTGCCAGACACTGCGGCGCTGAGGAACAGCTTACAAGACTCATGACTTCTTGTATCACACAAAGCCCAACACTGTACGAGCCCATTACTATACCCATTTTTTAAGGCAGATTTTGCATGCTGTTTCTACCTTATATTTTTTTGCACTTTTTGTCTCGGTCTTTTTATTTATATATGCTTGGCCTATCCAAGCTTTGTCATATTAGCACAGAAAAACAATGAAACATGTAAAGCTGCTTTGTTTGCCTTTTCTAACAGTTTGAGTCTAGCATACTCAGTATGGTGATAGAATAATGCTTTTAATTTGGTGATACTCTGTGATGCCAGCTCCACCACAAAGGAGCCTGGTGGATTATTTCTGTAACGTGTGAGTTGTAGATGCCACTCAGGCATCCAGGATGGCAGGAAAGGACCCTCAGAAGAAGACAAAAATTTCATCTTCTGTTTAGAGGCACCCCCCCACCACCACCCTCAGGAGGGGCTTGGACGCCTGAAACAAGAATAGAGGGGTGGCCAAGCTCCAGTGTCCGCAGGGTTCCAATGTAATATCACTCGCCAAGATGATTGACATGTACTATTTATTGTTCAAAACCAAATAGACAAGCTGCTTGTGCTTTGGTAGACACAGGAGCAGAGGTCACAGTAGTGCTCTGGAACCCAGAAAAGTGCAAAGGTGAAGTAATCCCTGTTCGAGGTTTGTGTGACCAGCCTGTCCAGGCAAAAGTTGTGACCGACTGCTGTCAAGCTGTACACCGGACTCGTGAAGCTACTGGGGTGCTGCAGCCAGGGAAGGTCCAGATGATCCACTCAATCAGACTGCTCAACAATAGAGGGTCGACCAAAGAGTCGACGCCCCATGAGGGATACCTCATGTGGATCGTGGGGTAGCCACCTGGCTGTAACATAGAGTCTGGAGCGAACTCTAGTCTCTTCCCTGCTAGGGAAGGGTTGGTATTAAATCATAGAGGAAAATTTGAATGGGATCCTGGGGGAGGATTTCTCAAAAACTAAGGCCCCCCACAACCCACCCTTCTTCCTGCCTCCCCTCCATCCACTTCCCCCGCCTCCTTTCCCCGTAAGGTGGACCAGATGTTCCGGGGGAGGAGGAGGAGGATTGAGAGCAGTACACTGACTTGTATCCTTGCAGAGAGGCTAAGGACATAACTTCAGTATAGATTATAAGAATGAAGTGACAGCCCAGCTCCAGTATGAGGGGCACAGAAGGACCGGCGACCCTTTGTAGAGATCATTAGGTGTGCTGCAAGCACTGAGAATTGAACAAAATAATGTGTCTCTTGCTCTTAGTTGCACCCAGGCCTAGACATGGGTGCAGAATGTCGTTGCAGGTATATTTGGAGAGATGGAGACACGGAGCGCCCCACAATGAGATCTGAAGAAATCGCATGAGATGCGGCCACAGAGAAAGAGCAACAGCTTCAAGCGTGATGGAGACCTGCGAACGTCACCCACACGGAGACCAGGTTCTCCGTGCAGTCATCACCCACGTACTGACCCTAGCGGATGTCACCGCTGAGAAGGTTTATCTGTGCTCTACCCACTCCCATCCACCCACCCCTGAAGATGATGCCCTTAAGGTGAGCAATGCTTCCTTTTGGTACCAAAGAGGGTGGATGCCATTATGGGATCAGTCCGCAGAGTAATAATAGAACTGCATTAGCTTATGTGAGGAAAGGACTGCGTGTGTTCTAGAACGAGTGTAAATACACGCTAAGTGATGAAAGTTATAACCAGACTGTGTTTAATGACTCTAATACATGTGTTCACAATGTGTTTAGTACTAGAAGCTGTGATTTTGTGTATGTTACCCATGTTTAATGCAAATCTGTGTGTGTGTTACCACAATAGTGGCTTACTACTCCATGAGGCAAGTGAGACATTACCTTTATAATCAGCTCAAAAGCGTAAGTGCCTCCTACCATAGTCAAGGGCAAGACTGGGTTGGCCTCTGTGTTTGCCACCAAGAAGAACCTCGAATTTGCTGTTGGCTGCAACTCATCAGGCGTTGAGCGGTGGGGATACATGCCATGCCAGACCTTGATGTGAGCGATGGCCACCTCTCTCTCTGAGGGCCATCTAGGAGGCAAGTGTAGGCCAAGCGGTCTGATGCTGGTATGACTGACAATTACCTTGTGACTAAGTACACAGAACTTGCCTGTAGATTGTTTATGCTAACTCTGCCAACTCGCACATAGGCCCGCTGGACTGCTTACACCACCCCTGCATGGGAGGGCGACTTACTATTTTACAGACCAGGTTCAAAAAAAAAAAAAAGAGAGAGAGAGCACACATCATTGCTCAAAGGCATGGGCTTCGGGGATCGCTGCCACGCAAGCACTGACCACGCTACGCAGACTGGGATGCTGCTAGCAAAATCCAGCAATGCTACGACAGCTTTGTCATCATTGTTGGTAGGTGTGGACTCGGCTCGACATGCAATCATGCTGCGACAGCTGCGCTTCTGTTTATGCATGGCCACAGGTGTGAGGAGGCAGAGGGCATGTGCTGCATGACTCTAAGCGACCACGCCACGTCTATGCATGCCCCGGTCCAGGCGTTACAGGATCTGACTCATCAATTGAGAATAGATGGTGATTGAACTTCATTTGGATGAAGGACGTGGGGTTGGCCATGGCTACAGAAACTGTTATTAGCGCTATTATTTGTAGTTGCAATATTATTACATGTTGTATCCCTTGTGTAATGACACTGACATGAAGCATGGCTGAAACTGCTATGAAACGTTATCTGTTCGGGTGCTTGGCTATGATGGATTGACTTCTACAGGTCACGGGGTGGCATGTATAGGAGGTGGGAATCCTTGTGATTGTTTATGATCTCGGCAGATCACGGGGTGGAATGTATTGGAGATGGAAATTTCTATGGTCTGTAGAATCATAAAAATCTCCTGTGGGAAGCAGAGGCCAGACCTTGAGAG
>JAWLRI010000253.1:602516-638942 GCA_034781795.1 Crypturellus tataupa | reverse complement strand
AAAGGAAAGGAAAGGAAAGGAAAGGAAAGGAAAGGAAAGGAAAGGAAAGGAAAGGAAAGGAAAGGAAAGGAAACAGAATTCAAAATATGCCTTTTCCATAAAATATTGCATGAAGGTAAATGTGAAGGGATATAAGAAAAAAATGCATTTTTTTTTTTAAGGAAATCTCTCTCTTAGTGTGACAATCAGGCTACGAGACCATCAGGAAAACAAAACCTCAAATCTATTTTCAAGTAGTTCCACAACTTTCCAGTAGTGGAACAAACCCCTGATTTTTAGGAAGGAATTCTGATGAGGAGATAGAATTCTGATTACTGGAATTTCATGACTTGGTTACCCCCTGTGATGTCAAGACCCTTGAATTTATTGCATAGGAAGTCATACCCACTGCTGTATTTCTACGTCAGCAATATGTATTTCAATGTATTTCTATGTATTTCTATGTGGCTAGGGGGGAGAGAAAGACTTGAGATGAGACTAGCATGGGACAATATAACTCTCTGCAAACCTTAAATTCTTTAACTGAATATTTTCTTAATCACTGCCTTTCTAGGCTTAAATGGCTTAAACGGAGCTGTTTCTTACAATTTTTCAGAGAACAGAGATAACTTGCCGAGCCTTGGCACAAAATTAGACAGGAAAGCAGTGAGTGGCCCTTCTCTACAGACTTGTGGTGATAAAAGGCTAGAGGGAAGCAACTGTCTTGCATGAACAATGTTTTCTTGTCACACTTCTGTACTACAGGAAGTAACAGGGGCAGACTGAGTGATCTTGCTCTCACGAGAGTTATGAAAAGATGATTCTGAGATGAGTATAATTCTGAGAACATGATTCTGAGAGCACATCAAATGTTTTCATAGAATGAGCAAATTTGCAAAAGCAAAAATCCTGTGGATAATTCATGAGCAGGAAAAATGTGAATAAACATGTTGAATATTTTTTTTCCTATAAATAGATCCTGCTTTCGTAAACAGTGCAATAAAGTGTCTTTTAATGAAGGAATATGTGCTAGATGCTAGCGGTGAGTTCAGTATTAAATTATCTCAAACTCCCAGAGTTGTGTAATTAAAATAGGGCAGGCCCCCTTGAAATGCAGCATTAATGTTCACAGTATTTTAATAGACCATAAATATGTTCTGTTTTATTAAGCACATCTTTGAGCAAGAACATTTAATTATTGGTTCTTCCAATGATCTAAAAAGAATGACAATATTGTTACCTATTGATGAGACTTTGATAGAGTAAACTAGTGTAGAGTCATAAGTGAATGGATTTAAATTTAGAAATATTGTATGTTTTCTCCTTTTCTCACTGTTACAGTTTGCAGCAAACATCAGGCAAAAAACAATAATTTATAGCAAATGACAGAGTTTGGCAACATTATCCTGCAAATTGCAGGTGCAAGCTTCTCAGTTCTGATTCACCAGGGCTGCATCTTTGCACTGGTGGTCAGGTACGTTAGTGACTTTGAAACTCTCCTACATCATTGCATAGGACTTCCTTTGAAGCATTATGTTAGGTTATCTTTTCAGGGAAGATATTAACATTTGATTAAAAAAAAAAAAGTTGGATGAATGGCTACTTTATTTTCCAAAATTATTGAAGTTCCTAATTTTGTGTTGAAAATACCTGGAGAGGAGGCTTTATCCAGGACAAGATTACTTGGAGCCCAAGTGACTCAAAAACCTAGACCTCATTTTCAAAATCAATTTATCTAATTTGAAAAGACCTGATCAGACAAGGTCATAAGTGTTTCTTTTTGGTGGAGTGAATTTTTTTTTTTTCAATTGCAGATGAACTACAGACATTTTAACTGAAAAAGTTCAGCTTTTTGTTTCCAGCCCCATTCTCAGATGTATTTCTGGATTTTGTTTAGTGATTCTTTAATGCAAAAGACATTTAAAGAGCAGGGACCAGAACCTAGGTCTATTGCTCTCCATTTAAATAATATAAACACAAACCTGAGATCCTGTGGTCTTTTCCATTTGTCCACTTGTATCTAGGCATCTGGATGTTGTGTCTGAAATCAATTGCAGATAGAAATTTCTGTAAAATCAGTAATGAAGCTGTACAAGAAGTCTCTGGTCCTAACTTGAAGGCCTGGATAAAATGAAGTGTCACTTGACACTTGATTGCATTTAAGATTCTGGCATACAGAAGGCTAAGCTGCCTGAAAGTGAGTAGAGCTGACCTTCCAAAGATATTTTAGCATATTTGAGAATGTTAACTCAGAGTCTTAAAATGTCAGGAAGGTTTGAGGCCCTAGGGATTCCAGCTTTGCTGCTTTGGTGAGTTTGAATGAAAGTTAGCAACACAAATACTGAGGACTCCAGAAACAGGAAGGTGGATCAGCTTTCCTTTGACCTTTCTGAAGCTACTGACAAAAGATCTTATTCTTCTATTGAAATCAGAACATTTTTTGACATAGATTGCAGTGTTAAAATGAGTGAGCCCAAAGGTGCTAATTAGTGCTTATTGGGATAATGATTTTGATGTGGACACAAAAGCAGCTCTACTGTGCTTTGCAATGTTAATGAATCTATAAAAGGCAAGGAAAGCACAGTAGGAGTAAACCTCACATGCCACTCAATACAAGACTATCATCTCAATTGTGAATAGACTCTTCATTTTATTTTTTCTCTTGATTTGTGACAGCTATATTATGAACTTTGTTTTACTGTGCTAACAAAGAGCCAAACTATACATGTCTTTTATACAAACAGCTGTACTACCTTCTCTCCTGAGAAGTGATGGCAAAGAACATTCTGCCATATGCATTTAACAGATAATGATGATAACTCACTTGGGCTTCCTTGGGTACAACAGGAAATCTTGACATCTCTCATATCTATGGCCAGCTATCAGGTGAAACTACAGTTTTAACAAGACCCTGTAGAAAGTACTGCAAGTCAGAAACATCTTCTTTTTGGATATTAATGCCAGTGCCTTTTGGTGCCTTGCCAGATTTATTTGTGTTGAAATTACAATCTCATTTTATGCACTTCATGAGAGTCTAATAGGTTCCTCAATATCCTTCAGCTATTTTCTAGGCTTGGGTCACACTGACACAAAATAAATAAAATATGAAAATAGGAGGGAAACAAAGTTAATGTGCCCATAAACAGTCTGTGTAATTTTGCATAATGATTAACATTGCTGTGATGCAGGATCATGCATTGAGGCCAAAATGGGTCTTATCTTAGTCTTGTACAACACAAAAAGCAGCATGAAGTACTAAAATTCTCAGAGGATTAACCCATGAAGAGGGAAACTTCAGGCTAATTGAGAAAGAATATGTCATCAGTAATTATGTGACTAGTTTTTTGTCTAAAGAGCACTGAAAGGTCTGCAGAGATACACTAAGATGAGGAGAGCAATTCTGTTCTGGCTCCTGTTGGCTCCCAGGACCCAATTTAGATGTGGTGTAAGTGGGGCAACAATGAGTTCCATTGCTTTCTACACGGAGCAGAAATTTGTTCATCTATTTTAGCTGTTGGCAGCATGCAAAAACTTGAAAATTTTCTAAACACTGCCAGTTTTCATGGATGTATTTTCATCAGTAGGCTCCCTTGCTCTTGAATGCTTGGCTGCATTCATGCCTTATTTACACCTTTGTAACCCCACTGACTGCAAGTAGTAACTCAGAACAGAGTCTAGACCAATATGGCTTTATCAAATGCAGTCTCACCAAGACCCCTATTTCTAAATGGATTTTTTAGTTAGTAAAGTGAAATAAATGTCCAGTAATTTTCTCAGAAAGCTATTCCCCTTGAAGAGTAAAATAAACATTTATAATAGACTAAAGAAACAGCACTATCAAGAAAAGCAGCAGGTAATGTTAGAGACATGATAAAGAAGACAAAATCTTCTATTAGGAAACATTAGGACACGCTGACTGACAGAGATTGTTTTTAAAATATTAAGATCAGTCAGTCAGTGTTTCCTAATGTGCTATTTTGTTATCTCAATAGCTGTGGAACTGCTTCTCTACTACTGCTGCTTCACCCTCAGACATTCACTTAAACAAAATATTCCCACTTTTGCTAACTCTGTTTTGGCTGTGTTGCTAACAGGCCTTGAGATTTTTTTTCCTCCCCAATTATGGTGATTAGAGTTGTTCCTGGAAGCTTTAGATGACATAATACTGAAAAAGGGCACATTGTTTAAAAAAGAACTGGTACCATTTTTAGTATGTTTTCAGTGCCAACAGAGTATTTAAAGATATTTATTCTAAGAGTAAAAAAAAGGGTAAAAAATTAATTATAATAATATATATTATAATTATATTTAATATATATAATTATATATAATTATATTATGTCAGTAGCTTGTATTAAACTCCATGATGGAGCAGGTTTTAGACAAATAACACCAAGAAGACCATCTCAAATTGCTTACAGTTTTGGGCAGAAACATTTTGCTTCATTGAATACAGTATATGCTTCTTTGAATGCACTTCTGTATTGGTGGCTGACTCTCCCTTTGAAGACTGCAACCTTAAGGATTACATCTTCTGGAAACTATGTGTGTAAATCTTTCTGGGAATCAATGCAAGAAAAAAATGATCAAATTAAAGCCAGTCTATCTTGTTAGAATGCCAGAATTCCAAATATTAAATAAATTTTAAGGTCTGGAACAATACACAAATCATCAAAAAGAAAAGTATCTACCTTAATAAATTACATGAGAGGATCCCAGATTGCATAGTTCCTGTCGATGCCAGCAGAACACAGTCCTGCTGAAAACACTTGGAGCTTTCCAGCACTAAAATCAAAATTCACTATTTTGGGGAGACCCAACCCTGTGAGAAGAAAAGAGAAAAGGCAGCAGTTGTTCTATATGTTTTGAACTTGAACATTCTCATAAACCTGATGTACAAATAGTATTAGGTACAAGTATGAATACTTCCCTCATGTGAGGGAAAAAGAGGTATAAAGAGTTAGATGAGTAATAGCTAGAGCTTGGTAAATCATAGATTGAAGAGTAATGAAAAGAAACCTTTCAAGCCATGAAAAGTAGAATGTTCTGGTGAAAAGCAAGCTCTTTTTGGTCATTTTTGAAAGAAAACAACTGAAGTGAAAACAACATTAGATCAAATCCAAGCCTCCTGACCTGACCTCCATCACTGCTTTTAAATTTCTGTAAAAATAGTATAAGAAGTCACTTGCACCCTTCTTCTACTGGATTCTGGTGCATACTGCTTAGATAACAAAAATCTTGTTCAGCCCAGAATATTCTTGCTTTATTTCATGTTTATTTCATATTCATGTTACAGTTAGGGTTTAAGATTATGGTTATGGTTAGGTTTCGGATTACCGTTGGTTTAGGTTTTATGATTCGGGTTAGATTTTAGGGTTCAGGTTAGAGTTATGCCTAGGGGTTAGTGTTAATGTTTAGGGTTAGAATTAGAGTTATGCTTAGGATTCAGTGTTGGGGGTTAGAGTTAGGTTAGAGTTAAGGAGTCAGGTTAGGTGTAGGGTTAGGTGTAGGGTTAGACATGCCATTTAGAGGTAGAGTTATATTAGGATTTGGGATAGGTTTAGACACACCATTTAAGGTTAGGGTTATATACACCGTTTAGGGTTAGGTTAGGTTTAGGATTGGGTTTAGGTTAGAGTTAGGGTTAAGATTAGGGTTAGGCATGTCTAACCTTTCTATGCCTGTAGCCTAAACCCTGTTTACAATGTCTTCATATATAGATATTGCAGATGACTATATATTTTCCTGAGAAAGTCTGAACATTTAGGAAATTTTGGTTAAACGACCTTTAGGGTGTGTTAGATGTATACTTCTGTTTCTTATTTTCCATGATAAATTGTGCTCTTACTAGGTACTGAACTCCCTTAACTTCTGGCAAATAGTTCTTTTTAAATTTAAAGGAGTATTTTAGCAATACCATAGACACTGTTTTCGTATTTGGACTTGTTCACCTAATTTGTTAGTAAAGCAAAGAGAAAAGTCACCACTTGAATTTGCTTTATCTCCAGTTCACGAGTTCAAAATCTGCCTTGACTACTCAGAGAGGTATTCTGCCCATCTATGAGTGAAAGCCATTTTAATCTGATAAAACAGTTGCACCACCATGCCTGAAAGTAACACAGCTATTTCCTTCCTTTCTCTTCCTTTTACTTTTCTCAGTTGCAGGTATGCTGAAGGAAATTATTTCACCAGTCTCACTTCATTGTGGAGAATATGGAGAATATGTGGTTTCTTCTTTGTTAGTAAGGTAATCATAGATTATTAAAATCATGTTTTATATCATTACAATGATAAATCTGATTTTTCTAAGGTATAGTTTTCTTGTAGCTATCCATTTAATAGAGAGGAGGAATTATATATATTAAGAAGCTAAGATGATTAAAAAGAATCTTAAATGATATATTTTTCTTTAAAAGGAAAAAAGATAACTGCTAAGTAAAATTGTGTTATTGACAAACTACTGCCTAAAAAAGATGATAAATATAGAATTTATCCTAAAGTAGATATTTCAAATAGATTAGATAAGTCAACTTCTAGAAATCTCATTTTCTCTTCCCTAATTACAAAGGGACAATTCAACTTACCTGAAACAGATTTAAGAATATAGATATAAGACATCTTCAGTTACACTAGATCAAACCCACTTAAATGTTTCAAGTATTTATTTTCTAGATGGTGTGGTAGAAATCTTTCCATGCCCTTAGCTTGTCTATTTAGATTTTTGGAATTCTGTCTAAGTCTCTCTTTGGGATTATGTTTTCTTCCATTCACTTTACTAAGAAATAATGAAAAAATGCCAGTTATTTGAGCCACTTATTTTGTAGAACATAGATGCAGAGGAACCATTTGGATCTGCAATTCCACCTCTCGCTGGCAGCCAAGATGTATAATCCATTTTCCCAAACTGATCAAGCTTAAAACTACTTCATTTATTTTTTTTTCTCCAGTATTACTATTGGGAAACTGTTCCAACATGTTGTTTTTTTCTGATGGATGAAAGCCTCCTAATTTCCATCCTAATGTTTTCATGCCCAGTTTATTCCCATTGGTCATTTTGCCAACATTATCTTTCAGCAAAAATAGCTGGCCTCTCTTAGTGCTATTCCCTCCCTTGCTTTTAGCCCATAGCACATGACCTTGCACTTTACCCTCTCAAAATGCATTCTGTTGTTCTGAGTACATTACTTTGCATAATTCTTATCTCTTTTACCTAACTCTTCAAAAGTGATATATAATTCTTTTTCACAGGTCACTAAATAGAAACTAATTTACTAATATCTCAATTCTGTTAGAATTTCAGTACTAACAATCAGAGATGTTCCAATATTAACTCCTCCTCAGGAAAGGCAATGAGGTAGAGCACTAGGTGAAATTCCTGCTGGAACAAGTCTGAGGCAGAAGGACTCTGTCAATTTCCTTTCAGAAACATTCATTCTTTATCAGAACTTTCCAAATGATTGATTAAATGTATAGTAACTTTGGAAGATTTGACCTTACCGTCTGAACAGACTGCATAGTTATCATGTATCTGATCAACTTGACCATGAATGATTCCTCTACCAAGATACTGAGGAAATAATACTTAATGTCTACATTGTCCTTTCTCATCCCCAAAACAATTGCAAGATTTAGGTCACGTTGTGTACATTCTGTTAAACATACAAGGTAGTGTGAAAGCACACTTGTATTAAGTGTGCATTAAGGACAAAGAGGTTGTTGATATCTGGCTGGAGAGACGGTTCCATACTGAAGTTACTCAGTGAAGTTCTTTGAAGAAGCCATAGCTGCTGTTATCACTACTTATTCTCTGATGAGTCTTGTTTGGATGCAAAATGGGATATGAATTCAGAAAATTGTCCTCAGAATAAGTTATAATGGTTCTAGGAAATGTTCTCTAAGGCTTCCTACCAGCAATGACATGTTATCTTCATGTCATAAATTATGTCATACCCATGCTTCCTGTTGATATTATATGCTAAGAACAAGTGCTAATAACAACTATTCTCATGAGGTATTGAAGGAGTCAAGTTTACATATGTGATTAAGTGAAGAGAGAACAACCTTGAATTATACCTGAATAAGGAGTTGTTAGAATAAATATTAGTGCCATATGCTTTGCAAGAGGGATGCAGGGAAAATATAGTGTCAAGACTTCCTAAAAGATTGTCAGGGAGAAAGTTGAATAAAGAGTGTAGAGCACCCTGATATCTGTGAGATTTTTGAATGTATTGCAAGGTCCTACAGAGCTCGTACAGAAAATATACAAAGGACATATCCTGTCATTTGGTCTGTGCACTTGATAATAAGACAAAGAAAATGCATTTAAATAGAATATTGTATGATAATAATTTTCTTTTATTTTTAGCTCTTCTGCTAACAGAAGAAGACTGGTTTATGCCAAACTGGCACTAAATTGATGACCATATGAGAGGTAATGGAATTTCACCCTTTCCAAATATTTTGCAGAAACTTAAGACAGATTTAGATTGGAGTTTTTTTGATTTTTAGGAGATTTTTGATTGTTTTGTTGGTTTAAAGCTGAGTAGTTGCCTAGCACTGACAGCAACTAAAATCAACGTTATAGCATCTTTTTCTTTGAGAAAAGATGATAAACATTTTAACCGTCATGCTTTATTGATTAGTATTGTGAAACCTTGATTGGGAAAACTGTGGATGTACTAACAACTTTGTCAGCTAATATATATATATTTTTGAAATGAAGACTTTTACTGTCTTAAAATGTGGTCATTTGCTTTTTGAACACGTAAGCTACGGTTAGAGTCAGAAAACTGAAGCTGAATAATGCGAATAATATTTTTCCTTTACCATTTAAACTTTGCTTTACTTATTTACTTATTTATTTAGTGTTGTGGTAAGGCAGAAGGCTTTGAAAGATTTTAAATAGGTATTTTATTGCAGATAAGTGCATGTCCAGTTTCAACTCATCTTGGTAAGGCATAAGAAGATCTTCTTCTTTGCAAATGCAATCTACTAGATGATAGTACATATATATGTTTTCTGTTAATGCCTATGTTGAAAGTGATGATGCACTGACAGAAACACAAGAGTTTACTTTTATACTTCTACCATAGTCATCTTGTTACAGTGGAGATTTTGTAAGTAATGTGGAAACCACTATCAAATTTCATCTTACACATGTCATTTTTTTGACATAGCAACTATTTTTCTTTGCTAAATTAAGACAGTAAAATGTTTGAAAAGAAGCAAAGAGAGAACCTCTGATCAGTGCTAGGTGGTAGGATATTAGATAGGATTTCACCCTTGCTCTTCTCCTTTTAATTTTGTGCTACAGATAGCAAAATTGCCTAAGAAATGTCAGTGCACAAATAGAAAAGAAAAGGCCAGAACTATGAGCATTTTTTAAAAAGTATTGTTCGATATTTGCCAAGGATAGCATATGTTATGGTGAATAGTTCAAACCATCTACGATTAAAGATCAGCCCCAAACCGGAATCAGAAAAAGGAAACAGAGCAAGGAAAAATAAGATTTTTTTCTTATCTAATCCCAAGGTAGTCTGCAATGGCACAGCTATTGAATTAAATTTAGAGAGCAAGACTGGCTGTAGTTATGAAAGTTGGAACAGAGAGAGAAAAGTAAACTGAAAAATAGTTGGTGCAGATCTTCTTGCTTAAAATTTTTGCATGAAGCTAAATTCTGTGTTTAAGATAGCCTAACTCAAAACACTGTGTGTGCACAGCAGTTACATCCATAAGAGCAAAGTTTGAGCTAAGAGCAGTAAACGACTGAATGCCCAGGACAAGAAATGCTCGAACTCTGAGAAAGCTTTTGTAGCTGCTGTGTGGGATTAGAGAATTTTAATTACATCTATATTGGACAACGCTCCTGAGACTAATCACTATTCAATAGTGTTGGAGAAGTCCAATCAGATTTGGAAGAGTAAAACTTCAAACATGAAAATCCTTGCCTGTATATTTAATTTGCAAGCTAGTGATGTGAACAGTATGATATGTGCCAAATGAGGATTGACAGAAGTGCATCAGCATTAGGAAATGCACAGTGTTGAAAAGGCAGTGACAGAAGGAATGCAGAGTTCATTTTCCTCAGAGAAATGCCCTTATCACTGTTGCACAATAATTTTGTGCATGAAATTTTACCTGTATCATATGAGTGAACATTACATATTTGAGGAACGCATAACTTTACACAGAAATAATGTACTTGAAGGGGTGGAGGGAGGAAAAAGACTTGTTTCATGACAGAAATATCAATTGGTTGATATTAGAAGCTGGCATTCACAAATAAATGGTTTTGATGGAATGGAAAAGAGAAACAGAAAGCTGTTATGAACTTTATATTTCATAATACCTTTGTCATTCATTTTGGTTACTAAAAGGATGGACTATATTCCCACACAAAGTGTCATAGTTTAAAAAGTAGTATTTATGTTGGTAAATGAAATCAGTGAATTTGTTTATGGGGAAGTCCCTACTTCAAAATATATGGCAGATGTCTTGTAACTGCTTGGAATAACTAAATATCTCAAAATAAAGTGCATATTGCATATTATTGGTGCTCATTTGAGAAGAAAAAGAACCCCATGAAAATAACTCAAAACTACCCTGAGAACTTGAGTGTCAGAGAAAAAAAAAAAAGAGAAAAAGAGATGAAAGTTTCCTTTTTGACCATTTGGTCTACATCAAATGTACCTACTGAGCTCATTACAAGATAAAGAATGAGCTCCTTTTTTCACATGCTGAAATTCTGACCTTGAAGTAACTTTTGAAAGCAATGTTCTCCTGAGTCTATAGGGGGAAAAAAAGTTGAAAGGATATGCTATGCTTAGTATGACCAGATATCTTTACCAGCATATGATGGATTGTAAGATCTCTCAGAGTCCCATGTTTTTGAATTTTTATTAATATTGATTGATGTAGAGATTGTAAGGAAGAAGTACATACATGCTTTAAAATGTAAATGTTTCAGAGTCTGTAAAAAGGTTATACTTTAGAAGGGTCTGAGAAGCATATACAGTTGCCATTATAACATAAAAGAAAATGTGGGCAAAGTAGAGCCATAAAATCCTAGAAATACTGCAGAAGATTACCCCATGTATTATAAAGTCTTTTTCACAGAAATAGCAAAGCAGAGTCTAGCTCTGGGTACAGAAGTAGCATTTAACTCATTTAACTCCTTTCCTTTTTTCTTTTGCTTTAGATTTTTCTTTACTTTTACACGGAGCTTGTTCATCCTGTCCAATATACAAGAATTTTAAGGCTGATGTTTTTTTCTGTCCCTTGTTCTTTATTTAGAGGACTCTTTTCCACATATTGGGACCACATTGGTTACATCATTGGTACTAGCAATATTCCAGTTTAACAAGTACTGCAAATGGTATGACTGAAATATATTTGATCAAGAATTATTTGTCTGTGAATGTTTGCTCCCGTGCACCTATTCCATCATCAAAGATCGTTCATTATTTTCATGTGTGAGCTGTCAAAATAGTAACACGAGAAGACCCATTGTCAGTTGTGCTACTCTTTATGTATCTGCCTACTGCCTATTCTAATGAACATCTGTAATGAACATCTGAGCTTTTTTTAAAATGCAATAGGAAGACCCAGAAATAGCAGTGACCAGCAGTAATATGTCCATGTCCATTAGATATTATATTAGAATCACATCCCTATGGTTGCACATATGCCTAACATTAAATATGTAACAAGTGTTTCTAACACTTAATAGGCACAAAATTTTTGTAATATGTACAAAAGAGTCACAAAACTTTTGTGACATCTAAAGAGGGAACTTTTTCATAGTAAAATTATATATAATAAATTTGTACAATGAAAATCCAGGTGCATGGAGATTGTTCTTTTCCAATCACAAAGAGTTTTGTTGCATCTGAAGCCATGCTGAATACTATTAAATAATTTCAGTGGTAGCTGCTAAGTCATTTAGAGGCTGATACCTAATGTTAAAAAATACATAATGTTAAATAACATTAAATAAATTAATAAATAAATGTTAAAATACATAGTGTTAAAAAAATTTTGAAGTTACATTCTATAAATAATCCAGTGTAGTTGTAAGTCAAGGCATGTCTATCTTCCCTCACTGATGCCAACCTTTTAAATGGAAAAGGATACACGGGACAGCTATAGTAGGAGGTACATAGGATTATTTTGAGATTAAGTGACATAAGAGTGACAGTGTCATAACAGAGTTTCTAATCCAAAAAATACCAACACCATTATAACTGGGAAAGGACTGAATCTTTCCAGACTTTTCCAGTATGCAGTGAAGTTGCTGAGTTCTAATTGTGAAAGGTAAGAATAGGGAAAGCAAGACGAATGAGGAAGGGAGAGCTATATCTACCTCTAGAGAAGAATATAGGCATCCCATGGTGTTTATGAAAAGACCACATGATATGGAACTTTGCAAATGTCCGTGGATGCCTGCCTTCATACCAAGGCAACAGACCATCTTTCTATATTTGTCTCTATATTTTATCTAGAAATGAAGACTAAGACTATTAAATCTAGAGAGTCTTTATAAAATAAACTTTATTTCAGTGATTCTTCTTGTAAATATTTTGACTCCAGAGGAGTATAAAGGAGTATAATTTTGAAAGAGAACTCTGCATTGATGCTAATCTCCAGAAGGCTTTTCCAGACTTTGCACATACTATATTCAGTAAAAGGTAATCACTCCTTACAGTACTCTTTTAGACTATTTGGCCTCATCTAAACTCTTGATGACCGTGGCCCAACCAGGGAACAGGTAGCAAAAGGGTTTTCTGCCCGCACAAGACATACTATTTCATGCACATAAACCATTGATGGTACACAGCGCCATGTCCATACAACACATCCTGTGTGTTGTTGCACTTACCTTTCCATGCATACCAGAATTTTCTGGTGCAAATGTATAATCACTATAGTGATTTACAGGGGTTTATAGTGACTATTTGCTCCTTTTCTTGATTTTAGTTATGCATCAGAAGCAGAGGGAGTATAAGTTTGTCAAAAACTATAATCATGGAATCATTATAGTTGGAAAAGACCTTTTTAAATCATCGAGTCCAACCATAAACCTTTCAACACCACACCTGCTAAACCATGTCCCTAACTGTCCCATCTACACGTTTCTTGAACACTACCAGGGATGGTAACTCCATCACTTACCTGGGCAGCCCATTCCAATGCTTGACTACTCTTTCTGTATGGAAATTATTCTTAATGTCTAATCTGAACCTTCTCTGGTGCAACCTGGGGCCATTTCCTCTTGTCCTATCCTTGTTTATTCTGGAGAAGAGACCAAGTCACACCTCACTACAACCTCGTCTTTCAGTAGATCCTACAGCTGTCAGTGTTATGACTGTGACAACCCTCTGATACAAGATTTAGCTATGTTTTAGTGTTTTTAAATTGCTACCTCCTTTTGACAGTAAAGTTTTAAATCAATATATTTCTTATTGTGATGCATTGTACTGTAAGCATACTAATGAAGAGTCTCAGCTTATGAGCTGCATAGTTTCTTTATCCATCTGTCAGATATCTTCAGCTTACATTTTAAGCCATTTTCTCAATATCTACTAGGACAAAGCAATACAACAGAGCCCTATTTGCAAGTGCTGAGCACACACATCTTTCTCTTGGAGTTTCATGCATATTGTGCTTGCTTGTCACCTCTTAGACCATTTAAGCAGATTTGAATGTCTCTGATCATCAGCAGTAGCAGCAGGTAGAAGGGGGATAAGTGTCATCCTGATGGATTTCCCTGTTGTCACAGTGCAAACAGGAGCTGTGAACAATGTGAAGCCCAGAAACTCTTACCTATAGTGAAGCGGCAATAACACGAGGCATTTCAAAAAGTCCTAAAGGGCCCCTGGAACATCCATCCTTCAGCAGCCAGACCATCTAATATTGCAGATTATTAATCGAGGTACAAAAATATATGCTCCTGTTCCAACAAATACAGAAAAACTTCAATGCTACAGTTAAAACTTTCAAGCAAAAAATCTTTCTAGCATCTATCCCTTTTTTTTCTGGGGTTAAATTCACTCTTCCAGAGTTTCTCTGCATCCAAAGATTGACTGCTTCAAGCAGAATTGGCAAAGTTTAGGAAGAGCTGAGGTCTGCACTGGAAAGACTATGTTATTAGCAATGGAGTTTCTTTCTCCTCTTTGGCAGGAAGGGCAATGTTTACATTGATGTAGATTGCTTCTTCCTCCTCAGGAAACTTGAGTCTGTTTGTTTGTTTTTTTTATAAACATAATATAATCTGCCTACATGATATTTCTCTTCGCTGGTTCTCAGTTATTCAGTTTTTCCCTTCTCTTTTTAACTCTTAAATTATTAAACTCACCTAAATAATGCAAGGATGTACTGCTGTAGAGACCACTGAGTGGCCATTAGGATTTGTGTTTGTGGTATAGGATTTTTGTACCACGTATCTGCATTTTTCCACATGTTTTATTATAGAGTCATTCTGTACATATAGTAACTTCTTTTTATTGCTGTAAATAAAAGCTAAACTACAATATATTTGGACAATATTAATCTGATTGCTAGATAAATTGCTATCACATCTAAACCAGTTAAAATCCACTCAGCCCCAGAGAAGATCAGAGAAGTCCAAATACCCTGCATTGTCAGACGAACACAAAATGTGTGGTCTTTAGGAAGTAATAGCAAAATGCTATTTTACTGTGCTACTACTTGCCTGCTTCATCTACTTTTCAGATTGTCATATTCACTAAGGTTTTATATCAAAGTACCTGAGTACCAGAGTGCCTTCTTTTTTACGTTAGTAACCAATCTCATTGGAAACTGAAACAGATTTAACAAGATATGTTGGAGCTACCAGATACTCTATTTTTAGGAGATTTTTTATGTAGATGACTTGGGATGAAAGTTACGCAAACCACCATGTGTACTGATGACTTTTGAACAAAATGGGAGAATTCCAGAAATGGATCACAACCTTCAAAAGCAGAAAACCATGAGTATGAGAAGACATGGAGACAAGTGTCCATACATGTGACTCCTTCAGTGTGCCTAGGACTTGTGAATGGAATTGAGTGAAATTGAGACCTAGTAGTTCAGCTAATTTCTAATGGTTAGAAATTGACCTTATGAGAAATATATGCTAATAAAAAGTGCATGTAATTCTCAGATATGTGGTGGGATACACCATCTTTTCATTTGGATTGAACCATAACTGAAAGGAGGAGTATAAGAATCTCCTCAGCATTTTCCAGTTGCTTACCTGGTGTCCCCAGAATCAGCAATACAGCTCTAGTAAGTAAATCTGATGATAAAACATCAAAATATCACCAGGCAGTACATACAGATCATAGGTACTTTACTTGAGAGCATGAATCCTATTGGGAAGCAAGGTACTGTGAATCTGAGCCTGCATTTCCCTTGGGAATGTAGCTCCATAGAAACACCTTTCTGACAAAGACCTATGCCATGTAACGAGGATTAAATTAATAGGATCTTAAAAACAAGGCAAGGCTAGAAAGTAGAGGTAAAATCTTTTATTAGAGCATTCAATAAAGCTGAGAAAGGTCTTCTACCAATATGATGTTATAGGAATTGTTCTAGAAATTGTGCTCAGAAAGTCACTGAGAATATCCCATCTATAAAATGTTATTGTCTAGTTTAGATATTCTCCATATATAAGTTATCATTCATAGATATAATCTATAGGATTTACTCCAAAGATAGAATAAGTAATAATAATTCTGAATCCGAAAGAACTCTGAGCATCACCAATAAAGTTTTAATGTAATGTAATCAGATTACATTTTAGGAAAATATAAATTTAATCATTTTGAAAAAAAAAGGAGAAGCATTTAATGAATAACATGTTGTTCTTTAGTTATTAAGATTCTTTTCACAAATATGTGAATTAAACTAGTAAAAGTTACCAGTGTTATGATATTACAGTGTAAATAGTGTTTTATTAATTCATTTATCTGTATCTTTAAGTATAATTTACTCACTAATGCTGAAATCTAATACTAAATAGTACAATTACAATACAATTAAAAAATAGCTGTAATTTATTTAATTAGTAAATACTGGAAGTCTCAGAAAAAAAAAAAATCTCCTTTTCATTTCTTGACTAGAGTGGTTGGACAAGACTATCCTTGTGATGGTCAACTCTATCAAGCTGAACATAACAGTCTAAAGTGAAACAACTCCCCCAGTGGGTTTGCATTGCCTTTCTCACACCTAAATGGAATAAAAAGCCTTAACAGATTAACAGAAAGAAACAAACATCACATCCAGAAAACAAACAAACAAAAAAGTTGAGAACTGTGCGAAAGAAAAGTGGAGCATGTTGTGAAAAAGCATGGGAAACTATGCAAAAGAAAGGTAACTAGAGATTAAAAATAGCAAGAAAGAAGAATTAGAAGAGATAAAAGATTTTGTGATAGAAATAGCATAATGCTAAAATATTAGACTACATGTGCAATATATCCACTGACATTTGAATTAAGACCAATTCAGTTATTTTATGTTTTTCTAAAATGTCACGGTGTAACCTAGTTGAAAAAGTCAATCTGCAAAAATAATTAATGGCAGCAAGTACTACTGTCTTTATTATACATATATATCTGATGTGCTACTTTCTTTTTTTCTCGTTTCAAGGAGAAAACTGCTTAGTTCCTCACTTAAGTTCACAGGTAAGATTTTACCTTAGAAAAATACTAATATATAGCATGGAAAGAAATATGATTGCTCCTGCTTGTGCACAGGGACAGTTTTGCCTATACTTTTTTTTTTCTAACAGTATTTTCTCTGTCTACTTTTTCTATTATACACACAAAATTTGAGTCTCTATTGCACTTGAATTTAGTATTCTACGTTTTGACCTTTCAGAAGGGATATAGCTTCTGAGTCAATGGACTATGTAATGCCAAAGTTCAGGTGTGGTCTCCATTACTAATCTTTCCAGTGGCTTTGAAATGTAGGACCACTAACTCTTTCTGTACTATAGTTTCAAACAGGCTTTAATTTGGAAAAATAAAAAGATAATCATTAATGGCTACATAAATAACTTATTTGACAGTAAAGCAAAATAAATTCCTGAGAGTGGCTTTTATAACTCTCAATGTTGCAAGATATCTTGAATATTTCAATAAATACAATGGAGCCAGGTCAGTAGATCTGGATTTTATTTGTATCTTCTGTTTTGTAGGACTGTAAACAGAGGAAGAATTAAGGGAAAGAATCTTCAACTTTTAAAACAGTTTCTTTGACAGAAATAAGAAACTTAGCATGCTTAAACTGTATTTATTGTGATACTAAAAAATTAATTGAATTCAGCTTATACTGTTCCTGCTGTGGAACTGGAGTAACTCCACTGGTTACTAGTTGAAGGTTACTAGTAAGTCCTTACTTACTAAGTCAGTCCTTAAAGTAACATCAGTAACTCCATGGAAGAGCACTAATGAAGTTTAAGGATAAGAAAAGGGAAGTTAGCATCTGAGCTATGCAAAAATAAAGACAACTCATGTTAAATAAATAAAACATATCTCATGGGGCTGTTGATCATACTTCTGGTATGATTAAATAAACATGGCACCTCATTCTGCCTTGTGAAATTTTCCTGATCTTCCTGTGAAAGAGGAATGCCTTCCTAATGTACTGCAGAGAAATGCAAGAGAGATATCACAAAGAAGGATCAATGAAGGAAAGAATATTCAAATAGTGAAATATCTACCCTGGATTATATCCTAATTGGATATTACATTATTCATTTTTCTAAATGTATTTCACTTTCATATTACCTTTTTTAAGACTTTAGAAACTAGTGAGATCTAATGTCAATTAGTTAAATCCTTGTTATGTCCCATCTAATGACAATCTGTGAACTACATTATATAAGAAATCATCACTGATGCATTTCCTAATTAATAAAATAGTACTGTGGGAGGAGGGAGAGAAGGGAAATGCCTTTTCAGATTTCCTCTAAGTGTCCATAATTCAAAAAGCTAGATTGTTTTCTTATGAATTTGTAATTAAGAATCCATTATCTCATGTGAAAATATTTTAGTGCATTCAAGTTTCCCTTTTTTAATATAAATAAGATCTTCATAGAAGTATTCAGTGGTAAAAAGCTATGCAAGATACCATCTTAGAAACTGTCAAGACATCCCCTCTTCATAGATCATCTAGTAGATACTGCAACTGCTGAAATATCTCTTGCTCTTCCTAAAACCAGAGATCCAGTTGGCTTTTCAAGACTCCTTTTAAATATGTACTTGGGCAAACCTTATTTGACCTGCATGTCTGGATTTCCCACCTATAAAAGCCCAAAAGTGATAATACCTGTTCCAGAAGGCAACCTCCAAAGAGACTGAAGTTGTCATAAAAAATATAAACTATTTTTAATATTTAATATTCTAAAATGTGTCCTCATTCCTAAATGCTCTGGCAGTCAGTATGTATGTGCTAGAACTCCGGTTCCCATTTTATGGTAAATATTATCACTAACACTTCCTATTCTCGACAGAGGTGTTCTTTGGGATGAAGGCATGCAGCGTTTTCCTTGTAACCCTAACAACAAATGATTGGGCGTTTCCATTATATGTTGAGAACAAAAGGTCACACTATATCCTTTTGACCTTAATGGAGTAACACAGTTTAAAGCAAATAAGTGTGCTTAAAGAATATGTAGCTAATTAAACTTAAGCCAGAATTTAAACACTGTGGTGAATAAAAACAGTGTCTGCACACCAGGGCAAAATCTGAGGGCTGTTGCCTGGCATCTGCAGTGTGGGAGAATGGTAAGCTGTACACAACAAAGGAGCAGAGCAGGGTGCCTGCCTCCACTGCCTGCGAAGAAATCTTTGAAGGTATTATGCCACTACTGAAATACTTTTAAGGGCGGTATTTTTAACTTTTGTTATTGTGATCTCATCTATCCCACTGTGTTTCATTTCTTTTGTGACACTGAACCTCTTTAAAATTGTAAATACTGAAAGCACAATTTTCTTTGTGCTCTCAAATGTTTTCCTTCTCACAAAATATTAAAATAAATGCTCAAAATCATACACTTTTCCATAAAATCTGTGCAGAAATATCTTTCTATGGAGTATTTTGTTTACATTTTTGACAGCAGGGAGTATATTTTTAGTGCAATGTTTGAGGATTTGGAGTAGATTCAACTCCTATTAACTTTAATAAATGCTTTAATAAAGTATAAAACACTTTAAGTGTTCTATAACTTACTGTTCATGGACCACATGTAAAACAACCCTCGGATATGACCCTTGAGTACAAATTGTTTCATAATTTTAACAGTCATTAGTGTGTCATTATTGGCATAGAAAAAATATTTTATTAAAAATGCTATCCCTGGCATTGAGGAGTGCAGCGAGGGAAAAGATTGCATCCTTACTTGAAAACTGTTAAGACACTGCTAACAAATGTATGCTGTCACGTAGCTATTGATATTTCCATACATAAAGACACTTTTGCTTGAATATAGCAAAATATAAAATACCTTTCCTCCTTGCCTCTTTTTTAAAGCTCATCTCCTTCTAATTATATGTAGATATGGCAATGCCAACATGCTGTAGTGTTATCTGTTCAGAAGTCTAGTTCCTTTAAAAAAAGGAAACAAGTTGTTTAATGGCAGGAGTATTTCTCTTGAATGCTAAAAAATCATGTTTTGTTCTGTTTTTGCTAGTGAACTGTTGTATATAAGGGTCATCCTAAACTTCACTTGAGAGGAAATAGGTGGGAGCTAGATCCCTTCCCCCTTGTTTCATACCTTCACCTTTTATTTTTCCCCTTTTATAAATTGTGACTCTGATTTCCACTGGAAAGGATTTTAAGATCAGATGGAAAGAACAAATGTGCAAGTACTAGATTATTGTATGATTAACAATAATTGTATTGATGATTAACAATACAATTACATTGAATGAGTATGAAAATAACTAGAAGAAAGAGGACTTAGTGCAAGAAGGTGGCAATTTGCTTGCATCTGTTCAATAGCATCACTGGTAGCCCTGAGCTGTATTGTTGTATAACAGCAGGTCTTTATCCTCTGGCCTTTTCAGAGTCCATCTTCGATGTCTGATTTTTTCAATGTTACTGAGGCTACTCTGACATTAAATACAAATTATTCAATGGTGGTGATCAAGCCCAAGATTTAGAAAATGGTAGTTTGATTACTACACAGGGCACAGGCACAGAATCAGTTCTCATAGTAGGGATGATCTTCCTACCATGGAAATCAAGGCAAAATTCAGTCTTGTTGGACTGAACCGCATGATTTTCTAGATTATTCTGGGTTTCACAGGAGGGGACCTGAATGTGTCTGGAGGATAAACAAGCTGTAGTATTTCCATATTTCGAAAGCAACTATGCAGTTTTATATCTATAAACTAATTTCCAAAAAGCGTTCTGTGCTGTGTGTTCTGTGTTGTGTGAACTGTGGGCAGAAAAACGCTTCCAAAAATGCAAGGAGGAAATTTTGCTTTCCTCAGAGTTTCAAGAACTAGGGAGGAGATTTGGCATGAGAAAATGATACAGAAAAGTTCATTCTTAGTCATTTGCATCTGCAGTATCAAAGAGGTCCACTACTGCCAAACAAACAGAGCTCAGCAGGATAGGTGAATGATCAAGGAAACTGCAAGAAGCTAAGTCTGCTTAAAATATGCCATATTTTATGCCATCTACTTATTTTGCATATACAGACTACAAACCCATTTCAGGAGTCCTACCAAGGCATAAGTAATGATATTCCTAGGAATGTCAGAATGTTTGTCTAGTTAGGGTTGGAAGATTTGATTGTATAATGGAAAATACAACATGGCAGACTGAACAAAATGTTGAGGATTCTGATTAAATATCCGTGTATACATGCAAAGAAGGCATCCAAATAACTGCTAACAGGAGACTGCTCCTTTTTCCTCTCTTCCCCCACCTGCCTACTTTTAAATTGTAAACTTATTGCTCCAAATAATCTCAGTATCTGAGAAAAGACTTATCATTTGCATTTTTATTGATTTTAAATATGAGTCAAGGCAAGCAAATTACTGTGTTAAAGAATGATTTTAAGAGTGAAAAATGCCACTATTCAGTATCAGATATTCTACTGAATCAGCCTGCCTTTTATTCCATTGTTAAAAAAAAAATGTTAAAATTGTTTGTAAACTATTAACTCTTTATGAAAAAGTACTGCCATATCAACTGTGACAAGGAAACTTCTGAAATAGGCTATTTTCTCTTGTCGTAGCACAGGATGGCTGCTAGAGAACATTTTACAAAGCAGAAAAGAGAAACAAGAAAGAAAAAAAAAAAAAAAGCATTTTCATAGAACATCTCTTTACTGAAATGCCAGATCCAGCTCTTCAAAGTGCAGAACACTTCCTCTGAGAATCAGAGGAACTTCAACTACTGACCAGTACAATGGAGCTAAAGGTGATTAACAAGGAACATCTTGAAGTTAAAGGTGAAATTGGAACCTAAATTTGTGACCTTTATTTTGACTGTGAATATGCAAATTGGAGAGCTTCCCTATGTCTCATCCAACAGAAGTACCGAAGTTCACCTGTAGTTGCCTTGTGCCCTTATTTAGGCAATAAAGGGTTAAGCCTTGCAGGAGATTAGGATAAAGTTGTAGTGGCCTGAATTTCTCCAGACTTACTCCTTTTATTTCCAATGCTTGGGGAGGGATAATTGTAAATTATTTGTCTTGCAGTGAGCTGTTGACTGTTCACCAGCTGGGGAGAGGGGAGCTCCATTCGCAAATATCTAGGAGGAGAAAAAGCCCTTTTGCTGTTGGACTTTGCTGATCATGTAAAAACACCTTCATGAAGCAGTCTCTTGCTTCATGTTACAATTTCCCTTTTCACCTGTAGGTAATGCTAGGTAACAATTGGTTATGTGTTATCAGGATGAACTTCTGCAGAAGCTGCAGGCTGTTATGCTGCTGATGGAAATGCTGCTGCTCCTCGCTTCTAAGGAGCTTTGAGTGATGACAATGCCTACAGATAGATATACCACAAAAGACAACCACTTACATAAGGGAATCTTGGCCCCTCATGGCTCTAGGGTTTTGCTTAAGCTTTTGCATGAGCCACTCAGTATGCTATTCACATTAATGCACATCCCAGGAGCCTCTATGCTGCTCTAATGTTCATGTGCATAAGAAACTCCCACAGCTATTTAGCAATTTACAGTCATATGTACATCTATTTTCAGAAGAGAGTAAGAGAGGGGAGAAAAATGTTTCTGAACTTGGACTTGCATCATCAACGGAAAAATATCAATTTGTTTTTCTAATATTAAATTAAATCTAAAGTGAGAGATTGTCAGTGTCAGTGACTGAGATATTCTGCAAGGAATAATAAAGCACAGAGAATACTACTACAGGCTGCACGAGGGTGACAATAAGGAGCATGTCGTAGACCTTACAGTATAATTATGCAGCACTCTTCAGACATACAAAATGAATGTAAACAATGAAGAAAGTGTGTTCCACTCTCAGTTCCTTTAAACTAAAATATCTTCTGCTTTTTTTGTGGGAGAAGTTTTCATAGATTCATATAGATTTGCATAGTTATAGGGAAAAAAAAATACTTTTCTCATTTGCTTTCAGCATAGGTATCTAGGTCTCTCCTTCATTTACACTTATGTTCAGTTCCATCAACTTCAAAAGTATTATCTCAGATTTAAGCTAAATGCATGAGAAACCATGACTACAACACTCAAATCTAAGTTTCAGTTCTTAAATTTCTCTTGGAAATCAGCTTTTCCCTCTTTTGTGGCCAAGTTTGGAAGATAATATTGCTATACCTTCTGTATAATCGATGATTTACACCTAGAACCTGACTTAGATGCTTGAAATCAGATGCTTCCAGAGTTTATCTCTCTCCCTTGCTCACCATAAATATTCTATAGAGAAAGCATTCTCATCTGGATGAGAGTGAAGGTCTGAGCATGCACTTCTTGACAATTCAGATTCAATCCTCTTCTGAGACCAACTTTTGTCTGTCTGCATTCACTGACCACAGATGCAGGAGACTGTGAATGGTGAGTTTAGTGGCTGCCAGTAGTCTGCCATAGATGGGAAGAGATTTGGAGCTTCAGAATGCTTTTTGCTGCAGGAATGAATCTTTGGAGCATCCTCTGAATTAGTGTGCATATATGCTTTCCACCATTAGGACACAGCCCCTTTGGATCTTCCAAGCCACCGGTCATGTAAGATAAAATGCATTTAATATGGTTAAAGAGGGTTTTTTAGAGAATCCCTCCACCTGGTTAGCACAAGCGTATTAAGGATCAAAGAAGAAAAGATAAATACAGAAAATAAAACACTTTGTGGCTTTCACTGCTCATTCAACTCAATAACAATTTTGTTGACTGTACTTACATCATTAATTATTGCCTTTTGTTCAAAGAACTAACATAAAGTATACTTTAAGAGAACATCTACTGAATACACTTAACCATGCTGTTGTGGTCAGATTCCTCAGTTTCCTAGAATAAAGTATAGTAAACTGTACTCAGAAGTAAGCATGGCAATTAAAAGTTATTCTAATGCCCTAAGAACAAAACTGTCTCTCCATGAATTTTCAATCTGTTAGGTTTTTAGTGGAACAGATATATAATTAATGATTAATGTAGAGGGTTTTTTTTTTTTAAAAGACTGACATTTTCTCATTAAGTATGATTGTAAAATTTCTACTACTTCAGAGGAAGTAGAATTAAATGAATGCTGTGCATCTTTTATCTGAGGCTCCTGTGTGGTAAGCATTAAAGAGCTGATTTGACAAAACAAAATATTATTTATTTGTGGAGAATTTCAGCCTGAGCTAAAACTTTCGCTTTGTTTTCAAACAATTTCAAAATTATTTTTAAGTTAATTTTTAATTTTAAAACAATTAAATTGTAAAAGCTTAATTAAGGTTGGGGCAGGGGATGATGGGGAGGTGTTTTTTTAAGATTTTCATTCAGAACAGTCAATTGGTAAATCAAGAAGAAGTTGTCTTAATGGGGCTGAGACGGACTTTCTTTGAAAAGAGGTTTGAGAGACAATAATCAGCTCTAATTATTAGTAAAATTTTAGTTTTGGGAAGTAGTTTGCTTAGTGCACTTTCTCAGTACTTACATCCCCAAAGCAAGGATTATAAATTTCTGGTCTTTTGCCTAACATTATTATTTTAGAAGATAAAACAATAAACTAGTAGAGCTTCAGACTCACTCTCTTAGGAAAAGTACATGCACAATTTGTTTAAAAATAGATATACTTACTCTAGAAAAAGAATAATAATAATAAAAAAGCTTGTTCATCAATTTTCCATCTTTTACAACTTTTATAATCAGAAACTACTTCTTTGCAGAAGAAAATGAGAGAGGCATCTTTCTTATATAGTTTCTGAATTAAATGATCCATTAAAGAAGTGCTTATAATCTTTTGATGCAGAAGAGGATATTGACTTTGATACTGCTTAGGGCTTAAGCTCAGTGTACTGCTGGCCTGCTTCAGAAACACAGGGACTATTCCCTTGAGCACCCTCTCCCAACATTTCTGTGAGAGAATTGCTTGAGAAAGGGGAACTTAGAGAAAAACAGAACCTAACAGAAAGTTATGGCATTACAGAGGCTTGCTTGAGGTGAGAGACAGTTACCACTTCCAGGATGGCTGGTATGTGTGAAATCTACTTCTCCATGATATCCCTGGCAACACAATCTGCCCTCCTAGTACATACTAATAAGAGTATATAAAGAGTGAAGCAGAATGGAGAAATCATGGCCAAACTTTGTTGACTTCCCTGCGGAGCGGATAATCTGATGGTGCCATGCAGAGGATGAGTGAATGGAGGGTGAAGCAGAGTGAAGACACCATGGCCAAACTCTGTTGTACTTCCTGCAGTGGTGGCAACCTGGTCGTACCACACACAGCTGATAAGCCACAGAGTGTGATGTCTGGTGCTAAGCCAATGATGGTGGCAGATCAGTTCCTTCTGATGGACTTTGCTCAAACTTCTCCTCCTTCTAGTCTCATTATAATACCAGTACACAACCCCATCCCAGAAGTTACCACTTCCAAGGAACGACCCCTCCTCACTGAGCATGCTCTCTAGATTTTCGATTAATTTGGGAGACTTTTTTAAATCAATGAATAACAAAAGTAAATATGACTAGAGTCACTCAAGCTCCACCATTAAAGAAAATATATAAAAGGTGAACTAAGGAGGGATATGGTAGGAAGGAAGAATGGAGTAAGAGCTAGGATGAAAAATGGGACAGTAAAAACAGAGAAAGAGAAACTAAGGAAGAAGGAAGAGGAGAGGGAAGATTCTATCATAACTTCTGGATCAGCCAACAGGCTGAATCCCTTTTCTCCCCTTGTGTCAGGACACTGCCTGAGGAGACTCCTCAAGATTGAGAGCCCTCTTCCATCTTCTGGGTGAGTGATGACCGTGCGTTTGTACACTAGGCACTAGCTAAGAACTATAGTAGAGAATTTCCTGTATTGACATCTGAAACCTCTTTTCCAAATGTTGCATTTGAATAAATTGTGCTATTCATGAACTTAACCCCTCATTTTGAAGGCAATCGGACCTACAGTTGACAGACTGTTGGTGAATCCGATACTGCCAGAATTGAGCTTATAGTGGATCACACTATTTGGAAACTCGATTCACTCCTAGGAAGGTGATCAGACCGATGATCAGCAGACTGTCAGTAAATTTGATACTGCCAGAGTTTGGTGTATAGCTGACACAGTATTTGCTATTGCTATTAAGAGATGAGTCTAGGCACCCCAGTCCCTCTAAACCTTTGATGATCAGCTGGAATGCAAGGGGATTCATCTCCTACCAGATTTGCAATCCTCCCCCCATTAAACAATAGCAGTTTGAGACTGGGAGCAAGTAGCAAGTGGATCTCCAACTCACTGCAGCTGCTTGCTGAGGGTGGAGTAACAGCTCCATTCTCATGCGTAATCCCAACAAGCAGCTTGCCTGGAAAACCGAAGAAAGACAGAGCTTCACTTCATCCCTGAATGTGATTACTATGGCATCAGACCATGAGCCTACAGTCCGATCCGGTAAGAACATAGATATTAGGTGCGAAATACTCCAAATCACTGGGTTATGTTTAGTTTTATTTTGATGAAAGTTCAAAACCATTTGAGTAATAGAAAAATGTTTGCACTTCATCCAAAAGACATGTTTCAGAGAAATAGTTCTCAATGGGAGAAAGTCTAGTCTTTGTCTGTGTGGCAGCCTGACAGAAAGCACTCACAGCCAAGCTGCACAAATCCTGCTAACAGCCATTTGGTAGAATATTAATCTGTTTCTAAATGTGGAATGTTATACTAAATTACCCAGAAAATCATTCTGGTTCAAATGCTGTGTCTGTAAAATACCCGTCTTTCCAGCTAAACAGAAGCTTAAGTTTCATGGAACTTAAGCAGCTGCCTACTGATAGGAGAATCATCAGACATTTTGCTAAGAACCGTGCTATTTTAAGCATGCACTGTGATACTTTGGGTATCCGGAATGAAGATTACTCATGCTGCTTCTTCCTCCACTTAACTCAGGTCAGAACAAAGATTAGATATTCCTTAGCTACTCACAAGAAAAGAAGATTAGCAGCCAGATTCGCCATGAGGATTTTTCCCTGAGTATAATCCTTTTATTTTGCAGGGTTCTCCTGCAGCTCCTCGCCATCTCATACTGCACAGGGGAATGGAAAGAAGCAAAAATGCTACCAAAAAAAACCCCTAAATCAATAAGCAACAGTTCAGGATCTCTCCAGCATCATTAATATACCAGAACTATGGATGATCTTTCTCTGTTCACTTTCATGCAGAAATGATGCCAGTTCCACTGAAAACACTGACTATGACTTGGACATGTGAATGAAAGGGAAGTTGTAAGGACAGGATGATGCAGCACAGCTGTAGTAACATAGCTGTAGATGTTTAGCTTCAGCAGGTAGCACCTTCTCAGTAGTTCCTGGCTGTCTTAGTATACTGAAAGTATATGGTGTGGAGATAGAGGAGAAATTCTTGTGAAAATTTGTCCAAAAATATCAAAGCTAGAACTTCTGATAATCATATGTTCATTAGCAGGAAAAAAGAGAAGCAGGGTAAAGGGATTGACAGAAGAGGGACTACATCATCTCTATGAAGGTGAGACCTAGGGATACACAGGAACAGAAGGAGGACCTAAGAAGTCTGTAGTGCTCAGGGAAAAGGAGAACAAATTAAACAGCTGGGAATTTATAATTATATACTACAGCATTTTTGTTTCTCTGAACAGGAGACTGAATTCTTGGATGTGTTTTTCTAAACAAGACACTGAATTCTTTTCTGTTTTTTTCTACTATTGCAAAAACTGTGAAATGAATTAGCAAGGTTTAATTAGCATAGTATATAATGAAGTATAGGAGCCATGTACAAATAAGCTCAGACAGTTGTATATCATCAGTTGTTTTGTGCAAAACCAGATTTAATGTCAATGCTATAAAGCTACAGGATATACTACCTGTGGGCTGACACATGACTTCTAGGATGGATCAGACTGATGTGCAAGGGCTGCGAGTATAAGTGCTTATTCTATTTTTCTAAATAAAGTGCCAGTGTCAGCGAGTGCCCAGTGAGCACCGGGTGGTTTCTCAGGGCACAGAATTATATCTCTTCTATATGGAGGTATAAACAAGGGGTGATTTGCAAGTCCATTAGCTCAAGTGAAAAATGTGAGCATTTCATCCTGACAAATTTAAAGGGTGACATAAAATTTCTTCTTTTTTTGGAAAAAAAAACAACATCCATTTGGGAATCTAATGAAAAAGTGGAAATTTTCTGAGGAGAGACAATGTAAAAGAAATACAGTTTCCAATGAGTTCTAGGATCTAGGATGAACTTTGCTGATAATCAGTATGAGAGAAAATATGCATCTGCATACTGGAATTTTTAGTTATTTTTCTTGCTAAAAAAAAAAAAAAAAGAACATTTAGTGTCACTTCTTTGCTAAATGAAAGGTAAGACTGCAAAGCCAGCTGCTCAGAGTTTTCAGTATTCTAGTGATTGATTCCAAATACTTAAAAATTGGTTTGATTTGCATACAAATTGATCCTGAATTGGGCAATGGTCATGTCCATGATGAAAACACTCCAGTTAAATGACACATAGAGAAAACTTAATTGATACTTTATGGTTTCTCAGCAGATGTCTGCATTCAAATGGAATTACTGTAAAAGAATTTACTAGTAAGGTATAGGTACAGTATCTGAATAAATCATTTGCATTTGCTAAAATGAAGTTATATGCTGTGAGAGGTGCTGGTTAAATCAGCAAGCCTTAAACATGTCTTTATTCTAGTATCTCTTTTTCATATTGTATATTAATATGAATCCAGAATGGGGCTGATTCCCTGTACATTATATCAGTTTCATGCTGATGCAACTCTCCTAATTTCAGTCATTTGCCACACAACTGCCTGTTATAGTGGCAGATTCCAGTCTGTCCAAATATATAGTGCATTTATTGCCCTAGCATTCATCTTTTCAAAGAAGAAATTATTCCCTTGAGGAATAAAAGCATATGAGAGTTTCATAAACCTAAGAATTTGATTTCTAAATTAAAAGCTGGGTATGACCGATGCAAATGGTTTAGTATCACCTTGGAAAAATCATCAGAAGAGCAGCATTTCACATGTGGTTTCTAATAAGATTGTGAGCTCTGGTTCATTTTTCCTCTCTTCCAGGCTCAGTCCTAAGTGAGTGTGCATTTACTGTATGTCCTTGCAATGCAATTCAGTCTTTGTAACCCTATTCTCTCCCTGTAGGAAAACCCTCCTGAGGATATAAAGAACATTATGCAGAAAAATAGATGCAGATTGGATATCAGTATGTGAAATAAAATGATGCCAAGGCTTTTTATCCTTTCAGCAATTGAATCCAAATGCTGACCAGGTTACAGTGGTTAAGATTAATGAGTAAATTATTTTCACACAAGAAACCACTGCTTTCCTCCACTTAATTACCAGATGTTAAAAAAAGGAACAAGTAGTTATTCTTCTGTGTACTCATCTGTGCCCTTTGGCTAATTACAGGCAAATTCAAAGTGATTTTATATATCCTTTGCAGTAATGTTGCAGGATCCTTAAGGTTAACAAATTATGATCTGTAACAAACCCTGGTATAATATCATATATTGGTAGTTGTTATATTAGGTATGTGTACCCCTTCAAACAGGTGCACATGTTGAGGAACATCAGCACATTTAAAATATACTGAATTGGGAGTAATCCTTATGAAAATAGTCGACTCTGTGTTGTGATATTTCCAGTACTGTGAGAGCAGAGTAAATGAATTTTAAGTGTCCTGCTCACTTTGCAGAGTTGTAGAGGATTCACAGAACTGAAGACAGTGGAGAGCTGAATTGTTGACATTTTGAGGCAGATTAGATTCATTCATTAAGATATGGAAAGGGGAGCATCAAAACACTCATCTGACTCATTTCTTGCGGTTTTGAGTAAAGTTCTCCTTTCAGTTTCAAGCTGTCATCTACTCTGAAGTCTCTTCTACGTCTTAGTGGGAGGGCTTGACTCACTAATTCAACTCAAAGACATTAACCTACTGATATTGCCTCTGCTAGTCTGGAGGTGGAAACCTATCAAACAGAAAATACTATCTTCAAACACATTTCTCAAAGACATTTTATTCAGAATTTCTGTTGTGAATCTAAAGCCATGCTATACAAATTACAATTTGATAAAATGCTGTGAATAACTAGAAGCGCAATTCTTTCATGCACTATTGTTGTAATGTTTAGCAAATGGGACAGAACTGTGGTAGATAATCTGTATAGGCCATTATAGACTATTTCAATCTATGTTTCTTGTAAAGATCTGTTAAAATTCTTACAGATGATAGTAATTCTATATTTTTAATTTTACTTCATTATTAATTATTAAAAATTTAATTGCAATTATTTCTATAAGTGTGATATTGATCTTGTACCTTTACTGTGATTATGGTTCATAGTTCCTCCTTTATCATAGTTTGCCCAAGCAGACATTCTAGAGTTATTCCTAACTATAGGAGAATGATTAAGGCTTGTTTATTTTTACTGGTCATCTGTGCTTATGTCTACATTAGAAAGTCATGTCACACAATAGGATCAGAGTTGTAAAATAAAACAGTCAGTATTGAGAACACAACATCAATATCATGTTCATTTTGGGGGTTGACTTTGGGGTAGTTCTGGTCTAGTTCCTTGGATAGGTTTGCTAGTAGAGGTAAGAATGGAACCAGTACAGTGCAGGAGCACAGCTTCAGGTGTACTCTTATCCAAAATGCTCCTAACACCAGTTAGACCTCTATTTGAATGCTCTAACACCTTTCCATTACATGAACTAAAGGGGAATAAGAATGCCAAGGGAAAATGTTAAACACACTATAAAATGGAAAGTGAGATCAGTATACATTTTCAGTGTCACTTTACAAAAATGCAATTTACAAAATTGCAAAAGGATAAAAGAGTTTCCACAAAGTGTATCACCTAACCATACCTCACCCCCCTGCACTCAAAACTGATCAAACTGTCAAACTCTTTGTTTGTTTTTTCCATATGTGAAAATAAAGAAGCTGAGAAAATAGTGCTTCTTTGAAGTTTTCTTATTTGTTTTCTGAACAACAATAACCAAATACCTGGTCAATATTCTAGGTGACCCTGATTGAGCAGGGATTCAGCTGATCTCCAAAGGTATCCTCCAATATCAACTATTTTATGATTCTGTAATTTGAAAATCACCAAATTTTGAATGTTTCATTGATGAGAAACACTTTTGTTTTTTTTTTTGTCAAAAAACCTTTTCCTATTTTGTCTGTACACAAGTAACAGCAATGGTGTAGATTCATAAGCCATTCTCATAGCCCCAGTAGGGACTATCCTACTCCTTACTGGGAGATTAGAGTTTGTGGTTCAATTTAGTGCTCTAAATCTGTTCATATATCTCAGACCTGCAGCCTTCTACATCCACTGTGGTTTCACAAGCTACTGAAAAGGATGGATTTCCACTTGATTTGTGGATGAAACACCAATTTCCCTGATGGTTTTCCCTGTAAAAGAAGTCTTTCCAAAATTTGAAATTTCTGTCGTTTGTTGTTTTTCAATAATCATATATGAAATTTGAACTAAATTTGTCAGTTGGTAGAGCTAATGCAAAGATGTTGTTCACAGAGCTTTTGCCCTTTCTTCAACTATTTTTAAAAAATTATTAATATTATATTATTGTCATATATATTCCAGTGCAGTATACAGGCTCCAACTAAGACTACGACCCCAGCATACTAGGCATGCAGAATGAGAGATAGCTCCTGTCCTATACAATTTATTAATTGGCCATATAAACTATGGGAGGTGTAGGAACTTGCCAAAGGCAATCATAAAGGTCATTCCCTGGAGCACAACTGAAAACACTCATTACACTGAAGTGTGATATCATGCTTATGAGCCTTCTAATAGGATGCAAAACACAGAGGCATTTGAGTTGGAAAAGCAAGAGAAATTAAAGATATTGATCATTTTCCCATATATCAGCATTTCTCATTTTGTTTTGTTTTAATCAGAAAAATATCTTCAGACTTGATTAGCAGATAATTTCTTTATTCCTTTAAGTAGTTCTTTCATGTCTGTCCTGTTATTGCAAAGCATACAGAAATAAGATAGATCATTCTTCCTACCTGTCACATATGCATTCTTTGAAGCAGCAGATAGAGTCAAAGGGTTAAGAAACAATTTCAGCATCCTCTTAACATGACTAGAATCACTGGCAGGCAATAATGACCTATTGCTGTTCTCTAGTGGGAATTAACCCATTCTTGATTACGCTGTGTCACTACTATGAAAAGCTCTTTAGCTTTGCCATACCTTCTCTAATATTTAATTAGCATTCTCTTTTCCTGACAGACTTTTTTTTCTCTAGCTCTGAAGAAATACTGTAATAACTGCTAACTCGATAAAGTGATGTGCGCCTCAGCAAGTTTGTTTCTGATAGTCCAGACACACTTACTGAGATTTTAAATGCTATCTTACCTAGCAGACTTTGCCAGACAAGATAAGAAAAATAGACACACATTCCCTCTTAATTATCATTTTATCAAAAAACATCAAATAAACTTCCTTCTGCCAGTCCACGTGGAGACGCTGTAAAGAGATTAAGAAAACAAGTCCTTCCATTCATGCTACTGCCTGTGAAAACTCAGATTTTCACTGTCTTCTCTTGAAAATTGGATTACCATAAAACATAGCATCATGCATGCATTGCTGGGAAAATGTGTCATTTGTTTTGCTTTAACCTCATTGTAGAGCAATTGTCATGACCCTCTTTCAAATTAAGGTTTTCCTTATCCCATTTGACTGATTAAGATTCTATGTCAAGATAAGGGCACCAATGTAAAACAAGCGAATAGGCATTTCTGTAGCTATTTCTATTGCTGTCAATGGAGTTTGACATCTGATCAATTCAGAGGGGGAAAATGGTGTGCATAATGCTTTTCAGGTACAGAAAATGGTTTTAAAGCAAAACTACGCATGCATGCTGAGCTCTTAAACACCTTACATATTGTGCAGGTTCTGATCCTTGTGAGCTTTTCCCAAAATACTGAAAGGCCTGGTAAAATAAATTGATCCAGAAATCTTATGACAGCATCCTGTGCAAGACTCTGCCCTTGACTTGGCAAAGTAGTATTTCTGTTTAACTATAGCAGCATCTCCATTATAAGAGTTAGATTTTACTGCCCCTTCTCTTAATAGGGCAGAATGGTACCGCAAGGTTGCACATAACTTAGTAATAAAGCTATATTATTAGCTTCAAAAAATGGCTTGAACAGAAAATTGGCTTGAACCTAAAACTGTCAATATTACAAAAAAAAAAAAAAAAAAAGTAAGAAAATATATATATATATATATATGACCTAAGATTTGTTATTGTTTGGCTTACATTCTGCACACCATACCTGTTTCAGTTCTTTTAAAATATCCCACTAGAGAAAAAAAAAAAAAAAAAAAAAAAAAAAGTTTATTAAAATTAATTTTTATAGTTTAGAGAAAAACAGTTTCTTACTTTACAGATCACCTTGGTCTATCTGTCTAACCTAGAAAAACAGGTTCAGGTATCTAGAAAGGATATTCTATCTCACTCAGAGAGCAACACTTTTTTCTGAAGGTAAACTTGTTAAATGTGTTCATAAATGTATGAATGATGTAGCTTGTGGGAGGCAGAATTGGCTGTCATTGTCCGCTACCTTGCCATTCCTGACTTCTGGATTGCCTGATTAGATTTTTGGGGGGATTCAGCCTATAGATTTCCAAATTAAGGGTAAATAGTATTGCATTTGCTGTGTGGATGATTAAAAGCTTCTGCTTTTCTTTTCCTTTCTCTTTTTTCTTTTTCCTTTTTTTTTTTTTTTTTTTTTTGCTTGACAGTTATAAACTGAGGTAATTATAGTATGCTATTCAGACATAAAACATGGTTTCATTTCGAGTCTTAAATAGTATTTGGACTGCAAGATTCCCTTATGTGTAGGCACCGAGTGACTCATTCAAAACTGAATAGATTTTAAAATAAAACTAGAAATTCATTTTATGAGACTGTCTTAATAGAAAATCAGTCCAAAAAAATAATTTCTGCCATAGGAAAGATTCTACCCATCCAAAAAACGGATTCATTTCCTTAGTGTTTTCAAATGTCAGTATGGGTTGAACTAAGTTTAAACAGTCGTTAAATGCCTCACAGCTTTAAAACAAAATCTTGTACTTCTACATTGATTTTCCCAAAGAATCCACTATCATTTTGGAAGAATTGATGTTTTGCTTGCCTTCCACTTGCTCCTTTCGTGAGGCCCTGGGCCTTATGAAGCCACAACCCGTGTTTGCGTGAACAGCTTTGCTCTGAAGTAATTTCTGGTGGTGGAGGGCAACTAATCAGCAGAAATGGATTATCTCCTAGGAAACAGCAGTTCAATTTTCCTGGAAATGCCCAGGGAACTAGTGATAGAGAAATGGCAAAATGGAACTCTCTCTGAATTAATGGCAATTTTGCAGGTGTCAGTAGAGAACTGAATGTCTTCAGTATGCAGAGAGCGAAGATGTATGTTCAAAAAACTTCAAAACTTGGGTTCAGATGACCTAATCAAATAGCTAACGTACACAAATAGTTAACTGGGATAGATAGTCTCAGGGACCACACCAGGAGAATGAAACTTTCTATGGGAAGGATTTGTCTTTGTGGGAGACTTCAAAGGATTTTTACAAGAAATATGGACTTCTGAAAATGATCTCTGCTTTCAGTGCAAGGTACATTTCTTTGGTTTTATCTTCCCTGTTATCACACATGTGGGTAGATGTAGGTGTGTGTATGCACTATATTGAAGCAAAAATTCAAAAAAAAATCCCTGTACACTGCATAAAAGTATGAAAAAGTTCATCATCTCTCACAATACATCTTATAATGTCAAACGAAGTGAAAGAATTAGCAAAGAATATCAAATGACTTAATATTCTCAGACAGATTTACCTCCCAACAAATTTGCTTGCTCTGAGTGACCTCAAAATGCAATGTATTCTGCAGCATGTGCAAAAAGAATAAGAAAATGCATTGATATTTAGGTGGGAGAAGACTGCCTCATGCAAAGTGTTACATAGTCTTCATTTCCTTTCTTTTTACAGAGCAGTCTCAAGGAACAGTGACATTGGGTTATATGTCTTAATAGACGCCAGTTTGTGGGCTTCGTGGCAAAGGGTTAAGTGCTGTTGTTTGGTCCTCCGGTTCAGAGATAGAAATGATCATCTTTGAATAATAGATTTTTCTGAGGTAAAAAAAAGAGCAGTCAGCTAAAGCAAGAAAGTGAAGGTAAAATAACAGCTGAGATGATACTATCTTCCTCTTAGTTGAGCATTTAGTTTGAGGGGTTTTTTATTATTATTTTTAATTCTGAAAGGGATTTCTCTGAAAGACTGTTTTCAAAAGAAGATATTATTCTTCTGCAGTACACATTTGGAGGTATTTGCCACTGAGCTTTTGAAGGATTTCTAGTAGCATATTATGAGGAAAAAAATACTTATAATTGTTCGTGGAAAATATCTGACAGTGAGGTCAAGTGAGCCACAAAGGAGGTGACATTCATTGATTAAGCTCCTGCTACAGCATGAAGGAAGTTGACCAAGGAAAGCATACTGCCATTTAAGGATTTAGTCATATTTTCTATTGCAATAATGTACTTTTATGTGTGCTAAAGAATGGAAATGAATTTTAATGCTTATCAGGCACTTAGGCTATCTTACATGAAGCCAGATTTGGCAATGTCTCCTGCAGCTGTTGCAAACAAGTCCAGCCAATCATCAGTACTTGTGTGCTTCATTCATCCCTCTGTAAGAGAAACAGAGAAGCAATAGACTCAGAACATTTGCAGATTCAGTTTTAACAAAGTGGATGATTTTCTTTGCAGAGCCAAGTCTTTTAGTTTATTGCATTTTTTTTTAATAATTTCAGCAGTGGCATTGGATAGAGATTGATGCCTTCAGAACTACAGAAAGCAAAAGAAAATTGTTTCCCCAGATTGTAACAACCTCTGAGCCACACCGATGTCTTCCAATGAGAAAAAATGGTGTGTAAAACCCATCTTAAGCTCTTCAACGAAAGCTATGAAAAGTATACCTGTATGTTTCTCTCCCACGCAACCTGGTAGCGTGTCATTAACACTAAATGCCAGATCAGGCAACTACAGTATTATCTGGTACATTGCCATATTTTCCACTTTCTGGAGTATTCTAAAATATTGTAATAGTAACTAGTAACATTAGTAACAGTTAAAGTGATAATAGTGGATTCTTTAGCAATTTGTTATAATTTGCTTATACATTTTGTAAATTACTGCTGCAATAATCCATTGATTTACATTATTTTTGGTCTGTTTCTTGAATACCTTAACCTTAACTTTTAATACCTTAATACCTTCTTGAATTATGGTACTGAATGTAACTTCCATTCCACAACGCAGCTTTTGAAATGCTCAAAATGTTTTCACGTTTGACATGTGAGCTGCTGATACTGAAGACATCTTAGAGAGACCTTATTTTTTTATAATCATTATCTTTTATCATTCAATGGAAGTGACAAGTGCAAAGTCTATAATCTTATTCAACTATTCACATTTAACTCAATGACAGGTTTGATGGTCATCTGCAAGATCGCTCTGTCTAGACATCTAGGCAGTACACTCATGTCTCTTGACAATTCTTGCTCTTTGTATTTACTCACAGTCAGAGTGAATACTTAGACATTCAGATGCTTACATATTCCCTAGTGTAAATTATAATCTGTTGCCAACAAAAGAGGAAGAGGAAGAGGAAGAGGAAGAGGAAGAGGAAGAGGAAGAGGAAGAGGAAGAGGAAGAGGAAGAGGAAGA
>JAWLRI010000253.1:568566-602416 GCA_034781795.1 Crypturellus tataupa | reverse complement strand
AAAGAAAAGAAAAGAAAAGAAAAGAAAAGAAAAGAAAAGAAAAGAAAAGAAAAGAAAAGAAAAGAAAAGAAGGAAAAGAAAATTCTAAAGAGATTACTTATAGTCATCAGGAAGGCAATCTGATTTTTTGTCATTTTGATTATTTTGCCAAAAATCTGTCTTGCTGCTGCTGTTTTGTGGGAAAGGAGGAAGCTGCCTTTGCCTTTTCTGGGAAATTGGGCTGAGGGTCATATACATGGCAACCAGGTCCTGGGTGCTTTGATTTAACAACTCAAGGCATAATGCACACATCCCAAAAGTGTGTGCAAATTTTAAGGTGACCTTTTCTGGTGGACCAAACTATCCAGGTTTGGACAATGAAATGAATTTTATTCATTCTGCTTCACTGGCAGAAGCCTTAGATAAGTTTCAAAAGAAGATGGGTATTTTGCAAATTATTTTCAATAAACTATAAATACCCTTTGGTTCATTTTCCTTTATAATCATTTACTCCTACTTGTTCTCTGTCACAGCTGCAAGTATCTTTCATAGCTCACACATTTCACCAGTAGGAGATACAAAGTTCCATGTAAGTACCTTGCACTGCTCGTTCTCATCTCCTTTTGAGGATGCTCAGACAAGCTGGAGTAGAGAGAGAAGGAGGTTTTAGTAAGAAGCCATTTTACTCACAACTATCTGTGAGCAGTAGTGCTGCATCAGACATCGCTGGTTGCCTGATACAAGAGTGAAGAATTTGTCTCACAGAGCTTTGTTTCAGAAAGATAGGGACTGCTCAGCTTCTCATACTGACAAATCTACAGATTAGATCTAGAGAAATAGAGTGAGAATAGAGTAGAGGCAAGTTTCACCTATTTCAATCACTTGTAAGCTATTTTAGAGAATTACCTTTTTATCATTAAATATTTAGGTAACTGTGGTAGATACTGTGGTAGATAACTGTGGTATTTATGTATACAGGTAATTATGAATTTAAGGCATTTTCTAGCCTGAAAGTTTTTGTCCTTCTGAAAGGATTTTATGTGAAACAATGGTTTTGACATTTTTCTGGTACATCATTGCTTATCACTGAAAGACTGTGTGCAGCAGAGATACCTTAATGCTGGCTATTCCCTTTAGATCACAAAATAAATCGTGTAGATAAGGAAATCTAAGCATTTTAAAATATATAGGGTAGCTTAAAACAGAAGGGAAGACTAAGGTGCAGAAGAAAAGCTGTGAAACAAAGAAGGGTGGTGGATAACAAATAAAACCTAACTAAATTTTATCCTTTTGTTTTCCTCCCTCTGAGTCCTTTGTTATCGCACTACTCGCTTGACTTGGACAAAAGATATCTGCTACCGCTGAATATCCAAAGAACATCAGCATATATTTTGCTCGGATTACCCTTTGCTGCCCTGCTTGGTCTTGTCTTCGAGCTTTGGCTAAAGACTGTCTTTCTGTTCTGTCAATCACAAGCACGATACACATTTCTTGTCCTCCCTTTTCCTAGCCATCAGCCTGCAACCTGCCGTGAACTCTCGACTCCTGTACTGCTATGATACCACGCTGCTGCAGCTGCCTTCTTTCCAGTAATCTGCCAAAGGTAGGAGATGAATAACCGCATCAAAATCACAGTTAATATACAGTATTCAATTGATTCCACTTACCCACACAAAACAGTGAAGAACTTGGATACTTGCCAAATACTAAATGCAGTGGAAAATGTGAAGGTACAGTTGGAGCAAACCACCCAAGCCTTGGCACAATGACTGGAAATCATTTTGTTACTGCAAACTAATCTACAACATTAGTGTCTCAATGTCATGAGTGCCACCAGACTGCTTTCCATCTCACTGGTTCTGCTACTCTTTGCAAGGTCCTTGAATCAGAAAACTACTGTGACTTGTGAGGTTTTTTTTCATAGAAGCAGAAAAAAAACATATCTCTAAATGATTATTATAACTGCATTATTATTTTTCTCACAGAGTTATCATTTCCAATGAATTGGTAAGCCACCTCACAGGGCTGGCTCTACAGCTGTCATAACCTTATTGTAAATCTGCTCAAATCAGCTATGTTATATTGAGTTACCCTGGCTGAGAATCGAATTTGTGTGTGGACCGTATTAATTGATCTTCACATATTCATATCTCCTTTAAAGATTCTACACAATGACCAACCTTCTCTACTTGATTTTCAACATTTTTTTGTTCTGGGTAAAAAATAATTTCTTGACTCGGGCTCCATCTTTGCTCCTAAGCTGGCAATGTCTGTAGCTATGACTAAGAAATGTATATGCTTGATACTAGCATAGATCATCCATATTTGGGGAAAATTGTAGGCCTCATTTTTGAGGTCACAGGCCAGCTCTCCTCTTTAATCCAAGCAAATGGGAAATGTTTGCTGTAAGGAAAAAAGAAATAGTGGAATATTGCAGCCATTTTGTAAATAAATAAGTAAACACTAAATATTAATAGGAAATATAAATGTGTTTACGTTCTTAGTAGAATGTCTTAAAAAGACATTTTAAAAAGAGATGACCGTGAGGCAGCAGTGTGCCTCACTGGTGATCATTAGTAGAGGGGGCTGAGGTGATTGTCCCCCCTCTACACAGGCATGATGAGGTCGCATCTGGAGTACTGTGTTCTGTCCTGGGCTCCTCATTACAAGAGGGACATGGAGAGAGACTAATGTAGGGCTAAAAGGATGATCAGGGGCCTAGAACATCTGCCCCATTAGGAAAGGATGAGAGAGTTGGGCCTGTTCAGCTCAAATAAAAGGCTGACAGGGGACCTGATCCACCGATAATAATTCCATGTCCCTCTTGTAATGAGGAGCCCAGGACAGAACACAGTACTCCAGATGCGGCCTCATGATGCCTGTGTAGAGGGGGGACGATCACCTGAGCCCCCTCTAGTATAAATACCTTAAGGGAGAGAGTGAGGAGGATGGGGCCAACCTCTTTTCAGTGGTGGCCAGCGATAGGACAAGAGAAGATGACCACAAAGTGAAGTATCAAAAGTTCCACAGGAACTTAAGGAAAAAATTCTTGACAGTGAGGATGACGGAGCACTGGAACAGGTTACCAAGAGAGGTTGTGGAATCTCCTTCTCTGGAGATCTTCAAAACCCGTTTGGATGCAGTCCTGTGCCATGTGTTCTAGGTGACCCTGCTTGTGCAGATGGGGTTGGACTAGATGATCTCTAGAGGTCCAACATTAATGATTCTATGAATCTATGAGATCTGCCCCCTCTGCAAAGGGCCAGACAGAGAGGCTTTTGCTTCTTCTAACTTCTAGGTCCAGTTTAGATATTTTAGAGCTGAAGATTAGGAGGGGAAGAGGGTTTTCTCTGAAGTCACTCAGGGCTATACTGCTCAAAATCATAGACCAAGAAAGGCTGCCTCCCTTAGTAATATATTAAAGATATTTAATATTAGAATGTTATTTAATGTGAGACTAAAACTTCAAATATAGTCAGGTCATTAGCAAATCTTGTCTCAGAAGGAGACTTTAGTTAAGTCAGCAATGCAAATGACTGTTGTCTCCCTTTTCTCCCTGCTCTGTTGAGACTGTTGTCTCCCTTTTCTCCCTGCCTTAAAATATTGGATGCTTCTTTTACACCACTTGCGAATAAAAGATGAAATCCTTTTTCTTTCTCAGGTCAGGATTCACCACAAAGTGAATACCTCCTAACTGTGAATAGTATAGTAAGCTGAGAGCAGGAGAAGAAAATGGGATAACAAGGGGCTTTTGTCAATGCTTGAGATGAGTCCCATACAGAGAGCCATTATTTGAATTTATTTGACTAGAATTTGTTAGAACCTGCAGCTGTGAACATTTTTCTTTCTTAGGTAGTCAGGAATGCTATTCTTGCCATATATTTCATCATGCATTCATGTATATTCTCATGGATTTTCTTCCTGTAGGCAAGTTGCTTTGGTTTGGTTTGGATGTTTCACTGAAAGAAAAATTAACAGTGCTTTTAGCAATTTCTAGGTATTCCTTGAAAAAAATCCAACATTACACAAAACAGAGAATTGTAATCATTTTTATGCCTTATATCTAGTTCCCATCTCCTTTGGGAATTATAACTAAACGGTCACTCTTGGTGAAGAATTATCTTTGCAATTTGTTAAAATGCTTCATATTTTTAGAAAGTAAATTTATTTTTATCAAGGAAAGGCAAAGATTGTAACAAATAACCTTTAATAAGCCTTCTTGGGGAAGGTCTACTTACAAAATATTTACACCACTCTTCTCATTGTGAAATACCGTGTTCTGAGCTGATGGTTCCAGTATTAGTATTGGGAAAGGGAACACATAGATTTCTGACTAGCTTGAATTTTTATCAGAAAAGGCATGAGGTCAGGTTTTCAAAAGCATTTAGTTTTGACCTACTTCTATGCCTGTCATTGGGAGTGGAAGAAAAATAAAGACAAAAGCAAGGATGCTTGAGAGGATGCTTTAAGGTATTTAGGATAGGAATTGTGTTTTACTGTGAGTTCATACAGCGTGTAACACAGTAGTGATAATTAATTAAGACCTCTAGGTGCTATTGCACTATAAACAATCATTTACTTAGGAAACCAATTTAGTCTCTTCCACGGACGGTGGTTGTCTCCTGTGAAGGCAAAGAGAGCATAATGAGAACATTGATCAATTGCTACCTATGCTATAGTTTTAGGAAAAGATGTATACGGATTTCCAGTGCAGTTATTGTCTGTCTGTCTGTCTTTTACAGCCTTGACTACATGAAATTTAAGTGTTTTTTCAAATTCCGTAGATTTTCCATTTCTGGACCCCTAGAGCAGATGCCCTTTGGACACTGGGGTCACACTGGTGTGTGTATATACACACAGAGGGGGAAAATCTTATGGAATTCTGCTATTTAAATTCCATGTAGTGTAACTCTTGAGTAAACTCACACAGGTCATTCTACTTATACAGGTGAGAGATGAAAATAACATTCTGAAAACACCAAAACATTGAGCTGGTGATGGGAAAGTAAAAGCCCAAATCCAGAAAATTAGCATCCCTCTCATTTCTAAGAGATTCTTTTAACTTTTTTTTTTTTTTTTTTTTTTTTTTTTTTTCTGGTATGGAAATGTTACATTGGGTACCAAATGCACTACAGTTTTCATCAATTTGATATAGAAACACAAATTTGCTGTGAGAAAAAAAATCTTAGGAAAAAATAAGAAAGAAACATCCCCCAAGTCAGGGCATCTGCAAGATCAGGACAAGGGGAAAACAGGTATTCAAGAATTAGAAACTTAAGATGATTTATCTTCAGAGCTGAAGCCAAAAAGAAGACTCCCAGCTGTGTTACAGCTATCTTTATTTAATATAATAGGTAAAATAGAAAAGCAAGGAAGATCTTGAGGCCCAAGGATGCCATTTGGTTTTGGAGAGCCATAGATGCATGCTCAGCTCAACATCAGCGATGGTGTTCACTTTGTGTCCCAAAGATTGCAGGGGAGAACTGAGTACAAAATCTATCCCAAGACACAATTCTGCTGATTATATTGCATAGCCTTAATCCTTATGAACCTTAAAGTCAGGCTTTTTTCATGAACCAAGAACAATGTTCAGAAGAGTGTATTTATGAGTTTGTTTGTGAGAAAAGTTTTGTAGTAAGAACCCAAAAAGCAGCTAAATGGTCATGATCTTTTAGGATTACTTCAGCACCCTTTGGAGAAATCCTTTCCAAGAGGTTTTGTCAGAAAACCAGCAGGCCCTCATGCAAAGTACACTGAATAAATCACAATGCGTTTGATGCACACTCTATGGAAACAGTACATAACTGATTGCCTCCTGTTCCAGTTACTGTGACATTGCCAGCGGCTTTCCATTCTCCAAGGTGGTGGCTTGCCAGCAGTAGAAGCTAGATGAAGATTGCAGAGTTCAGTACTTTTTCTCTAGTAAGAGAAAGCTATAATTTGGTCACACTAGTCAAGAATCCGTTCTCTACAGATTTGTCATTGGTCTGAGTAGGATATGACCCAACTAGGGTGACTGCAATGCTTCTTGATGGAAAAAAAAAAAGGGACCAAGGGATAACTTGCCCCTCCAACTCCTAATGCATCAAGATTGAGCACAAAGTCAACTGTGCACTCTGAAATAACTACCATGGACCTACTTCACATTTCTGACATCAGACTTCCCAAACAAGAGTTTCTGTGGATGTTAATAGGCTGAGGCAGGTAAGGCTCCTGAGAGAAGTCAAGAGTGAGACATATATCTGCTAGAAGGGCCTGTCAGGCACGTGGAGACATGGATTATAGGATATCTGGAGAGGTCAGGTCTACTTTTACTGAAGTACAGAGGGAATACAACTAATGAGGGCAAGAGACAAGCTAAGACAATGCGGATGCAACTGTCTCAAGCAGCTTAGTGAACTTGGCACTTGATGCTGAAGCAGCAGTATACATTTGGCCTATGGTACTCTGGGGAACTTCTATATTTGAACTGAAAGAGAATGGAGGGTGAAATTCAAGCAGATTTTTCTATTTTATGCCTTCTCTGGAGACTGCTCCATGATCCCAGCCAGAGCTATTTTATCCCTGTGTTTTATAGAAATATATACACAAAGGAAATGTTGCTGATTGCAGCAATTGGCAGGTAAATTCTAAATGCCTCCCAGGGAGGAAAATCCCTAGGTCCTTTTAGGATGTCATCACTTGCTCTTGACAATGACATAAGTTTAGCCCTGTGCTACAATAATTTCAGGAACACGCTGTAAGCAGTTTCAGAGGCTACCTTGTCTAAGCTTGTTTACCAAGTAAAATGTCCTTTCTCTTGGTTGCAACTATGAGAAATCCTTTTGTTCTAAATGCATAACCAAATGAATAGATGCTACAGTCCTTGAAACCTTCCTCTAGGTCGTGTACCTTATTATAGGCCAAGAGAAGATTTTCTGTGGAAAACTCTCTTTAAAATGTGGTGAAGCACTGAAAGTTGTCAGCACACAATTGGGCCCATGGACTCCAGCCATAATGTTCCCAGTAGATCATTCAACTTCCAGTGCAGCCCTTGTTTCCCATATAGTATGAATCTCAAGGTAGACTTTGGACTCTGATTAATATGTCTTGTTTCTACTTTTCTCCTTCCCAAATGGAGGCAAAACCCAGCAAATTTACACTGGGAATCTGCTTGGGCCTTTGTAGAATGTTTATTTATCTCAGCTCCTTCTATAGCTCTGCTTCTTACTCCCTTTTTTTTTTGGATGCTTGCAGGCAGATGCATTTTATTGCTGTTTATCTCATCGCCCAGTGGCTGGCCATTTGAGGAGAGATGCGAGCAGCTTAGCTTTCGCTAATGATGCTGCCAAGCTGGCTGGCTAATGACCCGAGCTCCCTCCTCAGTCAGAGAGATGCTCCTGCAGAGAACAATTCAGGTCACCTTGGCTAAGTTCTTGCTCTGAATCACCCTCCAGAGGAGCCCGTTTGTCTCCATTAATTATATAGGGAATCTAGGAAGTCTAACTGGCTAATGCAAGTAAGGTGACTGGAGTTAGGCACTGCAAGAAACTTTCTTTAATCTACCAGCTCCTAGAACCTCCTGCCTCCCTGCATAAATGCATAAGGTTTTTATTACTAGAAGAAAAAACAGGATGAATTTTATTGCACTTGACTTTAAAAATAAAATCACTAATCAGACTCACTTTTTCTTAAAGTGCACTTACAAAAGAAAAAGAATGTACAGCTTTCCCACACACTCATGCTAATATGCACAATCACTGATAATAATGAGGGCAACACAGCCTCAGTCCTGTCATTGCCTTTCATTTTCCCATCTGAGCTCCATAGTTACTTTGACTGTCATATCTATTATTTATTAAAATAGAGAGGCATTAAAATGCAATTTCTTCATCTATTTGTTTCTTTCCTAATTGCAAGCTATTTAATGCTCAAAGAAATTCAGCAATGGTCGTCTTGATTTTCCTCGGTTGCATAGATGTATATGAGTTTATATTTAATCAATGTTTTTATTTTTGTTTTTCATTTTTATTTATGTGAATCTTCTGCACTATTTCATTTTATTTTTTACCCATTAGCTGTTTATATTTTCTCTTTCTTTAACATGCATTTAATCTCATGATTGGTTTTTACCTTCAATGTTTTGAAATAAATTTTCTCTGAAAGAAGAGGCATTTTGTCCAATATAACTTGGACTTAGTACAGATTCTTTCGTTTAAGTGTATTTAAAACAAAACTGTTTCTCTCCTAATTTGGGCATTAGAAGCAATTACTTCCATAGAAAGGGTTAGCTTTTTTTTTTACATCCTTCTTCCTGATCATTGGTCTCAACGACTGATGCTTTTTACTTTCCTCTGTCTGAACTGACTGTTAAGGCTGAAAATGGATCATCTAGCAGGCATTCTCATCACTTCGAACATGCATTTATAGCTGGGCTGGCACATCATCTTGATGCCTCATTCATCATTACATTATTCTCCAAAGATGGTAAATGAACCATCTGAATGCATAAATGAAGCATTTAGGACCTAGAAGGACTTTGTCCAGTATCCATCGCATTCAACAAGATTTGTTACAACCACTTTAGTGGCCTTTGGATCAGACTAGATCTCTTAGCTATAGGCTGAGCAGAATAATATATTCAGGAAACATAGTTTCTTTCTGCACCTAGAATGTTTGTGATTTTATTGAATTTATGTGTTTGAATGAAAATTTTATTCAAGGCATTATATAACACCCATTTAATATCAGAATAATATAAGGAAAGAGGGCAAAAGTGATTCTTGAACAGTTGCAGGACTGACAGCAATTTCTCTCATTTCTTTGAAATGACAGGCACATGTTATCATACATATGCCAAATTGTTTGACTTTTTTTAACATTAAATCTGGAATGTAAGTTAGCAATACTGAGTGGTCATGCCAGAACCAGTATGACCATGCTGGTTAATCACCCCATGGACACTTTGCACTGATGTTTTCATTTCATATATTTCCATATGATTAATATTACTATTAGGAGCAGCAGGTATTAGTATCCTGCTGCAGTACTAATGCATTGGCATATTAATTGAAAAACTGAGAATATTCTCATGTTTCATCTATACTTAAAAGAGATGACTGTGACAATGATGTGAGGAATGCAAATGTAGCTAAAGTGTTATCATAAATGAACAATGAAAAGAGAATAGATATATAAGCATAGACTCTCCCTGCACAAAGGAAAAAACCAACAGGTTCAAAACATCAGTGGCTTTTTTGCTGTTATTTCTCCCTTTAGAAAATGCTTTGCCGTCAGTTTCAGGGAACTGTGAAATGAGCACTCTAGAGAGTGTTCTGAAAATGTAGTTTTGCGCCCCTACAATTTTATAATTTTATTTCACATGGCAAATCATCTTTTTCTTTTATAAATAAGGAAAAACAGCATACTGAAAAAAATTTTAAAGCACCTTCTAGTCCTCATGCTTTCATAAAATACTTTCAAAAAGCATGTTCTAGATGAAAATTTTAATAGTAACTTGTATTTTGCTATGTGACAATGTTTGTTTATAGCCATCTAATGGCATCTGTTTTCAAGTCAGTAAGGAAAAACTATTCTTTTATACCCATAGAAAGGAAAAATATTACCATTACTAAATGTTGAATTCTTTGGGAATAATCCTAAGAAAATTAATACAAGAAAATTAAGTAGAAGAGGAACAGTGTGACTGGTAGTGATATTGTTTAGAGAAAGTCAACATTAATCAATGATCGAATCTTTTTTTTTTTTTTTTTTTTTTTTACAAATGTCTTCATTTGAGGCTTAGAGGAAAAAAAAAGATTATTCATAACCTAAAAATTTTTCACAATGGAGATTTTGTTGAAAGACATAGACAATTTGGGTCATATTATCTAAAATAAAGTGACAAAGGCCAAGCAAAACTGAATGTGCTGGGAATATCTTCTTGATCTGTGTTCTGTTTTGTCATATAACCCACTAAGCTAGTGAGAGTCCAATTCATGTAGTTGGCTGAATTATTTTTACAATAAAACGTCCTAGTAGCAGCATAAGTCACATTTTAAGGTATCTGGTTGTCAAATTGATCGCATTTACATCTAGAAAATGTAATTGAAGAAGGTAAATTGCAAGAATACGACAATAAGGAATGTAGCACTAAGAAATCTTAACCTATAGGGTGCCATTCTCCAGTCTGTGAAGACAAATTTGCTTCATTTATACTGGCAAGAAACAGGCAGTGGAGAATAATATTGACACAAATGAAACTTCCTTTGATAAGGTTAGTAGAACCTCTTCCTACAGTAACTGTCTCCCTCATCCTTGACACTGGCTTAAAATATCCATTCCTGACTTAGAGGGTGTACTAGAGCTTTTCTTCACAAAGAAACAGATATCCAGAATGCTCCTAAGTATTGCAGGATATACCTTCTTTCTAATTCAGTCCTCAGCAGCATGCAATTTTTTGTTAGCTGTACAACTAATAATGACAAAATAACTAAGTACTGTGAACTTTTCTAAAGATTGTGTTGGGATTCATTAAAGATGGAGGAATGTCTTATACTCATTACATCTTTGTGATTTGCTAGCTCCATCTATTTTAGATGCTGTTGAAAAATGTAACAATACATATAAACCAGAACTAATATTGTTTTGGCATTAAAGTTACTGCACAAAGAGTGATCATGATATTTAATGTGTAATTTAGCTTTGGTTATTCTTCTCCAAGGACTTCCTTAGCCTCTAGAGGTCCATAATGCTTAGGAAACATTTCATTTTGTTAGGAAAATATACTGATGAATACTCTGACGGAATAATGTGTGCCTTGTGTCTTGTTAGTCCTAGGATGTCTTGAAGAAGATGTCTATCTCAATAGGCCTATTCCTGGGAGACAGATATGATTAACAACCAAATGTATAAATCAAACAGCCAGCCTACTACTGAAAGGAATAGCATAGTTTTGTGTATTGTTTGAGGGGTTTTGTTTTCAAAATACTAATTTTTATAATCCCTTTGAATGATAGCTTTAGCTGTGAGCTGCATGGAAACTGTTTTTTACTTCCTTTTATGAAGAAGTAAAAAGTTTCCACTCTATCCTTGCAGAATCTTCCTTGGGCAAAATAAACCAGAATGATTATCTAATTAATTTAATATTATTCAAGGAATACCCTGGAAGGTATATATAACAACCTTAATGTTTGATATATGTTTCTCTTCTTTGCAGATATATTCTCTCCTTCTTTCTTTGCGGGGAAAGGTCCTAGCTCAATGTTGTTTTTGCAGTTGGAGGTTGTACAATATGCTGCTGATTATAACAATGTGGTGAGATGCTGCTACACTTGGGTCATAATCTCATATTATCCACTGAGTGACCCTGGAGAATCATGCCCTCTTCGATCTCAGTAAACAGAGATAAAAATTCTGGCCTTCATTCTAAACTGACTCAGAATTTTCTGATGAGAACTATAGGGGCAGGAACTTAGCAGCCATCAGGAAGATGGGAGATCAGAGATACCAGAGTGTCCATGGAGACCATTTTTCAATAATGAAGCTTGTTAAGGGTGATCTGAAATGTGTGCCACTGTGGAAAGAATATGTGTGGCATTGTTTGGAAATGATGAGAATCTGTTCCTCTTGTGTGCTCTGAGTTAGACGACAGGACCACTGAGCCACCATCACCAGAGATACAAACCAAGCTGCAACTCACCTGCACAAGGTGATCTGTAGAGTAGGAAAGTGCAGGATAAAGATAGAAGGGAAGGTCAAGAGGGAAAATAATGTCTAGGTAATAATGAAGGTTAATGAGAAAGCTACTTTGAGAGCGGAGATGAAGAATAATTTCTCCTTAGTTTGAAGTACTTAACTGATGAAAGCTACATATCTGCTTGTTAAAAAAAAAAAAAAAAACACAGAAGGATGAGAGGATGAGATAGAAACAAGGAAATGAAAATGCCACAGGAGAAGTATAGCTGGTATTCTCAAATCAGTTTATCATATTCTTTTTCTTAACTTAATTCTTTTAATCTCAACTAGCTCACTTTTCCTACTCAATTAGTTGAACAGCAAGGCTTAAACGGAGAAAATTCGGAGGGATTGACACCTCACAGTGCTAAGAAAAAGCATCAAGGTCAAATAAATGTTTGACGTGTGAGAAGCCAGGTTAACTCTCTCCCTTTCTTCAAAAAGAAAACAGGAGCATCGTTCAGATGATTTTAATAAGTAGATGTTTTACGCCTCTTCAGACAAAAGTCAATCTGAGATCCTCAGATGAGAAAAAAATGCTGACTACAGTTTGTCCAGGGAATTAGTATTATTGAAGAAACTATTTGTGTTTTGAAAATACATATTTATAGAGAAATAGATGTCTCTGGTAAATAATATATGGTATGCTAATATACTTAAATTCCACTGCTCATTACTAAATTAGTTAAATATCTATTTACCAAACTTCTGAAAAAGGCTTAATCACCCATGGGCAAAAGGAAGATTAAAATGGAAAGAATAGGACACAATGTGTCTTGTTGTCCAAACAAAACAAAGCCAGTTTATAATCTTCCTTATTACAGGAACTTTCATTTTATGCCTGCTTAGAAAGAACGGAAAACATCCTTAGGCTCATATTAATATAAAGACTGAGGATCTGAACTGTTATTTTCAAGGAAAATATAAAGAAATTCTAAAGACAAATACAGTCTGTGGGATCAAACCATGAAGTACTTGAGTTCAGTGAAAAGCCCTTCACTTGCCATTAGCTGCTTTTTGTCACAGGCTATCCGAGCAATTGTGCATGTAGAAATGTACGATGCCATGTCCTACATAATAATTAATTGAAGAATTGTTATTAATATACATAATTAAGTTTTTTTCAACACAAACATTCAATGTTTACCCTAAAGTGAGTCAGTCTTTTCTCCTATAGATCAAGGAAAAAAAATTTTTTTTTTTTTTGAGTGAAAAAGTAGTTTGCTAAAGCCATAGAAACAGAACTGTACAGAGAAGAGGAATTTATTTTGGAAATATCCTTTATGTTGATGACATTGGCTAGAAAACTTATCAAGACATCCTACAAAAATGATAACCCTACTTAAATGTGAACTCTAGGATGAAGTGTTCTGGAAGGCAAATTTTATTAAATAAGCAAAGTTAAAACTCGAGAGGAGGAAAGACTGTAACTTCAAAGCATTGATGTTTTATTATAGCATTGTTACCTCTTGGTTTGCAGAAAATATGCCTAATAAAAAGTTGTGCAACCTCCAAAATAACTGGAATAAGAAAAGCTGTAAAAATAACAGATAAATGGCTCTTATTCAAACTTTTTATTTTTGTTGTGGCTGGCTTTGTGTTTTTTCTCTTGTAGTGGGGGATAAGGCACTCAAGGGGATCGTAGTCAGCGCTTCACACTTGTTTCAACTCTGCTGCAGACCTTCCTGTGATGCTGAGATACTCTCTTAAAAGTGCAGTTAAGAAATATTTATTTGATCAATTATAAGGAATACCTGCAGAACTAATTATTTTTAGCAACACTTTGCAAATAAATAATAATAATAATAAAAAGCTACTTTTTTGTGTGTTTTTTGAAGCAAATGAGGAGGGCTTTTTGAAATGCATAGAGAACATTGAAAAGTATCTTTCCAAAAATTGTTCTCAAAATGGAGTTTTCTTTTTTCTCTGGTTATAGAGAGTTGCTAATAATTTGGCAGACATTTCAACAAAACTAAAACAAAGAAAAAAAATCTTTGACAGCTTGCTACTGCTTAGCATTAGGAGGAACTGCCAGTGAGTTAAAGATCATCACTCCCTCACCCTTGAGGATCTTGAGCCATAGATAAAACTGTGTTAGGCAGCATGCCATGAAACACTGAAAATATAAGCCTTATCTTGAGAATTTACTGTCCAAGACAAGAGACCACAAGGTATCAACAACTTCTGTATCTGATATCGGCGAAGAAGGGCAGGCAAACTGGTGTTGTGGAACCTGGATCCAGGCCAGGGGTACCCCCGCTTGTCTCTTCTCCAGTCTCCTTCAGTTGCTCCTTTGATCTTTTAACTGAACTGCTCCCTTATGGCTGCAGTCACAATGCTAACACTATTGCCAGTATCATTTGCACAGTGGCACTCCTCTGACCATTTATTAAAACTGACCAGCACATTAAGGTGAAATTCTTCCCCACAGAGTAGTAGTGAAAAAGAGAGTCCTATTTCAAGATTACATGGGTCCCTATAGTAGCTTTAAACTACAAGGGGCTTTTGGTCCACTGCAGTGTCTATTTGATCTGAACTGGCTGATCTTTTTCAAAACTCATAGAGCGACAACTACTGTCTTCCACTGTGTAGCTCCAACTGCACGCTCCTTCTATGCACAGCAGATTTCAGTATTTAGGGGAAAGGTATCCCCAAAATGATGTCTAACATGACCAAGGGTAGTCAAACAAGTCTAATAACACTCGCTTCTACCAACAGGGAATATGTTTTTAAACACAGGGAATGTGTCAGTAGTGCACATTCCCTGTGCACATTCCCTGCAGTAATGCAATTATTAATAACTAAAGCATTAAAATTGTTAGGATTCATTGTTTTAAGGTTGGGTTTTGTTCATTCTTCATTACCAAAAATTAATGTTGGTTGAAACTTGGAGTATTATATTCTGGAAATTACCATCAGGAAACTCGGAAACTGCCACTTTGAGTCTCTCGGATAGTAGAGAGTCTTGACTTACAATATTCCTAGTAACTTTGTGTTTGGTTTTGGATTGTCAGAAGATGTTTCAAGTACATTATGACTCTGTGAGTGGACAATTGGACAAAATCTAAAATATAAAGGCTGAAATACCTTTAGACGATGTGAAAATACTTTTCTAAAGGGGAGTTTTTCATTTCTTTCTTCAAAGGCTCCATAATGTGCTTCTCCCTGACTGTGCTCTGCTGATAATTGCCTGACTCCCTCGCCTTTCATCGTGTTCAGATGTCTGTCTTATCCACCTTGGAAGACTAAAGTGGTATATATATTCATCTAAAGTTGCTATTCACTCCCACTCTTAAGATTAGGGTCCACCTGCTCCTTCTCCCCGTCACATGCCAGAATAAACCACATCCTTTGCCTTTGTGACTAACATTGTATTAGCTACCCTACTGCTCTTTGTTTCTGACTCTCTTTACCAAAGAGAACTCACTTGAGGGGCGATTCTCATTAGAGGAGACTATCTTTACCATTGTTGCATAACATTTTTGTCCATAAATAAATCAGATAATCTGTATATAGGAAAATAAATAAACTAATATCTATTAGTGAAGAAAGACATATTCCAATTATTTTGGAGGCTGCATGACTTTGTTAGTTTAGTTTTGCAGATTTGGGTCTTTGGGTCTATTTTTCTTTTTTTCATACATACTCTCTGAAGTAATGCATTCAAAGAAAAAAAAAAAAAAAAAAAAAAAGAACTACTCCTGAAAGCTTTTTGTGCAATATGTTTGAAATGCACTTTCACTCATTAACACATTTTGCCTTGTGAGTGATTAAAATGTTTGATACTGTTTTGTGTTGTGTTGATATATCTTGCTTGATTTTAATGCTTGCTATATTATTTATTCTAGACTTTGTTTTCTTTATTTTCTGAAAGAGGAGTTAAAAAGCAACAAAATATAAAGTGGAAATTTACTTCAACCTGGTATACTACATGCAAAGAAAACATAACAAATTATTAATGGCCAACAAAATCAGACTGCCTGAGGTGAAAAGTGTATTCTGTCATAGTAAAGAATTACAATGAGAGAATACAATTCTTGGCAATTAGGTTGTGCCCATCTTCTGGAGGAAGAAAACAGCATCATTTGGATTTGATCCCAGGTGCTGAGTAGCTGGATCACAGGGAAAAATCACTGTTTCCATCTTCTTCACTGTTCATCAGTTTGCTAGAGCTCCATGGTAAGAGTAAATACCCTCCAATTTCAAAATGCTGTTGGGAATGTGGCATTGATAATGGAAAGTCTGTAGTCATCAGAAATAGACTGGAACAGTGAAAATCTGTACAGCTAGAGATTTAGAGTAAAAATCAAACACCTTCCTATGTGACCTGAACATACTCACCAAAGGAATTAGGGGCTTAATCCTCAAACTTGATGAATATCTAAAGAGAAGTGCTGAATACTGAATGTTTATTGACTTCTGTGGGAATATATGCTAATATGCAAATCTCCTTAGTGTATCAGTTTTCTATATTCTATATTTTGCAGCATAGTAGAGATGATAGTTCTGTCATGCTTACTCCATCCCCTGAGTTACTTTCATTTTGCTCTGTGCACAAAAAGTGCATAGTGTTCTTTTGTTGTTGTTTTTTTTTGTGAAATGAGTAAGTGAGCAAATCACATTTAACTTAAAAACAATAGACACATTTGATTAACTTTGGTGTCGCTAGAAATTTGACTTTGAGTCTGCCAGTCAATAATTTTTTGCCAAGGAAGAAGAGTGAAGAAATACAGGAGTAATTTCAAAAATGTAATTCCCCATTGAGTGATATACTAAGAATGTTAACACGGGATAATACACAACTGTATGAGATATGTGCCTGCACAAAATAATGTTTGTTTGCAAATCTAATTGCCTTTCATTTCATTTAGCTTTTTATTTTACAATTTCTATGTTGATATTTCATTATCCATGATAGATCACTCACAAATTTATTGTGGCTCTTCATCACTATAAAGAGTTTCTTTTTGTATTTTGGGCATTTAGGTGTTGCAAGTCTCAATCCTGAGATCCCACAGATCCCACAGATCTCAGGATTGGGTAGCAGAGGGTACACACAGTGGGTAGCAGAGGCTACCCACAGGAAGACCTCATAGCAGTGTCATTGTCTGTTTTATAGTGTATTTAATTGCTTGGTGGTGCTATATAATGTGCACATGATAGTTGCTGACTAAGACAAGGATGGAAGTGTAGGATATTGAAGGGAGGCTTTTTCTACTTTTACTCCTTCCATCATCCTACTGTTGCTTCACCTCTGCTTTTATCAGAAGTGCACAGGACGAGCCTTTGGGACTGACATGAATCACTCCCATGCCATGCCACGTGCACGGGAGAGAGAGGTCTTTGGTGATATTGTGTGCTCTTGCAATATTGACAGCAACATAAGGTGAAATGTGCACAGCCACGGTGAATGCTTATTTACAAGATTCCTTCTTTGAGGAAGAGTAGTATATGTAGGTTGAATGTTTGGCAGAGTGCCTGAGTTTCGTGTAGAATAAACAGCTGTTTCAGGAGGTTGCTGGAATGACACTGTAATCCCTGATTCTCATCAATCTCTGCTTTGCTTTTAAAATATTAGCTCCTGCCTACTCACTCAGTGGAAAATTATTATTTACTTTTGAACTATCAGCTTCTATGCTTCCTTGCTCTTCCTTTTTCCATCTTTATTGTTTGTTTCTTTCTCCTTACTTGTTCTCTCTGCTTTGACAATCTCTTGTACACTCAGGAGTAATCACTAAGTACTACTCCTGGGTAATATCCTACTGAGTAATAAGCACCAGGGTAATATACTCCTGAGTAGTGCTAGACATTATTCCTGAATAATGTACTCCTGAGAATTATACTCCCACGTAATTGCTAGGGAATTCTAGGGAATTCTTTTCAGGGCCATAGAAACATAGGAAATTTCATGTAAATATAATTATCCTGAGCAAGAGTATATTCTGTCTTGAGTAGAGGGTCCCTGGTTGCTGCTTTTCAAATTTGCATTGCATAGCTGTCAGTTACTGCGATAACCCTTCTGGACAATATAATAAGGAAATAACAGAACTTCCTTCTATTTAGAGAGACCCCTCATGAAATATAATGCAATGTAGAACTCTCCTTGGAAAAGTGCAGCCTGACTACCATCTCCATATGGAGGCAGATCAAGTACAAAGCTCATTAATGAAAGATGACCACCCCCTGAGAGGGAGTTTTAGTGAGGTCGTGGAGGATTTTCCACATTTTAGAAAGACCTTTAAAGCTAACGAAGGACAATAAAAATGTATTTCTGATTATCTTCTAATTATATGCAAACCCCATGGAAAAAAAATATACCAAACCCTATCCATTTGTAGAATATGCTATAAAAATATGATTTTAGAATAAAACAGCCTGTTAGTTCTTTTCTATTGTACTTTTAGCAAAGAACAAAAGATCAGTAATTGATGCCAGGAATATGTATGTATTCCTGTATTCACTTTCTCTTGCTAAATCTCTCTCTTAGCTTTAATAGGAGAGTATCTATAATACCATTTGATTCAGATTTACAGCCACTCTCTCTGAGTTAGAAGAAATACTACAGGCAGGCAAATAGTTCAAGTGATTCAATTTCAAAATTATTTAATTGGATTAATCACTGAGAGCTCTGACTAGAGGGCTCAATTCCATTTGATTTTATTTTGATTTCTGTTGCTATTAGCTATGGGCTTGTCTGATGAAAGAAAAGGAACAGGTCATAAATGATTTATTATACAAGAAAATGAAGTAAACTCACAGTGGTTTGTTCAGGAAGAATACTTTTGCCCTTTTTTCACAGCTTTTGACACAATTCACAAGTCTTATTTTGTCATAATTCCCTTCTCATAAGGCTATATCCCTCAGCCCTTATAAATGAAGAGGAAGAAGAAGGACAGGGAAAGAAATTCGTAATTTAAGAGATTTACCAAAATGTTTTCAAATAAATCATTCCAGATCCTGACAAGGAAACTACAGGGGAATTAATTCTAGTGGGTATGGTAATTTTTTTCTTTTTGTTCTGAAATTCCCTAACAGAGTGCACCAGTAAGAAAAGAAAAAGTTTGATTTTTTTTAATTATTCTTCAAAACAAAACACAGAATTTTATGTCTTTCTGAGCAATGCAATAGATGCAAACATTGTGTTCTCCTCTTTCAACCATTTTAGCTGTGGCCAAGTTCAAATAATATCTGTATTCATATCCTGAAACAACATTTACATCAGCAAGTTTGAACCTTTTCCAAAAGCCACAGTTTCTGTAGCTCTTGGAATAAAATATTAGAAGCAAAGGGCACAGTCTACACCTTGCAAGAGGCTTTGCTTCTTTCCCTTTGAAGCATGTGGAGTTGGACACATTTCACAGTGAGCCCTCCTTTCAGGAAGTAAGCAGGACCACCAAAGTTAATTTTACTTCTAGTAGTGAAAATTGTGATAAGCTGCAAACAGCGGGAGCAGCACTTAACGGCTAGGTGAAAAAATTCTGCAAAACTTAATGTTTTTGTTCCTGGAAGACAGAGGTTGGAAATGTCAGTTTACTTGGAATAACTAATCATATCTGTTAGTGTAAGAGATTATATGTTATGAGGTTAATATATTGTTATAGAAATGGATTTGTATTCCACTTGTTTCAAAACATAGCCATATTTTCACACACATTGATCTGGGTCATGGAAGAATGACCAACAAACAGAAATGATTGAGACTAGAGCCTCAAGAGCTGGAAATATGCCCAATGGAAGCAGAAGAGGCTGACAGACAACTGTAGTACAAAGGAAAAAAGCAAGACCAGAGCCCTTTGCTCAGTGAACCCAAATGGTATAAATTAGCTTTCTACACACAGGGCAAGCTATCCCAGAAAAGCAACATGGGAAAGCTAAAAAGGTGCCAAAGTAAATCAGAGGTGACCCCAGTCATCCCTTCCTGCCCTCTACAGGTAACTAGATGTAGAGAACTGCTGTTCATCTTCTCCTTGTAGATGGATATGGGTTATTGAGTCACCAAGGCTCCTCCACAGCCCTGTCAGTGGTGTTTAGAGTGGTTGGCCTTCTTATCCTCAAGTAGAGATCTATAATGTTCAAAAAAAGAGTATCTTCACAGAGGGCTTCATTCTCCCTATAGGCCCAGGCTGAGTTATGTCCATACTTCAGCCAATTAAAACTAAGATAAAAAAAAACAAAATGACTAATCTGAAATGCTTCACAAGAGCCTGTGTTCTGTCTAACATTCTTCATATTGCAAATCTAAGCCTAGATCTTCCATTATTGCTTTTTAGCACTTAGAGTGGAGGTGAGGTAAACACACATGCATTTTCTAATATCCATATTTGGTTCTGAGGAAATTATCTTTCAACCATTCTTTTTTGAATTCTTTCAGAGCTTATTTGAACTGCTCCAGCCCATAACATTCTGTGGGCAATAATACAGCCACAGGAGAGGCATAATATTGTGCACTGCAGTCCCTTAAAACTCACTCTCAGCTCTAGTCCATAGAAATTATCTCCCTGAGATCAGAGTCAGAGTTGGTGCAGGAAACATATGGCTAAAACACATCCCAAATTTACATAGGCATTTATCTGGGATACTTTTTGTCCCACCATTGGGGTAGGAGAAAGAATTTTATTGTCTACAATATGGATGCAATGCAGTGTCAACTTCCTATATTAGTCTACATTATTCTTATTCCTATGAGAAAGATAATAAATGTGCTTTGCTTTGCACTGTTCACCTCACGACACACTGCTCGTGGTGGTCTTAGGCAAATTTTTTGTGCTATTTAAAGAAAATTCCCAGCTAAGCTTCCTGAAGTTTATAAAAGATGTGTCATAAAATTTAAAGCATAGATTCCAGAATTATGGCATGATGCAGCCTCTCATTAATTATGGATTGGGAATTATGCAGTGTTTTTGTGTCTTTGTCAGAAGGCAGCTCCATTGCACTTCATTTTGCTTTTACTTTGTTTTTTATTATCTTTTACTTATTTTATAGTCAAACTGTTCACATCTGAGACAGCATCTCTATTTAAAATGTCATATCCCTAGCAATTACTTCTAAGTGTTTTACGCTACCTGGAGGTTAAAAAATATTTTCTTCTCTTAAACAATACATAATTATATATTGCTCGCAATGATTGATAGTCTGATGAGTGCTGGATCATGAGCAATACCCTGAATATTACAATAAAACAAGTCCCACTAAGTCTCAAGGTTTCAGGAGCTGTCATACAGATCTGTCATTTTGCATTGTAATCATAAAGGCCTCCCTAAAATGATGAAGAATAGTTCTATAAAATGAATGCTACAAAGAGAGGTTTTCTGTATAGGCAACAAACTCTCAGGAAGATCATCCTTTCCAAAACTGCTTCATACAGGAGAACTTTTAATATATTGAAAAACAAGATGTATGAGTGCTTCAGTGCTCTTCGCTTCAGGGATACATGCAAACACACTGACATAGGATAGACTCTTTTTTTTTCCCGCCATAAAACTTTGTGTTTTTTGTTTATGAAAATCATGGTATCAGTGATGAGCATCACTGCATGGTGAGTAAAAAGGATTTATCTCTAATCAGCTCCACTGACTGACATCCCCTTTTACTGGTAAGGTCAAAGCCACTCCCTTGTTGTCTATAGATATGATGGATATGATTTATTGTTGCAGACTTATCTATTCTACTGTGTTTTTGCAGCCATCAAACTTTTGTGACTAAATTCTGGGGAAGAAAACACCTCTATATTTGAATATTACAAATGATACACTGCAAGTTTAATTGAAGATTTTTTGCCTAAAGAATATCCAACTCTAAATGAAAACAAACAAACAAACAAAAAAACATGTTTTTGTGGCATACCAAATGTTAATGAAGGTTTGGACATGGTCTTCTAGGAGGCCAGAATTAGAGTAATTTAGAGACTTTAGGGTTAGCTTTACAGTTAACAAAGATTACAATGGTATTATTTAAATCATACCGAGCAGATAGGCATGTTGGAATTTGGTCAAAACTCTTGATTAGACTAGGTGACGTTTCAGAGCCAATGCAACAAATTAAATGCAAAGTAGACATTTGCACTCCTTGCAGAGACAGACACATGGTAGTGTATTCAATTTAATCTGTGCCAGAAAAGTCCATGAAAACTAGCATATCTATGTTTTCTTTGATTTGGATGCACTCATTCTCACATAAGTGTAGGATAATAGAAAACTAAATTAGTCCCCTCAACAAGCCCAGAGAATTAGGACTGCAACATACTAATATGAAGACAATACTGTCATAAAAACATAGTTTGCATATAAAAACTGAAAAGCAGTACTAGCCAAAATTTTCTAGTGAAAATGATTTGAGTTTCCTTTTTTTTTTCCTTTTTTTCCCCCCCACCAGAATGCAACAGTTTTGATGATCCTGGTACAACCAGAGGATGGAAATCTGGCCATATTTTGGGCACTAACTGAAGAAATCACTTGAAGCACATGCTTTAGCAATTTGCCTAGCAAAGCCAAGTGTTTTGACCATAGTACAACCTTAGAGCTGATATGCTGCCAAAGAGAAAAATATCTGAAATCTCTGTGCTTTCAAATACATAAAAACTTTGGAAGGGAAAAAAAAAGTCTTCTTGCCCAATTTCATCTCATTTTTTCTTCATTCAATGACTGCTACATTATATAATGACTGAAAAAAAATGCTGTGTGTGATTGCATTGTTTGTCATACAGCTGAAGCAGCAAAGCATTGGACAGCTATCTCCAGTTATGCTCTGCACTGCCTTTTTATGTTAGAAAGAAGTTAACAATATTGTGGATTTCATCATTTGCATGATGGCAGACGATTTTCAATGAGGCACACTTCTGCACTACAACATAGCTACTATGGGCCACAGGGGAGCTCAAGGAAGAGAGTTTCCTCCTTATTTTTTTCTGATGCATGCACATTTTCTTTACTTTATTGCTATTGCCACAAACGATATTGCTTTTAAGACCGGAAGTGAATCACGCATTACACCTCTTCATAATTGTCAACTATATTTCACTTAGGGACTATTTTGTGGTGTTATACACTTTGGTATGTCTTACACTTGCTTTGTGTCTATCATGATATTTCTTATACACAGCTGACATGGAGCAGTAGGGAATAAACAGGCACAAACACACTCTATGACGTGTCCAATGGGCTGTTAGCAAATGCTCTCAAGAAAAGATCTGGCACATGATCTTCTTCCTGTCCTCACCTGGAACAGCTTTTTTGGGGTTTGTGGCTGTGGCTGTTCTACAGCAGAGTTATCCTATGGCATGATGTTTTAATTTGGTAAGCATTTAGAGAAATATGGAAGAGCAAAATATCAATTTCAGCATTTCTATTCAGCTAGCGATGAACGAGTGCCTTTTGGGGGATAATATGTGTGGTCACTTACACAAATGTACCTAACATTAGACAGTCATTTGTATGCTACGGGAGGAGTAAAATCAGTTTTTGTCTCGTTTTTCTGACTTTTGCCTCAGAATGACAACTACTTGTTGCTATGGTACTATATAGTTCAGCACATAGATTCAAAAAACACAAGAGACTCAAGTTATTAGAATTTAGTGAGATTAGTGTGAGATATTTTAAATTTAAGTCAGTTTTCAGTCAAAGTTTGGAGAAGTGGGGAGAAAATAAAGGATTTATGTGTACTGCAAAACTCTCAGCAGAGACTGTAACCAAGCTAGTTTGTGAAAAATACAATATCACAGTATTTTCACAAGTGATAGTTCAGTCAGAATATTCGTGCAAATTTTCAACTATTTTCCTGTAAAGAAAGAAAAGTCTGGATTTGTAATCCAAGTGGATTTTTCATTTGAAGCAATGGCAATTCTTTGTCCATAGTCAAAATATGATTTGGCCTGCAACTAAATGCAAATTAAACAATATTGAGATAATATAAGTTAACTAATCATGTGTTTTTATTTATATTAGCGAGTGCTCTGAGACTTCCATAAAGGTGTAAATCTTTCAAACATATATAAACTTTACCCCAAACGGCTCATTTTACAAACAAGCAACTGACAACAAAAGGATGAAGAAGTCAAGCTGAAGATCAGGTGCATCAGCTGTAAATTTACCAGCACATTTACCAGGGGTTTCAGATGTCTCCTTGTTCTGACTGCCTACCATTTCTCCAGGGCATCTCTTGACTTCTGCAACTCAGGATATGACTAGGTTGAAATTTGGCCTTCAAATTTCCTACTTTTTCTCTTATGTATCAGTCTTCTCTCAGTGGTAGAGAAAACTAAGATAAAAATGTTGCTCCATTTTTCAATTTGGCATATAACAGGGCATCTGACAAAAATTAAATTTTTACATTCATGCAGGTTACTGTAGAAATGAATGAGACATTACTGTCTTTTACTAAAATGGCTGTTCCTGGTACCACTACAAGAGGAAGAATTTGATAATACTTCTGCAAATGTTAACATTCAGTGATCCTAAGAGATCCTGGAGACATGATATTTAATCTGTTTTCTGTCAGTGGTAAAGTGTTTTTAAAATAAGTTTTGAAATCCAGTAACTTTTTATCTGACACATTCTGAAATATTGTAAGCCTAAGTTACTGATAATTCAGCTTCACAGTCTATGCCCCTAAATTATCAAAAGAGTTAAACACCTGAATAGTTTTACGCTTGTAAGTAGCACTTGCCGAGTCAGCAGATTAAAATAATTTCCTGATATTTACATGCTTAAATATCTTTATGAAATGGAAGCTAAATTTATAGCTGAAGTACAATTGCTGTCCTCAGTATTGCCTGCCTCTTAAATTATTTTACTAAATGGTAAAACACTGAGTGGTTCTTACTCTTTGTGCAGCTGTGCTCAAAATATTGTATTTAAAAATTCCATCACCAAATAATAAAAATACAGAAATTTAAAGTTGCTAAAGATACCTTTAATGAGCATAATTGTATAAGATGAACCTAGATTTATCCTAGATTGTCATTTGTTATTTATTTCCTGATTATATGCTCTGCTCTACCTTTTAGTCACCAAATTTAAGGAAAAATCTAGAGAAATGTTTATTTAATGGAATATACAAATCAACAACAACATTTTTTTTCTCATTTTAGTGTGGTACAAGACCACAATGAGTGTTTATTTTGAATGTGTGCTAGTATCTTCATCTAATTCCCTGATATCTGATGAGTAACAACAAAAAAAAAAAACTCATGAGAATAAAAGAAGCAAACTTTATCTTGTACTAAAAGATTTTGATTAAGCAAAATTCTTTCTTGTTTAGTCACATCGATATCAGGGAAAAGCCAAAGCAAGCGAATGTGGATATTAATTTGAGGCTGTGGATTATACAAAAGCAGCACCACTAATACAGTCATACCAACTCAGTGTATTGTCAGCTGCTAATATTTGTATCCGATTTCTTTTATGTGCAACTGGATGAATGTTTTTCTTTCTTTTCCTTTTTTCTTCTTTTTCTTTTTAATCATTATTGTATTGAGTCTTGAACATGGGACCTTTTCAGGGTTTCAGTGCCTTATTGCCTCAACATAAACAAAAATCTACTAACTCTACAATGCAAGACAAGGACAGAAAAAGAAGGCTCTCTTAGTGCCCAAACGCAGGTGGCTGGGCTTCTCCTTGGGGACCTGGGAAGAATGACAGACTGGTCTTTGCATATTCAATGTCCAGTGAACTGCGATATGCATTGAACTGTTGATGGCCTCCAGATGGTTTCTCTTTAGAGATGCAGTGAGAAATTAGAGCTTAGCATTTAAAAATTCCTTTTCAAGTATCATTTCTTACCTACACTGGCATGTTGCTGTAAATAGACAAATTGCAAAGAGGTTTTAATTGTGTGGTGGGAAATTACCAACTGTGTATGACCATGGTACCATTTCTACTAAACCAATAAATATTAAAGAATCATATACCTCATTACAGGATGACAAATGCTTCACGCTGCAATACATCATAAGTCAGTAGAATATAGTATTTTGGAGACAAAAAAAAAAGATAGAGAATTGGCTGGTTAGCTGAAAAGTTATGGCTTGATTTTATTCTCACTATTTTCTATGTCTGATCTTGGCTAATGTGAGATCAGAAATACGCTTTCCCTGGATTTCCCTGTCTTTGAGCCGTGAAACTACGAATGGCTGGTGAAGAATGGCAAAACTGAGCTAAAATAATGTAAAGGACTCAAACCAATTCACAGAGATTGGAAAACAGGACTTCCTGTAGTACTTCATAAAAAAATAGTATATAAAATAGCAAATATGGTGAAATAAAAGCATTTTTCAAGTACATTATCAATATCAAATGTGATTTTTGCTGCTATAACCTGAAGGGGCACAGTGACAGGATGGGTTTGTGTATTTGAAGAAAGGGAATGTCAAGCTATTCAAAGGCAATGCAAGAAAGATAAAAATGGCTAAAACTTGCAGTATTATGGACTATATACATTTGCCTGAGGATGCTGAACTGACTTAGCATGAAGTTAGCTGAAACAGAGGAAACTTCAGCAGTGACTGCTGGTTAAAGGAGATCCTTAAAAATATGTTCTAAATCTACAAATTCATGCTGTGTCACCTCTGGCACAATGTGGCAGAGGACAATAGCAATAGGCAGATACCAATAGCTAGGGCAAGGCAGAACAGGACCAACCTACAGAAATATTCTTCCATGATACTGTCCCAGTCTTCAGAAGTTCATAGCTCAGAGATTTCCTGAATCAGAAGTGATATCTTTGCATTGAGTAAATGAAAGCGGTTAAAAGTGTGGAGATAGGCAAGCACTCATCTCTACCTAGCTAATTCCCAAACAGTTATAAGCAAAGAAATAAGCAAAGAAATTAATTTACTACTACTTTCCTCTGTATGTACTTGAATTTCTATACCACCATCAGGTCACACCTAGTTCAGGGGTCATCATGCACCATCCACAAGAATGACTGCAGGAGACATGCAAAAACAGATTAGGTCTTTTTGAATGTTCCCCTCCCCTCCCTTCCCTTTTCTTTTTGGTGTATGCTTTATGTAGAAATGCAATCTAAACATTGTCTTGGTTTAGTGAGGAAAATAATAGCAAGAATTATTTGCTATTGTAGGTTATTAATCATTCACAAAGTCTTCCTCAGGACAATATTTTGTCATGTCTATAATGATAATACTTGCTTGACTGATTACTAGAGAAAACTGTTAAGATACACATATAACTAACTCAGGAAGATTTACGTTAAAAGTAATGAAAAATAATATATTGAATTTCAAAATAAAAATATGCAACTGTATATAGAAGGGATTTTATAAACATTGTCCTGGACTTGGGATGTAATATATAGCAATTTAAAATGTAATGATTTTAGATTCATGTCTGTGTCACTGAAGTGGTTAGGTCTTTTTTCTTTTCTTTTTTTTTTCTGACAAGAGACAAGTCATCACGCCATACAGGAATACGGTCAAGGTTTTTATTCTTATTTTGTGCATTCTTTCCTTATAGAAAGTAATGACAGCAGTTTGTTGAAAATAGAAGCACATTTTGCATTAGTATAAAGTCCCTTTTGCCCTTTTTCAGGTAAACCACTCAAACATGAAGGATGCTTAAAGAAGAATGAAGAATAACTTAGGTACAAATACCAAAACTGTAAAAGGTCATTCTCTGTACTGTAAATCTAGACTTATTACAAAACTTCAAGAATATTCTGATAGAAAAATCTTAGCTCTCAATGAATCTCTGCAATTAGTAATCTCATATCTGAATGACAGGAAATAGTACTATCAATAGCTCACACATTGTTACAGAAGTTTTCTTTGAAACTCTTTCTTGACTAAAATCCTAATGCTTCTCCATTGTACCCAGGGACCAACACCTATGCAGTACATTTCACCTGTTAACAATACCTTTCCATGCTTTTGTATACAGAAAGAATCTTAATGATCTTTTAATGTTTCTCCTTTTCCTTTTTGAGTGTGAATGATTTAGAGGTCCCTTTTGGTACAATCATTACTCATTTTTTGCTAAAAAAAAGTGGCTTGATTTAATTAAAAAATGAATTACAGCTATGACAAGTATTTATCGTTGATTTTAGCAGATTTTAATGTATTTCAAAGCAAGTGTATAAAGTAGAAATACTTAGGTTGTTTTTTCTTGAATGGAAAGCAATTCTTCTTTAGAAAGCAATGTGATTAATAAAATTATTTGTCAAGACAAAATGTTAATTTCCTTCAATATTCCACACAGACAACAATGAAGAAAACAGTCAGCTCTATAACTTTATATAGCCTGGTAGAGTAACGGAAAATTCTCTTGGCAGCAGGTGGTGGATGCAATGAGCAATGAACATAAAGAGGATTGGTGAGCAACAATTAGTAAGAAAGTACTAAGAAAAGTACATTGTTTTCCCCATTTGGTACTTTGCTACTTACTCAACAACATCATGAGGAGTCATTATTATGCAAACAGTCATGTATTTCTTTCCTGAAGATGAAAGAAAAAGCTCTGGAATTTTACATGAAAAGACAAGATTTATTTTTCCATCAGAATGTATATAGGAAAAAGCAAATACATAAGCATATATTCTGGAAAGCAGTTTATATTGTATGGATGATGAAATGATGAAGAAAAAGAGTGGGGTTTTTTTTTTTTCTATTTATTGTATCCTGGGATATGCCTACATGCAACTATCTTCTTAAGCAGTCAGAATGTTTGACAATGAAAAGGAGGTTGGGTTTTGAGGTGTAGATTCACAATTCGAGGGGCATATTTGTGCTAGACTTTGTAGGACATCATGAGAAAAATATCTGCCTATTTTAAAGATACAGTCTTCTGGTGGAGACAAGCCTAGTTAGCTTTCCACACAAGGAAAGCTTGACTTATAACCAGTCAGTTGAAGTCTAAAGGACTGTAAGTGGATGTAAATTGCACACTGAGGAACTGCAAGTGAAAATTAGTTACAGTACAATGATTTAATTTACACCTTCCAAGTTTCAGCACCTAGTTAGTCCTAGTTAGACCTTAGGAGTGGGTGTAAGTAACTTTAAAGAAGCATAAGTACATGATGATCTCTCTTATATATCAGGACCAGATTGATCCTGATGGCCAAAAATTAGTTTTCTAGGCCACATAGAATTTGTGTATACTATATAAGGGGAAACATTACTAACCTAGAGACCTGGACAAGTATTTCCACAATTTCTTGGCTAAATTACATTTGCTCCCACAATTATTGACTCATGCTGACATGTGCAAAATAAATTACTTTGTTTATGTGCTAATTGGTTTTATTAGAGAGAAGAAGCAAACAAATACAAAACTAAACCAAGTTACTAAATAACCCTAACCACCCTAATTTCATGGAAGGAGACGGACAGACCAGTGGATTAGCAGTGATGTTCCTTGAAGTTAGCCATAATTCAATCAGAAATGTCGTAGGAGATATAGTCTCTAGCTTTGGCAAGAGCTCACATGTATAAGAAGTATGTGTTCAACACTTCTTTCCTTCTTGGATGAAATCATTCAGCTCTTGGCTGTGCCATTCTGGAGCATTTCTAATTACTCCTGTAAATTCGATCCTGGGAAACAGCTCTTCATCTCTTCCAGTCTTAGGGTGATGAGCTTTGCTGATTGAGCTTCTATGTGCATAGTATTTGGGTATTTGTGAATGCAATGAATCTAATTAAATAATGAGTCCAGCACTTTTGCAACCTCCTCCATCTTCCCCCTCCCCTCAGTCTCAATTGTTTTCTTGTCTTTTAAAATCTCACCTAGCTTACTGGGGACTACAATATCCATGACTAGTCAGAGCGCTATCCTGGGCCAATAGAGACTTTCCAAGACAGATGGTGAAATAAACACGTGCTTTTCCCTCTTCCCTTGAGACTGAGTTTGGGTCTGATACTCGCTCTTAATACCTCCTCTACACATCTCAATATTATTGCTTCAATAACTGATTTTGCAATCCTTCTGTTCCTTCTCTCTTCTGTGATATTCCATAGCCCAGAATCTAAAAAAAATGCCCAAAACACAAGTGATGAATAATGATGAACCCTGAAAATCTAATAGCTTCTCAACAGTCTAATTTTAACCTTTTTGAACTCCTTAACTCATGAGATAGAACTCAGGCACGAGGATTTTCTTTGTGTGTGTATGTGTGCATGTATGCATCAGGAACATGGACATGTCCTCACTCTGCAGACACTCATGAGGAAATTGCCTCTCCATAGAACACTTTTCCTCCTTTGAATCTGCTCAATCCTTGACTCACCAGACTCAAAGGAGAGAAGTATGGATAGAGTTTGATATCAGCTGTCATCATTTAGTACAGCATTTAGCCACAATCTTTCACTTCTTTCTCTGGATGATTTTCCTAGAAAGAGTGAACCTTACTCCGAAGTGACATTTTTGATGTGGAAATCGTGTTTTTCTTATCTGTGATTTTCCTTTCTGTAGGTCAGCTTGCATTTACACCACCTCAAAGGCCACCTTTGCTTTGGGGCCAAGGTCCCTGGTTTTTCATATAGGCTATGTGGTCCAGTTCTTTCACTGATGAGACTGCAGCAACTAAGTCGCTGGAAAGGGTTATATATACCTTTGATGACAACTGCCTTTCAAAACTACGATGTTGTAATCTCAAAACAGACATAGTGAATCTGTGCTAAATAGTACATGAAGAGAAGAAAAGCAACAAAGACTGGGCCAGTGGTCATAAGGGCCAAATATAGAAAATACATTAAACAGTTGAGGTTATTGCTCTAGCTGACCCTTCTTGAACAGTGGGGTGGGTTGGAGTAGATCATCTCTAGATCATCACAGTATACTGTTGTTTGTAATTATGATTCTATTTACAAATTCATATTTTTCCCCAGAAACAACCAAGCTTCCTTTATAGGTCAAAAAATAACTTAAAATGTAAATGCCAGCAGGCAGCAGAAAAAATAGTATAAGTGTGCTTCCAAAATTTAAATTCTAAACCCTCAAGCAGAAGCCTGCTTCTTGTTAGCTGCCACTGGCACACTCTGGTTATAAATGTTTTGAAAGAATATTTGTCCTGGGAAAAAGTGTTGGCTTGACTAAGAGAAGCATTCGGTCATTTGGGGCATAGAAACTGGTCTTGCGACATATATGTCATATCACTTGTCAGTCAATGCAAAAGAGAAAGATATTCCATTTACAGCTTCTTACTTAATAACTTTTAATTTAGACAAAAAAAAAGACTACGTAGGAGGACTAGTGAAATTACTAGTGATTACTAGTGATATGATTGTGTTACAAAGAAAGACAAGTAAAAACAAAAATAGGAAAATATATGATATTCCATCTCCTCTTTTACTATTTTGCTGTAGTCTTGTACATTACTAGAAACATGAAAAGAGAATGGAAAACAAAGCACAAGGGATCTGAAATGTATCCTTATTTCCTTAGAAAAGGATATATGCTCATATTTTCAAGCATCTTCCATTTTTTCCACACAACTCCGATGGCATTTTTGCTGCAGTGTTAACCAGAGCAAGGATCATTCTTGTTTTCAGTGGTAATGGGTTCTTCACCAGTTTTGATGCTTTGTATTTAATAGGACTGAACTCACTCAACAATTCACTGCTGGCTATTCTCTTTTCTTGAGCTTATTTACTCCAGGGTATTCAGCTGGGGTGTTTGACATATATTCAATTTTCCTTGAGCCTGTATTTTTACTAGTATTGAACCTTTTGATTGATTTACAACAATTAACTAGTTATCTGCGCTCTGAGTGCAAAGGAAAGGAGATTGCTAACTTTGCCCTTCTTGGTCCACTGCTATGGTGCCTTATATACTCACGTAAAAAAAAAAAAAATGTGCTCTTATAAAAGCAGATTTTCCTTAAAGGTTAATTTTTCCTTCTCATGACACATTTTCTGTAAGAATGGTACAGTGGCTTAATGATTCTAGTTCAGATTTGCAACAGGGAAAGCTTAGATAGGTGTCTCAGGAGAAAATCCTCTAAAAATATGCTTGCAGAAATGTTGTGTTAAGTGTTCAAAATTGGTTAAATTACCTGCAGTAGGTGGGGGCACATAATTCTGTTTGCTTCTCTTACAGAGCCTATATATGACTCACGTTCAAATTCGTAAAAGTTATTTTTGCTTTGGGAACCACTACTGTTCACTTCTACCAGAACTCTGTAAGCATCTAGCAATAAATCACTTGGACCCAACTACCTGATCTCTCATGCAAGTTCATCAAGACCTTTCTTTGAATTGTTGTTAAATCATTTGTAAAATTAAAAAAAAAGAGGGAGATGATGATGAATTCATGAACGTTTATCTAAATTAACTCTGAGAAAGTAGTTTAGCTGGCAAAGGTGAGTGATATATATTTATTTTAAATTGATATTGTCAGAATATTCTGTTTGATTAAATAGAGAAGTTACAATTTAATGATGTGATTTTCATTTCTGTTTAAATAGTTTGATTCATTAATTATTTAATGCTGAGAATATTTAGCTTGAAATGAAGGTGTAATTAAATCCATCTCTAACATGGTTTGTATTACACATTGCAAAATTCACGGTTTGCTAAGTTTTCTTTTTATTTTAAATTAATGTAGGTCCAGAAGATATAACAAACTTATGAAAACAGGCATGACACCTCCTACAGCCAGGCTGGAAGCAGTACTATTACCTGTTGGTATATCATTTTCCACATTTGGAAACAGATTCCTGGTAGGCTATGGAGGGTACTGCTTGGCACGTGGTATTTGCATCTACTAACTGATGCCTCTTTTAAGTATATAATTAAGTTGTCGGTAGCCTTTGCTTTGCAAATGTGCATTGAATCGATATGTGAAGGGAGAGGGGAACCCTCAAACTGTTCTTTTTAGTCTTAAATTTTCCCATTAGAATGTACTTGGAAAGGAAATTAAATCGGTGCTATGATGATGATTTATTGCAGAAAGGAATCCAAAGTACGTGGAGAAAAGTCCAATTTTTATTTTACACAGTCCACTAGCAGCATGTTCATATGTTCTATCTGTAAATGTTGCAGTAAAGATGACAGTCTGGGTTTCTTTTCTAAAAAAGGGACAACATAAAGCCTATTTTCTCTTTTAATAAATTATTTTAATGTGTTTTCTGTACAATCAAAAGAGATTTTTCTGATCAATTTTATTATAATTTTAAAGAAAAGCACTATATATACTATACTATATCAGAGCATAGGAGCCTATCTGCATATGTCATTCTATTATACAGTTGCTCATATGTTAAAATATATTGGCTTACAATGGCACATTTACTAACGTATGTATGCTATGTATTTAAAAATCATAGAAATAGTTGCATAAATGTCTGTTACTATTTGTTGCCTGTAATCAACCCTTTGGAGTTGGCAAGTTTGGAATCCCTGCTGTTCATGCTAATACATTTTGCATTAGTATTTCACTTCAGGAGATCTCAATCTGTGGTGTCAAAAATGTTAATTAAATAAATAAATAATATACACCATTGACTTGTATTATCTCTGTGTCATTCCATCATCTATTTATTTATTTCTGTGCTAAAAATGGGTTTTGTTTTTGATGAGAAGGAAAAGGTTTGCTGCTGGGAGCTGCTTGCTAGGGAGAGGTGAAGTATGCAAACCCATTGTTAGAATTTATACGTAATCGTGCAAAAATGTTTTTGTTTTTATCTTAGATTTATTGCACTGTCTTCTGTGAAACAGCTCTGCATGAATCTTTTGGAGTCTTTTCGATAGTTCCTCTTTTTGCATTTTATACCTGTTTTTTTGAAGTTAACTTTACTAATATTATTTGTTATTTGATTAGGAGTATTTTTTTTTCTGAGCCTAATTTAATTCTTTTTTCCAGGGGCTCACATTTATCCTCTGTACACAGGGAAGATAAAGATACTTGGAGTCATTGCCAACTCACATTTTCAGAAAAGAAAGCATCTGGAATTACATGTAATGATTTCTGGAAGAACAGGATGTAATTATTCCCTCACTTCAAAAGCCATTGCAAAGGCTAGAATCAATAGAGCTTACACCATTTTTTTCTGATGAACTAATCTGTCTGTTACCAGGCTGGTCACATCTGAACTTTAATAGAAGAAAGGATCATTAAATGGACAAAATTCCACAAATGTTGCAGAACGATGTAAGGATCGGGGACGTGGATTCTGTGTGAACAACCAAGACCTTAGATTTTAGTTACTTAGG
>JAWLRI010000253.1:498948-568556 GCA_034781795.1 Crypturellus tataupa | reverse complement strand
AGGAGAGGAGAGGAGAGGAGAGGAGAGGAGAGGAAGAATGAGTCATACACACAGTAGTTTGACGAAGTACAAACATATTACAGATGGTTAGATAGCTTTTCAGTTATATATCGCTTGCTGGAAAAGTCTTTTGTCATAGACTTTTTTTTTTTTTTGAAAATGATATGACCAAACAAAAGTATTTCTTTTTTATTTGGGGGGGGGAGGGGGGGGCAACATTATTTTTCTTTCTGATTAATTATCATTTATTCTCAATGGCAAAATGAGAAAAGCAAAAAGTATGATAAGAAAACAGAGCGGAGAAGAAAGACAAAATCCTTTCAACTTCCAAAACATTAACTCCTCCCGAAGTTTTTTGTAACACTCCTTTTTATTTTAGAAACTTGCCCAAAGCAGTCAGTGTGATACCTGAGTTCAAAAACTAAGAAGTCAAAATACTTGAACTTTTTCTTTTCTCCCATTTCCTTTTAATTTTCTCTTTATGCCCCCATATTAGTCAGAAGTGAGTGAAAGGCCTTATGAAAGTGCAGGGAGAAGAGAAGCTTCTAATGAAGATGGATGTATTGTAACTGCTGGGTAGCAAGCATTAAACTTTCTAGCACAGACTGAAGCCGCTATAGTACAAGCAACTTAACAAGATGTACAGTGATGGGCAGGGGAAGATAAGTAGAAGAAAATCTAGTCAAGCACTGAAAAATAGTATTCAGACACATGCATTTGAATTCTGAGTGGATCAGGACAACTTTTCATTTTATTGCTCTCCTGTACATGATCCATTTTACATTACCACCATCTGGCTGTGTTATTTTTCTGCAACTCTGTAATATTACTAAATTTGTCTTGATAAGTTGACCTATCCACTATGATTTGGATAAGGAAATCAAGCAAAAAATATTATTTACTTAATACACACAAATTTTGTTTGAAAAGTATTCTTACCAAGTACTGTAGCAGCTAGATAGTCTGTTCTACCACTAAATATTTGTTTTGGTTTTTTTTCAGTTAGAAAAAAAAACCTCCCCAATACATTTAAATAACTCAGGCTTTACAAAATATTCAGGGTTTAGAGAGGCAACAGATCTGCCTTCAAATTATACTGAATCATGAGTGTTTCTAGCACAAGTTTTCTTTGTTGGATGATTCTTCTTTTCTGTACAAGCCAAAGTAGGAGGAATAGGAAACCTTCAAAAAACAGAGGTGCTGTCTGCTGTAATTACATAGACAGTAACATCTTGACAGACAGGAGTCTGAAGAAGATGAGGAAAACATGACGAGCCAGGACTGAGAATCAAACTTTTGAGTTTGAATAGAAAAGAACCTTTGAACCACAGAAATAAATGAAAAAGAACAAAGCATGCTGATTTCCAGCATCAGGTATTGCTGAACATATACTTCTTTGTGTTCTTAAGCTACCTGCGTGGGACCAAGTGGCCATTCAGATCTTTATCTGTTTACCAATAAAATCTGTAATAAAATCCCAGCCCCAATGGAGAAAAACATTTTTTACGGGATTTCACCATAGTGCCTTGCCATACATATTTTCACATTGTTGCTCATTTAAGTGTTTTATTTTAAAAATCAAAATAAAGCATCCTGCTATATATATAGAGAGATATTATAGAATGATTTATGAGAACAATATTTTTCAAAGTCATGGAGAAAGTTTAACAAAAGTGTTAATATTCATCCTGAGAAATCTGAATTTTTGTTTCAACATTTTTATCCTCTTTTTCTGTGAACATTTGCATTTTTATCTTTCCTCTCTCAGAAGTACTTGTGAAAGTCTAACAAAGGCAGACAACACATGTAATTCCAAAATCTTTTATAAAGGCACCACAAAGTGAAACAGTACTATCTTAAGCTGATGGCCCACCACGGATTGTCTAGGGATGATGCTTTATCACCTCCTGAAGCTGAAAGGAAAAGAGATGCATTAGCAGCATATATATGGCTGAGGATGTCCTGGAGGGCTCTGCCTCCCCTTCCCAGAGCACCAGGCACTGGGTTACTTGATCCTACATTAGGTATCATGATTGTCATTAAATAACTGTACATCCTCAAATGAAAAATGGAACTGTGTCCTACCCTAGCATCCAGCTGCATTATTCCTTCCCTATTTTTCCATATAGAAAAGCTGAGGGATTTTTGTTGAAAGTCTTTCATAGACTCATGAGATTTTTGACTCCCTTTTAATTTGATTAGGCAGAAAAGTTAGCCCAGTGGTTACAGATACAAATATTTTACACATACAAAAAAAAGACTTCTTCGTGGAAAGCAGTTCTGATTTGCCTCACTCTTCCTCCTCACTGAAAGCATGTGTGGCTATTTTTACTGTACTGAGGCACTTCATCCTATCATTTCTATCCTCCCAAAGCTTCTGGAGGAGGAACTATCATCACAGCTTTTGTACCGGTGCACAGAATGGTATGTTGGTCTCACTTGTTGTGTGGAAGTTGTATAATAGCCCATATCTGGCAAAAGACTATTCAAGACTCTTCAAAAAGTTTTTGTGGAAGTCTATCCATTCTCAGCCACAAAGAAGAACATTGGGAATCTTTTCAGATCCTCCTGCATATTTAGCTTGTGGTTATCGGTCTTTCTATGGCTTTCCCTATTCTGACCTATTTTTCCTTGCTTCTTCTAAAATTTGTAATTTATTTAGCAAGCTTTCAATGACACACAGTTTTCTTGAGTGAACTGTGATTTCCACTTTGTTCCTATTCTATTTGTTTTTCTACTCCTGACCTGTTAGAATTTTGAAATCTAATTTGGCTATTTGGGGTGACAATGCATTTCTGCTCTGACCACTATTTCTGCTTAGTTAGGACATATCTAAATGAACAAACTGTGCTCTGAGTTGGAGCTACATGAGCTAACATCATTCAGAAGCCAGATAGCCATGCAAGCAAGCACAGTGTTGTGCTCATGGTAATAACTCCCACTGAGAACATAATTATTTGCTATTACAGCCCCTTTGCACTTTCTGTGTGGATTTTGGTGTCCAGTGGAGCTCACTTATCTCTTAGCCTGCTGAGCCAGTGTTGACAGCAGATTGCAATTCATCTATTGGACTGTTACACTTCAACCCTAGCGCACTGCAACCTATGCAACAGACCCCATGTGATGGAAGACAATATATGTGGATGGCTTGTTCTGCGGTTTAAACACTGTGCACAGTCCTGCACATACTCACCATCTGGCACAATAACTTGTCTGTTATCCTGTTTTCCTTATATTTTCAGAAGTACCATATTAATCTGCTATTTTTTTTTCAGGAGAACTGGGATTGTCTTTAGGAGTGAGACTCATCATACCATCATACTCATCTGCCATGAGAGGTCTGATCACTGGCACAAGGAATGCTATCTTTGTCCAAACTCATCATTTAGTAAGCAAGAAAAAGCAGGCATTTCTGTAATACAGTTAGCTCTATCCTAAGGTAAAATAAAATAAGTCCTAAAATAGGTCAGATGAACCTAGAAGTACTGTCTCTCCCACTGATTAAAAATGATTCTAGGCAGCTGGCTCAGAGGTAAATCTATTTTGTAGCTACCTAAAATGAGGTGAACCAAACATCCTCTGGCTGAGATGGCTAGTCACGTTTCATATGATTTTGGAGTGGTACTATTTGCCAGATAGGACAAATGTTATCGGGCAGAATTTTTCAGTTATTTCATAAATTCAATTTGCTCTTTTTGAAACACGTTCTTTGCCTTTGGAGTTTGACCTTGCATTTCAGCTTGTTTTTTTTGTTTTTTTTTTTTTTTCCCTTCTTTCATCTTCTTTCATTTCCCTTTCTTGGTATTTCTCATGTTATATTTGCCTGCTTTTAGAACAATAGATATAAGCCATACATAGAAATTTTGAAGGTAGTGCACTATTGTTGCCTGATTTGGACAAAGCCTTAGGGTATTTCCTTTTTAAAATTTCATACAAAGTTTCTTGTAGTTTGCTCACATTTTTTTTCTTCTATAATGCAAAATTTTTATTTCTATTTAACCTCATTTCAGTCCTACTATTAATGTAATTATGGTCAATATTACTATAATACTGTTTGACATTTATGTCAGCAGTTCTTTCCTTTAAAGTGAATCTGCACTGTTTTTAAATTATACCACACAGGTCACCACATATCAAATAATATTTCTCCTGGAGCTTTGTGGAGTTAATTCTTCATCCTCTACTCCTGTCCACACATACATATGGTAAAACTATTACATTTAGGGTTCTCTGAAAACTTTTTTTTTTTTTGCTTTTGCAACAGCAATGTGCTAGCTGGTTTTCATCAGTGCTATCTATCAGATTTTGTCAATAAAATGCCTTTTTACTCTCCAGTGTCTTCTCTGTTGTTAAAAAGACATAAATTTAGAATCTATAAAAGCAAATGTTCCTTTACAGAACATATAATCAACCTGTGAAATTCACCCTCAAAGGAGATCAAGTCAAATACTCTGGTTGAATGTTAAAAAAAAAAAAAAAAAAAAAAAAAAAAAAAAAAAGTGGGTTAATTTTATGAACACTAACACCATTAGCAGCTACGCATGCCAAAATAAATAATAAGGATAAACCAAATATCATGCTTCAGGGCAAAAAAATGTTCGTCTGCAAGTGTCAGGATGGATTCCTATTCTCCACATAGCACTTTATGCAATTGCTGAGTCTTTTTATGACGATGTGAAGCAGCTGAAGCAGTTGCAGGCTTATTTTTTATTTGCTAGTTTGACTTGGTTTCATCTCCTCTAAACAAACTTTTGCTTTTTTCTTTCAGTGTCAAGATATTGTAGCAAATGTTTTGATCAGGTAAGGAAGGCATCTCCTACTCAGAAGTCTTTGAATGCTCTGGCAGGATGGGTTCTCTACTGATGGGATGTCACAATACCTTTCTTTAGAACTCTCTTTAGATCTTATCTATATGTTAGTGCCTCTTGAAAGCGGTCAGGCAGGTGATGTGTTGCCATCGCTGCTTTTTTTTTTTTTTTTTGGTATTTTCTGTATTTGTTTTCCTTAGTTACCTTTACTGTTTATTTTTCTAGTTTTTCCTTTTTGAACTTCTACCTTAATTATGAACTTTTTTTTAGAATAGGGTCATCTTATTGTTATGTTTTCATGCAATATGTAAAAGACTAGAACACTAAGTCACAGAGTCTCAGAGCTGCTTAGGTTTGGAGGGACCTCTGGAGATCATGTAGTCTCCTCTGCTCAAGCAGGATCACCCTAAGCAGGTTGTCCAAGGCTGTGTCCGGACAGCTTTTGAATATCACTCAGGATAGATATTCCTCAGGTTCTCTCAGCGTTCAGTCACCCGCACAATAAAAAGATTTTCCTTAGATACAAATGGAATCCATTAGAGTATTGCAAGAAATATCCTAGTTATGATAACAGAAGAGAAAATCAGTGCAAACATAATTATACTGTGGATCAACTTTCTCTTGAGAAACTCCAAAAGCTTGTGTTCCTATCTGACAATGGATTTGGGCGTGGCCATGTCATTTGCAAGGCTTCTTTCTTCTCTGATTACAGTTTTACCTCTTTTCAGATATTGTTTACCCTAACTGTCTCCAGATTTCCAATCAATTATTTTCTTTATCTTTGACTCGAAAATATGTTATAATTAGTAAATTTAGGATCAGCACATTTAGTCTTACGAAGATAAAAATGTACAGATTGCTGGATCAAATGCTGATGCCTACTAGTCAAAGTCATCAAATACTTTATCATTTGTAACAATGGATTCTCTTAAATTTTACAGTTCTCCTAGTTTTGTGATGGGAAAAGGAGGTATCTACATCTAAATGAGATCGATATGTAGACTCTTTCCTTTAACCTCACAGCAGAGTTTTAGTCAGTTTTGATAGCCAGTTAGGTTTAGTGTTAAGTTTCCATGAAGGTCTTTGAAAACTCCCTGGTTTTCTAACGGGAGCATTAATAAGCTCTAGAAGAATATGTTTGTGTGAGATGGACCTCCCATTAAACTCCATTGCAGTTTGAAATCTGTAGTGGTGGCAGGGTGGCCGGGAGGGGAAGGAGATTTCAAATCAGTATCAGATTCACAGTTTGTGGACTGTAGGTCCAATTGCCTTCCTAAGAGCAAATCAAGTTCCCAAACAGTGTAATCTACTATAAGCTCGACTCTGGCAGTATCAGATACACGAACAGTCTGTCAACTGTAGGTTCAGTCACCCCCCCACCCCAAACAAGCAGTCGAGTTCACAAACAGCATGGTTTATTCAAATGCAACATTTACAAAGCAGGTTTCAGATGTCAGTATAGGAAATTCTCTACTGCAGCGTGGGAAGATGGGAGAGGGCTCTCAGTCTCGAGTCTCCTCATGCAGGGAGGGATGGAAGGGGGATCAGCCCATCGACTGACCCAGAAGTTACAACGGAGTCTTCCCTCTTTTCTTACTGTCCCATTCTTCCTTCCTAGTTTGCCTTTTATATATTTTCTTTTACACTGAGGTGGAGTTGAGTGACTCTGGTCATATTTACTTTCGTTATTCATTGATTTAAAAAAATCTCCTGAGTTAATCGAAAATCTAGAGAGCATGCTTAATGAGGAGCTGTGCTTATTAGTATGGGGTTGTGTACTGGTATTATAGTGAGATTAGAAGGAGAAGAAGTTTGAGCCAAGTCCATCAGAAGGGACTGATCTGCCACCATTGTTGGCTCAGCACCAGACATCACACTCTATGGTTTATCAGCTTGTATGACCAGGTTGCCACCTCTGCAGGGAGTACCACAGAGTTTGGTTGTGGTGTCTTCACTCTGCTCCACCCTCCATTCACTCGTTCTCTGCATGGCACCATCAGATTATCCCCTCCGCAGGGAAGCCAGCAAAGTTTGACTGTGGAGTCTCCGTTCTGCTCCACTCTTCATTTACTCTTATCAGTGTGTGCTGGGAGGGCAGATTGTATTGCCAAGGGAATCATGGAGAAGTAGATTCTGCACATACCAGCCATCCTGGATGTGTATCACCCAAGCAAGCTTCTGTAATGCCAAAACTTCTGTTAGGCCCTAGGTTTTCTCAAAGGTTCCCCTTTTCCAGGCCATTCTTCCACACCAATCCACCTGAAGTGAAGTGAAAACACAAAGACAGCAGAAACACAATATCAGTAACTTAATTCCATCATTTCAGAAAAGAAGCAATTTTGTTCTCTATGTGGAATTGTCTACAATATTTCTGGTTAAACACAGGTCTGTAGTCAACTTGTCTGGCTTATGAGAAATTGCAGCTTTTATAGTTTACAATACAATAACTTTATTTGAAAACTCACTGACTGGCTTAATAAAGTAGTGAAATTCAAATAATAAGCTAATTACTAACTAATTGTAATAAAAATACAGAAACTCTTTATCATCTAGAGTATATTTCAGCTTCACTATGGGTATAAGTCCTTTTAAAAATTGTTATCATCTTCAGTCTTCTTTACTGCTAAGGCTAGTCCCCATGAAATAGAGAGCTCAGACATAAGAGGGAAAAATAGGAGAGAGAAAGACTTTTCTCTGGTCAAGAAGGATTGGGTTAGAGATTATTTAGGCAAACTGGACACATATAAATCTACAGGCCTGGATGAGATGCACCCAAGAACACTGAGGGAACCGGCAGAGGTTATTGCTAAGCCACTCTCCATCATCTACAAGTGGTTATAGAGAGCGGGGGAAGTGCCTGAGGACTGGAATAAAGCCAGCTTCACTCCGCTCTTCAAAAAGGGCAAGAGGATCTGGGAAACTAGAGGCTGGTCAGTCTCATCTCTGTCCCTGGAAAGATAATGGAGCAGCTCATCCTAGAGATCATCCCTAGTCATGTCAAGGAAGAGATGTGATCAGGAATAGTCAGCATGGATTCTGGAAGGAGAAGTCACATTTAACCAACCTCATAACCTTCTACGATGGGATGACTGGCTGGTTGGAGGCAAGGAGAGTAATACATGTTGTCTACTCTGACTTCAGCAAGGTTTTCGACATTGTCTCCCATAATATCCTCATAAGGAAGCTCAGAAAGTGTGGGTTAGATGAGTGGACAGTGGTGGATTGCGAACTAGCTGGATGGCAGAGGTCTAGGGTGGTGATAAATGGGACTGAGTCTAGTTTGGAAGTCTGTGGCCAGTGGTGTCCCCCAGGGGTCAGTACTGGGCCCAGTACTGTTCAACTTCATCATCAGTGGCTTGGACAAGGAGACAGAGTGCATGTTCAACAAGTCTGCAGATGATACCAAACTGGGTGAGGAGGCGAGCACTCCTGAGGGCCATTCAGAAGGACCTGAAGAAGTTGGACAGCTGAGCAGAGAGGAACCTCGTGATGTTCAACAAGGACAAGGGCAAGGTCCTGCACCTCGGGGGGAATAGCCACAGGCACCAGTACAGATTAGGGATTAATCTGTTGGAAACCAGCTCTGTGGAGAGGGATTTGGAAGTTCTGGCTGACAAGAAGTTAACCATGAGGCAGCACTGGGGCCTGCACTGGGAGGAATTCTGCCAACAGATGAAGGGAGGTGATCCTCCTTCCCTCCTCAGCCCTGGTAGGGCCCCACGTGGAGTATTCTGTGCAGTTTTGGGCTCCCCAGTACAAGAGGGACGTGGAGTTTCTGGAGAGGGTCCAGCATGGAGCAACAAAGATCACAGAATCACAGAATGGTTGAGGCTGGAAGGGACCTCTAGAGATCATCTAGTCTAACATGCCTGAGCACCTAGACACCTAGAGCATGTGGCACAGGGTCGCATCCAGGTGGGTTTTGAAGGAGACTCTACAAACTCTCTGGGCAGCCTGTTCCAGTGCTCTGTTACCCTCAAGATGATTAAGGGACTCCAATAACTACCTTATGAGGAAAGACTAAGCGAGCTAGGCCTGTTTAGCCTGGAACAGAGAAGATTGAGAGGGGATCTGATCAATATGTACAAATAACTGAAGGGAGAATGTAAAGAGGATAGGGCCAAACTCTTCTTGGTGCTGGCCAATGACAAGGGGTGGACAAGGGGTAATGGGTACAAGTTGAAACACAGGAAATTCCATCTCCATATAAGAAAGAATTTCTTTACTGTGAGGGCACCAGAGCCCTGGAACAGGCTGCCCAGAGAGGTTGTGGAGTCTCCTTCTCTGGAGATCTTCAAAACCCACCTGGATGCCACCCTGTGGCATGTGCTCTGCTGGAGCAGGGGGGTTGGGTTAGATGATCTCTAGAGGTCCCTTCCAACCTCAGCTGTTCTGAGATTCTATGATTCACTCTTACTAAGTTAATCATTGGTATTTAATTTAAGCATATTCTGAGGAACTGCTTTGTAGATGTGCTTCAGTGTTCGTGTAACATTTCAGCTGAGATCAGAGAAATGATCATGCATTAACTAACAGGATATGTGATCAAAATACAATAATTAATACATAATGTGACTTGTAAAACATAAATGAAGATGAACCAGAGGGAGGAACTTGCTAACCTTTAAACACGGCTAACCTATTTATATAACAAATGCCTGCAATATTTCTCATGACTCATTCCTTCCACTCAGCCTGGGAATATATAATAACCTTTGTTATTCTGCCTTCTAGATCATTAGCCCCATGCTAATGTATTCCACATTTATACAGTTAGAGATAAGTAGTTTCTGCCAGAAGATGCACATTTCTACCAGTTTTTGAGTTTGCTAACATCACAGGCACATCAGTGAGGTGTGAAGGGCACTTCCCTAGCTATGCATATTCCCACAGAGGTCTGCGGTAAGCAGTGCTGCTACAGTGGTCAGAGGCAGGAGGAGATTTTACAGAGAACAAGGGGTCCCTGGAGGGGAAAAGACAGGAAAGATGACTACACAGGAGCAGTGTGAACATATACATGGCTGGACAGAGCATGCCATTGTTAAGTTTGAAACTACTGTTTATTATTCAGGAAAAAAAAAGTATATATATATGTGTGTGTGTGTACACACATGCATATTTACAGAAATATATTCATAAGATAAAATAATTACAAAGGTTACCTTTTCAATAGAAGTGTCAATAGAAGACACTGTTACTACCAGTCATTATTACAAGGAGATTATCTGCCTGGTTGAATGACAATCTACAGTTAAAAGTGTGACTGTTCTTTCCTGCTTTTGTGTTTACTCTCCATTTTTCCTTCCATCTATAGTACTCTTCATGAAATTATGCAAAAAAGTATGTCAAACTGAGCTTGTTTCACTGTTGCTTTAATACAGTTAAAAACCAAGGAATGCACTGAAATAAAAAAATACTAATGCAAAGAAAGACTAGGACCTTTAAGACTGGGACCTTATTCATTAAAACATTGTGCCAAAGATTTCGATAGTTGCATGTTTTAGTTTGTTTTCTCTTAATGACAGATTCCAAGACCTGAGTTAAAGGAGAGGATAAGCACCCTTAAACCATTACTTTAATAAAATAAACTACCAAATAGATGAAAATAAACTCAGATAACCTGACTCCTCACAATGAGTAATCTGTACAAAACATATGAAAGGGCAGCAAAACAATTCTGTTTGTTTCATCCCCTTACTGAGTATTCCATGTTAATGACAACAAAATGCTATTGCCCATAATTAAGAGTCAACTGTGCTTTATTAGATGAAAAGGAAATTTTACTTATGTTTATTTTTTAATGATGTCACCTATGAGAAGATTCTCACAACTTTCTCAATTTCAGTAGACCCTCCTTTTACAGAGAATCCCGGTCAAACTAGCCATGCTACCTGACACAATAAAAAGTTGTATTAGGATACAACTGTAATTTGAGGTACAAGTCTAGCATGAAATGTTCCTTGTATTACCATCTTCCCTCGTTATTAATTGCCAAGCTAACTGTCACCGCAAATAAAGTCATCTGAGAACAGTAAAAGTCTGAGAGAGAATAAATACGAAACTCTACAAATCTGTTTAAAGTGTTAGCAGTGCCAAGGATCTGATTTTCCATTCTTATCCATTTAATTTGTATGCTTAAGGAAAACTATTTAGTAAGAGGCCGAAGTGCATTTGGTAGATCAATACTCCATTGATGTTGATATTTGTCAGCATTTTCTTTAGCTGATGATTTATAGGGTGCCAGAAGCATTTATAGAATTCTTAACTCTTTGTCATGTCTCAATTTGCTCTACGCAGAAAACACTTATTCTCTATTACACTATATTTTTAACAAAATGATGGACATGCTATCTTAGGTATTTTATAAGTGTGCTTAAAACAAAGTTATTGCACACTAGGAGTTATTATATTGTTGGTCTTAATTCTTTTAATACTAGTAGAAAATAAAATCCTCTTTTTAAATAGAACAATAAAATACTTTTTTAAAAATCTATACAACATTAATCATAAGAAGAGTTAAATTATTTTCTCTTTTTCAACCCAATTTTTTTCTTTCAATAACATAAAAATTAATCAAAAATATAGTTGGTTTAAAATTGAATAGCTGTTCCTGATTATATTATATCTGAATTCTAAGTCATTTTTTTTCCCTCAGATTTGTTATTAAAAAGGCCTGAAACAACAAATTTGACTCCTTCTGTGGTAAAAAAAAATATATTGCAACCATTTGAACAGATAAATGTAATTTGCAACTCATAAGTGATAAAAAGCTATAAAATAACAAACTAAAAATGATAATATCTACCTCTTACCTAGTAATTTCAATACAGACCTCGAAAAAGAGCTACCTGCTTTTTTTCAGAAACTGTGAATCTAAGATGCCTAGAAATGAACCAAACTCCCCAAGTCAGGTTCTCAAGGCAAATTCGGTTGCAGAACACACTCATGATCCATGGCACAAAGTCCAGCTGGAGGCCAGTCATTCATCGTATACCTCCAAGGTCAATACTGGGGCCAGCACTGCTTATCATCTTTATTAATGACCTAGATGATGGGTCAGAGACCACACTCAGCAAGTTTGTGGACAATATGAAATTTGGAGGAATGGATGATAGTCTAGGCGGATTTTTTTTTTTTTTTTTCTCCAAATTCATATCTGGAGTACTATGTCCAGTGCTAGACTCCCTACAAGGAGACAGGACGTACTGGACAAAGTCCAGGGAAGCGCCATGAAAATGAGTCAAGGATTGGAGCATCTGACATATAGAGGGTAGCTGAGAAATGTGGGATTGTTTAGTCTTGAGAAGACTCATGGGGATTATATCAACATTGATGGTAGGGAGTAAAGATGAAGCCAAACTCTTCTCAGCAGCTCCCAGTGACAGGGTAGAGGCAAAGAAGCCAAATAAAAATACAGAAAGTTCTATTTAAGTAAAAACATTTTTATTGTAAGTCTGGGCACTGGAACAGATTGCTTGGCAGGCAATGCAATTTCTGCCCTTGGAGATATACAAAATCTTCAAAGACATGGTCCTGGGCAACCTGCTTAACCAGACCCTGCTTTGAGTAGGGGTTGGAGCAGACAACCCCAGCCTTTCTGCGATTGTAAACCCCACACTTTTACCAGCTTTAAACAACAGACTTGGTTTACTATTCCATTATTCCAGTGATGTGCACATTTTCATCAGCAAAGGTACATCAGTGTAAAATCGAAGTAATGCAGTGATAAACTACATGACCATGTAAGGCAATGTTCCAAATACGGTGGAAGATTATTTTTACTTCAAAAGAGATTTGTTTGCTGCTAAAGTAGTAGAGCGGCCAAATGTTGCAGAGCTGTAGTATACTAATTAAAGGAATAGCCACAGAAATATCAATATTATCTAAAATCATTTGTTCTACAAGGATTTTGTCATTCTTCATTGTGAAACAAACTGTTTAATATTTTATTCATGGATTAGTATAATATATTTCTAGGTAAAATCAATGCTCTGTTTTCATTAAGAACTACATCGTTTTTCCCAGCAGAGAAACAAAATGCAACATAAGAAATGACCTGCAGAATTGGAAAAAAAAAATAGCTAGTGCTAGTGCTAAAGCTAAAGGTAAAGCACTATGGACAATACAATAAACTTTACCTCCCTGTAATTAGTTGTGTGACTGTTTCTTGTTGAACCTTTTTCTGTTTCAGCGAAGAACAGCTATTACGGCATCTCTGGACTATTATTTTTTTTTAAATAATAATAATAATAAAACAAAGAACCAAGAAGGTAGAGCACAGGGACACAAATGAAAAGACAGTTGGATAGAAGCAACCCATATAAAAGAGAATCAATACTTTATTACTGAAATCCAAACACGCAGCTTTTACATAGGTAATACCTTAAAGCGGAGGAGGTTCAGGCTGGTCTAGTGGAATAAGCTTCAAAGATAGGGAAGGTTCTGTGATTATTTCCACTCACACTGCTGTTCAAGCCCACTGATTCAACAAAGGTCCAATCTTCATTGTATAGTACAGAATCTCCTAATATTCTCTTATTACAGAAATGAAGAGTACTGATCACTCAGATGAAAAAAATTTTGACCACTGGGAGAAATGGGAAAGGAAAGGGGAAACAAATGTCATTCCAAAGCACAGCTCTTACCATATGTACAAATTGAAAGAACTTGTTCAGTCAAATGGGAACTTCCAGAAGAGATCATTGCACCGTTTTTTAGTTTTACTTGGGGTTAAAAAAAGAATATATATGTTCTGTGATAGATAGAACAAATTAGTTTTAAAATAGGAAAAGAGATCAAAAGAAAATTCAAACACAAAATTCAAATTCAAACACTGATGACAGAGAACTTGGGAAATCTATACCGCAAATATACCAAGATCCAAAATCTATCTGTTCTCTGTTGACTTAGAGCATATTTGGCTGTCCACTGCATTTTGAATTCAAAGCTCACTTCAGAATTTTTGTTCACCTTTGAAAATAAAAAAAAGGCAAAGAACACTAAGACTTTTGAAGGGTAAGTACCATTTAACTACAGCACTCAGCTACCTTACGCTTCCTCTTTTTAGCCATTCACTGTGACATATTGCCTGATGAGAATTCAATTTCTGTTCCTCTAAATCATGTGCTCACTTAAAAAAACCTGTCCTTCTCTGGAAAAGGGTTGTCCCCTGAAATCCAGTTATAGCAAAGTCCTTTTTGAATGCTGTTAATAAAAGAAGAAGCTTATGCCCAACTGCAGTCTCTCCTCAGCACCAAACAGCCCCAGCGTGTGTGTTTTTACACTTGTCTTCTGTAGTAAGTGCATTACATATCCATTTCATATTTCTTGGCCAACTTGACCTGTTCTTCCAGACCAAACCTCAAAAATTTGCCACAGACGAGAGTAGGATTTGGAATGAGGATGGCACAGATTATCCAACTATTTTTATTAGTAAAGGTCAGTTCTCATGTCTTTTCGTAATGAATTGGAAGCTTAAAGTCAGATTTCCCAATACGCTCAGGCTCAGCAAAGTACCTATAGTTCTGCTTCATCTATATGGACTTTACAAGCTGCCTTGAATAGAGAGGGCATCCCTGAAAGGAGACTACTGAGAAGTTTTACAGAATAAAACTGAATTGCACTTCTTAGGCTTGTACATATGGATTACCATTGCTTTTTAAATATGTGGTTTAATTTAAAAATATAATGCAGGATGCACTGGACCTCTTGAGCATTTCATGTTCATATTGTGTATTACAGAACTTTTGAAAATACTTAGAGTGCATGTAAGGACAGTACATGACTTACTTAAATAATGTAATTCTGGGTAGTCAGGCCATTAACCTGAGAGCAACATTGTCAGAGAAGCTGTTTGATGGGGAACATGGTTATAAACATATTATACAATAGTCTTTGGCACCATTTCTGAAACAGTCTCTGTAAATCAGATATAACTGCTTTATTGAAGTGAATGGAATTGTCATAATATGGAGTAAATAAGGACAAAATCAGGCATATCAAATTTGAATACTGATTTGTAATGTCAGATTTAAGGAAATAATTAACCTTTAATTTTTAGTGATAATCTGGTCTTTCACATAGTGAATACAATATACATAGTGGTAATACTGAGAAGTGGATATCCTATCTACATGCATATACCTAAATCCATGCTTAAGACTAAAATATTGTGCTTAATTGCACATTTTGAACATTCATTTCAGTATGGTATTTCCCTGTTCCCTATTAACACCATTCTAGCTACTAGACTCTTTTTGTTATCAGTTTCTGGACAGCCTGCAAAAATAATTCTACCTGTCACATGTCCAGAAGTGATCTTAAACACTATTCAGTGTAGTAAAGCCTTTACTCCCACCAAATGTTAATGTTTCCAGACCTAGAATTAAACTTCCATGAAAAGAGTTTCTATAAGAAAATCTTGCAACTATTTTTCTTCACGCAATCTAAATTCTTCTAATACTTAAACAGAATGTGCTTCTACCAGTTGTTAGCATCCCCAATATATTTGTTTACTGCATAAAGTTTTTTGAGTTCCATTAAAGCTATGGGATAAAGTCATCATGAGTTGCATTCTAATAGAACAAATGTTTTTTGCCTTTTAAAATGATTATTTCAGATCAAGCTGGGACAATCCTGAAGAGAATCATTACACATATACTAGGCAAAAATCATAATAAAAAAAAAAAATTAGAAGGATCTTGCGACATGCAATTTGTACTTTTTGTTTTTAATCCTTCTACATAAGAGTAAACTGTTGCTGAGTTTGCCAAGCTGAGAATGTATGTAGTTTTCATGTAAACATCAAGCCATTTGTGTTGTCTCCTAATTATTTTCTGATATTCTAGGAAGAAAACCAAGTAATTCTGGATTTGGAGCAAATGCTCATGGCTTCATTATTTTTTATTTTAAGCTATTTAGTTTTGTGAGGCTAGGGAGTTTTTAGAGCTTAAAATAAAGAGAAGGAAGCAATCAGACATTCTGTTTGGTTGATGATTCATTTATTCAAAAAACCATGACAGAAAATAAAAAAGTACGGTTGATAAGAACTCTGTCATTTGCAAAGCTTACTTGAGGCAGAAAATAAAAAGAAATTTAAAGTAACATTACAACCTCTTTAGATGACATAAGCATTGCAAATATGTCCAGGCAGGTTCATATTTTCTATTTATGCCATATTCTCCATTTTGATACATGTGCTTAATTCTATATACAGTCCATCTCCTTTGGTGAAAAACTAGATTCACAGAGAAGAAATCTGACTTACAAGTCAAGGAAGAGAAAATTTTCAGTTGTTGCTATAACATTGAATACTCTTTCCTTAAACTTCAAGTACTTCACACTTCTCAGGGACTCAAAGAGAATGGAATTTTTGAGACAAGATTTCCGTTATTTCTTCTGTCCTTGTTGGAAATTCCTAGAAAGAGAATTATTCTCTCTTCAAACACTGTGTTTTAAAAGTGTTCTTTATCACTATGTCAAAGTCAGAATTGTAGTAAGCAACATCTCAAACAGAGAAGTTGAACCCAGTAACGTGCTTGCCTGATTGCAGAAGTCAAACACTTTTCAGGACACCTCACAAGTCTCATATAACAACAAACAAAATTAGATATTCTTTCTGATAAGCATTTGCATCCTGCTGAGATTCACAAACAGAATCTAATTGTTAAAATATTGTTAAATTCTCAGAAATAAGTAATAATTATCCTCACATTGAACGTACAGAGATCTTTCAACATATGTCCTTCTTCCACTACATTGCCTGTCTCAAGATATATATACAATTTAGGATTTCTGTAAATCAGGTTAAATAGCATTTCATGACCATGACAACGAACAAAAAAAAAAAAAAAAAAAAAAAAACACACACAGTGGGATTGACTGTGTATCCCTAACCTTGACTTTTTCTTTTTTAGTCAGATTAAAGTAACTGGTCTTTGCACAGATGAACCACCTAACTCTTTTCTGAAGATAATCAGAGATTCTAATATTTGACTAATCATAAAGAAATTACTGAGTCAAAACATTTCAGAAATCTTTAGAGTGTAAATTCAACTACAAAAGCTGCAAATAATGTATACCAGCAGTGAACTAATGTGAACAATTGAAATCTAACATTGCAGAAAATTTGAATTTAGTTGAGATTTGAGTATAACTTAATCTGTACGTATCAAAAAGTCACGGAATGGAAGAGGAATATAATAAAATGCATGTATCAAACTATTCATCATAAGGCAGGCATCCAGCTAACACTTAGGTTTTGTAAAGCCATAGTCATCCGTCTTACTAGAGTAGAAGTCTCTGTCGAGTCTTGGAGTAGGAAGTACTTGTATCTGCAGGTGCAGCTACCTGTTGGAAGTATAACAGGAATCAATTCAGCAATTTCCCATAAAGTCTATGTTTTGCCATGGTTAAATTAAAGATATACCAGCAATGAAAATTACTGATGCAGCCAAGCAGAATATTGAAGGATCAATATTATCCATTTCTGCTCTTATGGTCAAGCGTACAAGCAATTCTTTTTCAAAACTAGAGTTAGATTACCCTGCTTAAACTGCATTTTGCTTTGACAAGTTACTGTGAAAATGTTACCATAGAGCTTTACTCCTTAATGATTTCTGTATCAAATATGCAGTTCTCATCTTAGGCATCCAGTTAAACCTATATAATTCACAAAGCCACCAAAACCATATGCTTTGTTTCCTTGTAGCTAGCTCTCCATGGTGCTCCTGAAGCCTTATAGAGTTAATAAATGGGAATACCAGAGTTAATTCCAAGGAAAAGAAGTAGAATTCTCTTCACTATTTCTTTCCTATATGAGCCTGAAGGGCTAACAGAATGGCAGAAAAATTAAATGTTGGTTATGAAAGCAAGTAAAATTATTTTTTAAATCACATATTCTGTTAAATTCTTATTTTTAGCTATAATCTCTTAGGCAGATGATTCCAGTTCACAGAGACCATCAGTGCACTGATGCTATACAGTGAGGTAGGAAGAAACATATATATAAAAAAAACATATTTATAAAAAGTACATTGTGAAGTGGATAAATAAAACTGAGGCAAACAATAAAATATAGTACAGAGCAATCAAGTCTGTCATCTTTCCAACAAATTATGGGTGTAAACCTATAGAGGCTCCATTGACATCAGAACATCTAGCTCTTCCAGCAAGTTTTGAAATGTCCCAGTGCCCTCTGCCCTGTTCCATGGTACAGTCAATGTCTAGCAATACTTCTGGAATTCAGTAAGCATTCTAGTTAGAACTAGCATGTCTTCCCCAAAGTTCTTGTGCTTAGATCAAATGTTTACATACAGAATATTCTATTGAAAGAAACTAAACATGAATCTAGGCTCAGAAAGCCTGGTTTTGGGTGGAGACATACAAATGGGAGATTTTAATCCATCTGATATCTTCGAGCCATGGGGGTACTGAGCTATCAAAAGTATTTATAGAAGAGTCTAAAGGCCCCACGTATCCCTCCAAGGGGAAAAATGAATAATATGAATTATTCAGGAAAAATGAAGAGTTCAGTAAGAAAATAACAGTTCAACCTGTTCTGAAAATAAAAACTGTGGGAGCTTCTCATAAATGAACTGCAAGGTAATGTGTCATGCGCAAAAGAGAATTGATTATGTAGTCAGAACTCATTTTGTAGAACTCACTGCCATATAAAAGAATTGAAATAAACAGTGAATAGGACTTCAAGTGGTTTGGCAGTGTATAGTCAAAAGTTCAACAAAAAAAAAAAAAAACACTTCTCACAAAACAAAACAAAAAAACTTTACAAATCTGCTTGCACCTTCAAATTAGGTTAGGGCCTTAATCTGCAATGATGGGGTTTTAATGAATTACGGTTTCTCTCATTTCCACCAAGACACTGATATCTTCTGTCACAGAAGAAGATTCTGCCCAATCTGATACTTCAGTTTGATCTTGCTGTCAGATTGTTGCGTCCACAAAGATAGTTAATTAATTTGGCAAGAGTCTATCTGATTAAGGTGCATTACAGTATAAGGTCTGCATCTTTTTTCTGATTTATAGCTTTCTTTAAGAGAGAGATAAGGAAGAATAATAGTAATGACATAGTAGATTTATCCATTAGAAACACTTGAGGTTTTTAATTTATTTATTTTTCGGATGTCACCTGCTGCACCTAAAATGTTTTCTACACTGGTTGGCAGAACTGTGTTCAAAAATGGGTGAAACATCCTAATTCTTCATCAGGAGACAGACCGCTGAAGTATTGTTAACGTAAACAGAACATCAGTATTTAAAGGGAGGGCTACATCTGGGCTAGAATTGTCCACTTTGTCTGTTCTTTGGCATACAAAGACATTCTCAGAACATGAAGAAAATGAAAGTAGCTCAAAAACGAGTAACAGAAGATTAAGAAGATGGGGTGTGGCAGTAGCACAGACTAGCTAAGGAAAAGTCATACAGGTAGAACAATAAGAGGGCATTTGACATTTTTCAAAAAAAGGTTTCAAGTCATTCCACAGTTTTAGGATAAATCATTTTCAAAAATTAAGACATCTAAGGGTCTGAATAATCAAGGAAGAACTCAGTAGTTTCCCTCAAAGCAATACTCCGGAGTTGGATTTTTTTGTTTTGTTTTGTTTTCTTTGGGTTTTGATCTTTGAATTTGCATATTGGAGTGTTTGGAAGAAGTATTTAAGGCTAATGAAAAGATAAATGAGCTGGTGAAAAAAAGAAAAAGAAAAAAAAAGAAAGCTGCAAATACTTTGAAAAGTTAGCTGATTTCTACTTGAACTTGAATCTTGCCAAAAATTTGATGTTTAATTACTGAATGATTGGAAAGGAAACAGATATTTTGTTTGACAACTTTCTTGTTTCTTTTCCTCTAAAAATTACTTAGAGACTCTGAACTTTACAGACTGAGATTTTAAATTTTACTTGAATTTATAACTGTTGATTTGTCTTGTACTCCAGTACATGTCTTATGGGATAACAGAAGCCTAATTGTGTAGACTTGTAGGGGTACATCTGCCTCACTCAGCTTTTGATGTCATTTAAAACCTTGCAAGTATTTATTTCCTTCTCTTTGATCCTTAGAATGACTTTTTGTGAAAATGTTTGCCCTAAAAATGTTACAGAGGTTTATATCTGGTCTTTAGTAAGCTTTTTGCCTGTTCAAAAGTAACCACCAAATTCTGGGAATAGGTTGTGACCTGTTCACTATGTAAAGACTTCCCTATTTTTGTGCTATAAACTAAAAGCAAGCATAAATCTGAGAGTTCATAGAGTTTTTCCTCTTATCTGAGCCAGGCATTTATTCTCACCTGTTATCCTCTATCAGTAGCCACTATCTAGAAAGTACATGATAGTGACCACATCATAGTATATTGCACTGAAGGATAACTGTGCACTGAAGGATAAATATATGAAACTAAAAGTTGACAAAAGAGTTGGGAATACTTAGCTAACATACAAAGCAAAACTGTATGCTAAACAGTATGCAAAGGCCAATAAGAGAGAGAATAAAAACTATGCTAACTACTAAAAAGTTACAGCCTTTTGAGTTGTGCTTCTCAGTTTTAACCTCTGTGAGTCAGATAATCCCTCATTTGACCATCCCAGCAAACAAAGGTAAAAAGAGCAGAACCAGAATGAAAGTTAAGATTTTCTCTCTTTTTTTTTCTCCATTGAAAATAACAAATCAAAACATGCTCAGTTCAAAAAAAATCATGCCACTTGTAAAAACAAACAAACAAAAAAACAGATTCTGTTCCATTTGAGGTAATTTTAACCAAATAAATGAAAGAACATAAATATCTAGATTTTAACATGTTTTCAAAATCAGAAGGGAGGTGGTGATTCACTTTCATGAAACTCTTTATTGGGCATGAGTTGTGAGAATGTCCAGGGTTCAAATTTCCAGACATCTGAGCTGTACAATTTCATGAGAGAGTACTATTGCCCTATTTACATTGCCCTAGGATGCCCTATATATTGTCCTATATTTATATATTTCCGTCAGATGTTTTGGAATGGATTGATCTCCAACAAATGCTGATCCTCCTCGTTCAAATAGTTAAATATTGATTGGATTAAAAAGGAAGCAAAAGAATAACTTCATAGTTTCATAGGTAGGGTACTTGCTTGGAAAACTGTGCATTTACATTTCAGTCTTTCCTCTTATGTATATTTATGTACTTTATAACACTGGATGAAATCCTGGCAATATTTAAAAGACTTAAATTTACAATCCAACTAAAATCTTGCATTTCAGCAACCCAGCAACCCAGTTATGTATTTACAAACCTATATATATATTTGCTTTCTAAAATGTTGAAATAAATACAGAAAATAATATATGAAGCAGATCTGCTTCAGAAATTCATCACATTATAGGAACAGATCTGTTTACTTATACCTTACAGTTATTGCAAGTGGAAATTTTCCGAAGTGTCTGCACCAAAATAAAAGCTCTTACAGAAACAAAATTGGTTTACAATATGCATTCTTGAATTTCTAATAGTAATGATCCATGCATTTCTGACACCTACATTTTTCGATGAAATAAGCTGATTGCTTCTTTTATTTTTTGACCTGCTGTAATGATCAGCAGTATCTGATATGGTTTAATATTTTGATGCAGGGTTTTGTCACATAGGAAACTACAGACTTTGATTGCTGACTACCAGCTGTTCATTATTGGCCTTTGTTTAAAAGGTATCACCCCAACAGCTTATCTACAATAATCATGCACAGCTCCTGTCTCCCAGGTTGTGTTAAAAAGACCTCACTTTGTAAAACCTTACTTTGACCCTTGCTGTAGAATAAAGTTAGCCCTCTTCTGCAAGTAATGCTTTAATTTACTTCAAAACTAAGTGAAAATTCTTACATGGCTTCAGTATATTTTTCTAATATAGTTAGCAAACTGTTATCTAATACCAACTCCCACTACATTATTGATGATATTGCACGTGATGACACATATTCCTTGAGAAATCATGGACATACTGCAGGTGGGGGGATGAGAGTTCAGTGTGTATGCACAGAAATTTCACACTGCTGTAAACTATTCCATAATGAAGAAACAGTCCCTACCCACACTCATTAACGGAGGATCAAAACGAGATCTAACTCCACCTAAGTATGCTCTGTCAAACTCCAATTTTGAAGTTCCATCTGTTCTTCAGGCCTGCCAATTCATTGAGCAACCAATCATGTTAGACATTGTGAAACTGTGAGAGGAGTTAGCTAGAGCTTTTTACAAGTTGTTCCTGTCATTCATCATCATTTTCCTCTTTATCATCGACAGCAGGACCAACCCATGGCCAATACCTATTTGCACTTCCAGCTGAGAAAGTTCTCTCTCAGAACTTCATTTAAGCTGGATGATATATTCTGTTAACCTAACCATTCTGTTAACTTGCACCAAGGATTCACCCACCCCTCAACTGAAATATAGAGAGGGATTATTTTTTGGCCCTGGCATGAACCACATTTTATTAGATAAAATCAGCTTATAGTTCTGCATATATTTTTTAAGAATGGAGATTATAAATTATTGTGGATCAGTGGAAATAATTTGTAGCAGTTCAACAAAGTATTGACAGAGACTATTGTTTTGCAAATGATTTTTGACGTTCAATGGAAGTTCAGCTCCTAACTCTCTTAGGATCCTTTAAAAATAGTCCATCATTAGTAGATCACTGCTTTTATGAAGTAACAAGTTACTTTTTAGGGACTGAATAGTATTGTCTCTCCTGACTTATAAACACTAAGAAGAATATTATTCTTTAAAGTACTTAGACTGAGATTGGAGTGTCATTTCTGCAGTGAATCTTCTTGATGTCTGTGGTCAAGTGATTTTACTGCATATGTGTACACAAGATGCTTTCCTGACTCTGAAATAGCACAATAAGTTGTTTAACTCACCATGCACTGAGAAATCTGGGAAGCTGTATTAGCATGAGGATGTTTCATTCCATCACAGCTACTGCAATAGCTTCATTTAGTCAGGATATATCTACACTATGCTGTAATACCTCATTTACCTTGCTTTGGGTAAAAGGGGACACTAATATTGATGACCTTTTGTGAAATGCTTTAAGACGTGCCTGATGAGATAAGAGATTTCTCTACGGATAGTAAAGCTAATTCACAGTAGATTAAAGAACTTTTCAATAAGTTGTTGGGAAGGATAGCGAAGTAACAGTGACTGTTACTTGATGTGCTGCATATATCCTTACCAGTAATTTAAACTTGCCAAAAACATTCATAGGCATGGAGACCTAATGGCTTGAATAACCTGCACCTATGATGGTGAACCATATTGCCTTGCTAAATAGAGGGGCTGAATGCAAACTGTTATCCAGAACTTTTTTTGTGTGTTAAAATGCAAGTCAGCACCGTCTAGAGGTCCACCAAAAGTATCCTAGCAGGACAAACAATTGTGTTTCAGTGTTGAAAAACATTCCCAAACACTGTTTACTTTCCCCAGATATATTGAACGTCTGAGTCCAGAAAACCTGAAACTAATTCAAAATTCAAAAAGGTCATTGCCAGTGCTAAACCCTTTAAAAATCCTGATTTTCTGAAATGTCATTTTAATATTCTCAAATGGAAAAAATTCTCACTTGAAAGTCTTGTATAGTATGTCCATATCTATAAAGATTAAAGTCTTTTCTACTAATGATCCTGACTCCAGAAATCCAATGTTTTATAAGCCTGTTCAAACACAAGTAGACCTGGTTAAATATATCTGAATAGAGTGTTGAATGCATATTGTGCTATATCATGAGAGCTTTCCAAGTTATGTGGATTTTTTTTCTGCCCATGCTCATTTTGCATGTCATCCTGCAGTTTATGTCTCTTTTACAATAACTGTGCATAATATAAACTGAACAATATAAATACTACTGTATGGCATGTTAAAAGCAGGTTTGGATTTTTCTCCTACAGTTTGTTCCTGCTTCAGTATCATTAATATTTTCCCTTAATACATTTAATACATTTAATTTGAAAAGCTCATGAAAATTTGTCCAGAAGGCACTCAGCAGAAAACAAAAAGGATTATTATTATTATTCAACTTCTATTTATGGAGTATTACCTTCTCAAAGAAGGTAATATTAGTTCTCATGCTAGGCTGACTCAGCGACTTTTAATGGTGCAGAATTTGTTCTCTGCAAAGCTGCAGGCCAGCAAAACAGCAAAGGTGTCCTTATTTTTTTTTGCTTCTGAAGCTGGTCATAACCATTAAAATCAATAGTAAAATGTGAAGCAGTGGCATAGACTTTCAGTGGAAAGAGACCTAGGAGTTACTATTGCTTAACAAGCTAATCAAAGGTCAGACTTCATGACATTTCCTGCATAATCTAATTGAGCACTTGTCACATAACAGGACACATTGGTAGGGCTGGAGAATGGTAGAAATAATAGGAACAGTACATACAGCTTGAAGTTCTCTTCCTCTCCAAATCTTAAGGGACGTGAAAGAAGAAAACCTGAGAGTGGACAATGAGCACAAAGGAACTCCTCTGGCCAGTCAAGTTTATGGGCTATAGAATTTCCTTCCCATTTAAGGCAGCCTCTATTTCATGTCTCCCATTTCACAGACCACTCAAATTGCCATGTTAGTCAAGAATTATTTAGGCATCTTTCCACCCAAGTCACTGGCAAATGCTGCTCCTGCTGTCGTGCAGGATCTCTCTGTAAGATATGTTAGCTTAGATCCTTTAGCTGTTTCAAATCGCCATGACTGCCAAGGGAGACTAAACCTCCTCCTGTGTGAATCCAGGCTCAGTCACTATCCTGTTTTTTCTGCATGCCTTTTATATATTGCTCCTTGGAAGGAGCTCTGGCTTCCTTCCTCCAGTTAGAAGGTACACCCAAATACCTCTTCCAGTAACCATATAGTGTGAAATGGGAATGTGATCACACTTGCCCATGCCTCTCTTTCTTGAGGAAAATGTCTTTGAGGGAGAGTGGAGGGTATGGGAGTGCAAGTGAAATTTGTGAGGTGATTTTGTACATAAGAAAATCTGGTAGCAAGGCAAAGCAGTACTTTAATTGCTATTGGAAATTCTCTGTTTTTACAATTTTTTCTTGCCTTGGCGCACTGAGTCTCTAGGGTCAATGAAAGTCTTTCTGTGACAAAGATGAGCAATCTTTACTCCTATGAATAGCAGTTAATGAAAAAGTAAGATAGCAATCTATAGAAATATTCAGGAATGTTACTTTTACTATGATTAGCCATTGTTTTTTAGTCAGGTTTCTATCTCTACTAAATGTTGGCAGTATATATGAAGGAAAGAATTCAGGTCAAAATCAGATGATATCTCAATTCTGATTGAATAAAACTACATGCTTCCCATATTCCTCTATATTTTCATATAGCAGGGAATAAAGTCTGGGAAGGCATAGAAAAAAAAGAAACAGCTCAGAATGCAGCAATCAGCCTCACTTTTAAATGTCTAATGTGGATGGTATTGAAGTGAATACTCAGAAGGAAACTTGAATATGCTAGTTCTGGCATTTAGATATTTACTGATTCCAAACTGTCTTTGTGAAAACTGCAATTTAAAGAACATAGAAGCTTAATTCAGTATTCCCTGAAATACAAAGGAACAGAGGCATGGTCTAATTAGACTGATTTATTCTGCTTCTTTCTTCAACAGATCCTGAATTTTGTTCTCTGGAGAAGACTTGTACCTTTCAGAAGAGCAGTCTGGGAAGCTAACCAGATACTGTCAATGCAGCAGGACCTTGCAGTTGGGAATGAATTTGATGAGCAATTTGATATAAAAAAGCATACAGATTATGTAAATGGAGAATCTATACAGTTGTCAGTAATTTTAGAAATCTTATTTGTCATTACCATATAGTTTAGAGTCAGACCTTCTAATGTTTTCTCATCACTAGATGGCATTTTGTAGAAGATAATGCCAGTTTGTGATAATGTGTTTGTTAACACTGCATATGCTGGGATGGTAGAAGGACTAAAACTCCCTCAGTTCCACCCCAGATCCAGATCTGAACAGTCTTAAATTCACCAACATGCAGTTGCAGGGATTTGTTTAAAAATATTTTGCCTTCTTTACAGTGAACATATCACGTTCACTTGAAGTTACCAAAGCCAGCAACAGAGAAAATAATTCACTAGCTATATTATATGATTTTATGAGATTAGGGTATTGCTTTACAATCATATTATTTGGTGAGCAGTGCAAAGAAGCAGTGATGAACAGATTCTAATGGTCCTCATCTTGTGCTAGTGCAAAGTGATCTTATGATCTATGTTTCTAAATGTTCTCTGAAAAACAGTTTTCTTCAAATGCAGCAACTACTGCATCACACCTTCACAGTAGTCAAATGATACTGTGAGAATCAAATACAGATGATGTGACAGATCTGACAGCTGTTTCAGTTTATGGTGTCTTTAAGACTTTTGTAACCTGTACCTGAATTTGATGTAAAATTACTTCAGAGATATGGGTCACAAAGGGTAACTCTTTCACCCAGCTACATCAGGCTGAATATAGCAAAGATTTTCATGTGGAGCTCTGATTCCTCCACATGAAAAAAAAAAAAAAAAAAAAAGAAGTTTCTTCTACAAGGCATTTTATATAAATTACAGAAAAAAATATGATCACATCAAGGACAAGCTTTCTGTTTTCAAAGATGTTTGGATCAAAGCATTAATTTCTCTTTTTTATCTAATCAAGCTTCACTTATATGGTGATAAAAATCATCTATGTCAACACAAAACTCTACAGCACATCTTTTTCTCTGAAATTAAGACCTCCTGTGCTAGGATTTACACCTGAAAGTGACCTCCCTTTACCTGCCTATGAGGACATTTTTCCTTTGAACATAGAGAGACTTTTGTTTGATTTTTTTTTCCAGTTTAAGTGCAAGTGAAATGGAAGCTATTTAGTCACATAATGACTCTTTTGGTATTCCTCACAATAAAATTCCTCACAATAAAATGTCAACACAGTCTTTGAGAATAAAAGTGAATGGATGCACACTACTATTTTTCTTTTCTTTTTTCTGCACTGAGGTCCCATGCTCCTCTAATATTTTGCTTTGCAATTTAAGCATCTTTAAGAGTAGATAAGCACTTTAATTTTTCCGTCAAATAGGACCAAACATGACCCCACTTGTTTGTATTCATTTTTCACGAACATTTTTAAAAGAAAATGGTTTGGTAAACAGTCATCTGAAGCTCCAAACAACCTGGCCTCTGGAGCGTCCTGTATAATTCACACTCAAGTGTGCTCTGTACTACTTGAAGAGCCAAGTAGCCTCCAAGTGCAGTTAAATGGAGTCTGTCAGACACTTTCTGCTGGATGTCTCCCTCCCCTACTTGCATCTTAAAGTCTTAATCTGCCTTTTTTGCCCCTGCTATCTAGTGAACTGCTTATTTTCTGCCAGGTATCTTCAGTTCTTCATTCTCCCCATATGTCCACATTACTCCTTTGCCAAGTCCTTCGGAAGCCAAACAGTGACTTGTCCCCTTTCATATTTCCTTACAGAGTCATTATTGTAATGACAGTGTATCTAGATGCCACTCAAGACAGTGAAAATTATATGTTTTCATAATGAGAGATATTTTTAAGTTTTTAAAATCCTGTCAGACTCCTGTCTTCCATAGTGCTGTTTTAGGTAAGGAGGGTGTTTTGAGAGCTGACTGCAGGATGCTCCCAAAACAGCTTACTTCTGAGCATGTTGGTTGAGTAATGGGATTACTGTCCTAAGCAAAATTGTAATGTTTTGATGTTTTTTGCTTGTTTGTTTGCTTGTTTTCAGATAATACGTCTTTGTTGGCAGCAACAGGGAGGGCCATTCTTTGAATATATTTGTGGACCTGACAGGACATGGTGTTCAGAGTAGGAAGGCTCCTGTGGAAAAAAGTTTCCATTTTCAGGTCAGTCAGATCAGTGCATTGTGATTCTCCAAATACTTTCCTAGGACAACAGATAAATAACTGAGCTTATTCATAATAACAGTTTAATTACAACAGAGTACAGAGCTTTCTTCAACCAGGTGGCAAGAGACAGAGGCCAATGGGATCCTGGGGTGCGTTAAGAAGAGCATCTCAGCAGGTCGAGGGAGGTGATCCTGCCCCTCTACTCAGCCCTGGTGAGGCCACACCTGGAGTACTGTGTCCTGTTCTGGGCTCCCCATTGCAAGAGGATCATGGAACTACTGGAGAAAATCCAGCGTAGGGCTACTAGGATGATCAGGGATCTGGAACACCTGCAGCATGAGGAAAGGCTGAGAGAGTACCGGATCAATATACACCAATGCCTTAAGGGGCAGGAGTGAGGAGGATGAGGCCAGTCTCTTTTCAGTGGGGGTCAGCGATAGGACTGGAGGAAACAGCCAGAAACCGAAGCACCAGAAGTTCCACAGGAGCTTAAGGAAAATTTTCTTAATAGTGAGGGTGACAGAGAACTGGAACAGCCATTTTCAGATCACGTGACTCTGAGAGATCAATTCTAATCTCAAATGAATAATTTGCATTGTGACAAATTTTGAATACATTGCTACTGTCTGTACAAAAGTGAAATCTGGAGATTTCACTAGAGTGAAGTGAGTCTTCAGTGAATTATTTTATATTCTTCTCTCTCAGAAAGTAGTAGCAGATGTTTTCATCCCATGGTGTTATATAATTGCCCTGGAAGATATGAACAAAAAGTCTCCATAAAAATTAGAAGACTGTATTATATTTCTAATATCCCACAAGAGGACAGCGGAAAAAGTAGGGTGATCGTGAATAAAGAATAAAATTTACAAAGACATCTAACTGATTTTGAAGCCCTACTTCTATTTCCAAAATTAAATAGGTTCGTAAAGCCAGATTCTCAGAGGAACATATGACTTAGCTTAGGATGCAGCAAGATACCATGACTAGATCACTACCAGTACCAGACCTAGCCAGCTTAAAAATGCCTCATGTATCTGTGGTCTGTAGTACCCTCAGAGTTATTGACTTAAATCACAGAATGCCTAATTCATTTCTAAAAACGGGACTCGGACTCTTAGCTGCCTTAGGCCCTTGAGAAATGCATGTCATAACTCAGTCTTAGAAAGTACAACATGTCTTTAACTACTATTGCCATTCCAGGATACTGAATCAGTGGAGGGGGGCGGGGAAAAGTGCAAAGAGAATGAGAAGCACAATGAAGTTTAATTTTTTCAGTAACCTTCAAAAAGTTCCCCGTTATCCCAAATAATTAACTACTGATTCGTTAACTTTTCTAGCACACTGGAAGCATAGGTGAATTGCAAGCAGTGAACTCCCCTTCCAAAAGACTCAAAATATGACCGTGCTCTCAAAAGAGATCAGATTTTGCTTATGTTTTGGAGTCACCAAAACACTGCTATCAGAGGAATGCAAACTTTGGTATGGCAGCAAGCTCATGAGAAAACAGCAAAACTATATGGTAAGCTGTATCCATTATGCTGTGAATATGCAGGATTCTTCATGGCAGGAATACCTATAGTTTACATCACTATTAACCATAGCAAGCATGGTTAATCCATGCTAAAAATCCTGTTTAACAATGTTTCCTTTTAAGTTACGGTTCCTACTAGATCGTTCTGTATCCTGAAGTTGTTCCTTCTTTTCCACTGAAAGCATCACTCCAGATTAATGATAAGAGCTTTCAATAATGGTAAGACAAAGAATCTTGCAGGAAAGTCAGCTTTATTGTCCTGAAATTTATTACTAAGCCTTGGCAAAACACAGGACAAGTACTAAGAGATACTCTGACCTAAGGTTTTAATCTGTTGTTTTATCAACTGTCTCACAAATTTTTGTTCTCAGCCACTCCATTTTACATGCTCTTCTTCTGACATTCTTTCATAATAATAATGATAATGCAAAATATTACTGCTATGCAACTTTAGTGCTGTCTAGAGTAATTATTTTCTGGAAATTGAAATAACTTCTTAATACTTGACATTGCCGTGGCTTATGCGTGACAGATATAACCAAATATTACTGGGAATGGTGACTTACCCCACCACATTCTGCAGTAATGACTTCTGCTTTGCTTTACAGAAGGAGGCAGGCATCCTTTGCTTCTTGTATTTCAGTTTGACATCGCTTGAACCAAAAATATATGACTCATTTAAGGTAAGGAGTCCTTTAAATATTCACATTACTTTTGTCACTTTCTTCTTTTTAATCTGTCTTGCAAGGATCTCATATATTATTTTTTCTTTCAGTTAAAATGACACAGGACTGATAGTGCCCTCATTATCCAAACTGTTATTTCTCCCTCTGGCCTCACAAACTGTATTAAGTGACACATCATTGAGAAAGTCCAGCAGTGACATTCTGAGTAATGCTTTAAATGATGGGTCTCAAAATGGATTTAATTTACTTTTAATAAGACATGTATTGTATGGCAAATTAATTATAACTATTGAATGCATTTTTGAAGATTAACGGTTAAGGACTGAATAATGTGTTTGTTACATACAATGACACATTATAAATTATATTTGTTCTAGCAATCAAGTGGTATTTAGTTGATATATTTGATTATTTTGTCAGGTTAAAAGAATAATTATTTGACGTGCTTTATCAATTAAAAAGCCAGACACAACTTTGTAATAACACAATTTTGTAATTTCTCTGACTCAAAATTAAATAATGTCAAAATATTGTAGCCAATAAGTTTGTGCATGACTCTTTTTAAACAAGTGATAATTTGATCGTATGTTCTAGTGTTTGTACTTTAGATTACCATAAAACTGAAAGAAACTAAAGGGTAAGAAGAAGCTGTATTCTTGTATTATTTTTTCAAACCTTGCAGTTCAGATAAAATTTGATTACAAATTTTTTGTTGTCTAGCCATGTCAATTCAAATGATATACCAAAAATACATTATTTTGCTTTGGTAATTCTGTTTGTTATTAATGTTTTTTGGGGATGTTTTTTAATGCTTTGCCATTTTGTTTAATTTTTTTTGTTCAAAAAGTTCATTTTTGTGATTTCGTGTGGATTTTTGATTTCTAACCTATCCCTTAAACCATTTCAGTTCTGCAATGCACGTTTTATAAAAATGTTTAAAAATATGTGACATAGATATTTAACGAGCACATGAAGAAGTGTTAACTACTCATAGTTAATAGCAGTAGAGTGGACCTAATTCTTCACCATCTTGTTCCTTCAGCAGTCATTTGTTTCTGTGCAAAGTACTAATAAGTGGACTTTAAAATATGACCAAATATTTTTGTAAATCTTTATATTATTTGCTGAATGTATAAGTGAGGAAGAAGAAGCAATCCCAATAGTTGCAGAATATCTCAGGTTTGTGCTAGTTCACAGTTCTGGTTGTAACGCTGATCATACGGACTCAAGTGTCACTTTCATTTCTGTAGTTTGATCAGAAGTATATTCTTGAATGTATATGTGCATAGTATTAAACTGACCTTTCTGTTATTCTGTAGTTTTGACTGGATAGCCAGTCCCCTTTTTCTTCTATACACTATTATAATAAGACTATAAACAATGCAGGAGTAAAATGACCACCCAATCAAAGTATAAAATATTGAAAAGGTCAAGAGTGCAGCTCACTACTAAGATTCATTGAATATAAATTAGGCATTAAACTGCTGATACCTCATTCCCTTGACTGAGTTGTAATGAGAGTAGAAAATGGCAGAAAATTAATCCCTTCTCATTAAAAAACTAGTAATGAGAATGTGAATCTTAGTAGAAATGTAACCCTTTACCATTACAGTCCCCAGGAAAGGGTCTTTGTGGTCTTTTTCAGATGTCATAGCACAGAATGTTTCCTCTCCAACAAAATAGTGCAGGAAATACAGTTACATTATATATGACTCCCTTGCATAAGTATGCTGCATTGTAAAAATCATACTAAAGTAACAAAACCTTTTTCATTCACTGACACTGGAATTTCTGCTATATTTTATGTTAGTGTGCACATACATCTGTCTCACCTGCATTTTCAGCAGTGCCTGAAACAGTGGTATGTCCGTGTCCCATTGAATTTCAGAGTCATTTGCAGATTAACTCCCCTCAGAATCTTTTGCAAAAATTAGCTATAATTGTATTGAGTGATACGTATCCTGATATTTATCCAAATACAAATGTGCACATTTAGGTAAATGAATGCAGATTATCTGTGGGCTAAATAGCAGGAATGTGCTACTATACCTTTCCACATATACGTTTTTGACAGAAGAGGATACATAGATTTCAGTCTTCTACAATAAATTATACTGTGCCATAGTGTTTCATTTGCCACAGTTAATTTTACTGCTGCTTGGATTGGTTGGTGTCTGCTCACACCTCCTCTGCCACACCAGGACCCACAAGGCACCGTTATTTGGCCAGCCAGACTGCTTTATCTATCCTTTTACATTGCCATGGTGAGGATAAAACCACAGTGTTCTGTAGAGACTAGGAAAATTATTGATGTCATTGTATAAGAATTGCTTGAAAAGGGGGAACTGAGAGAAAAAACTAGGGCCTAACAGAAGTTTTGGCATTACAGCAGCTTGCTTGGGGTGAGACACAGTTGCCACTTCCAGGATGGCTGGTAGGCACCGGACCCTGCTCCTCCACAGTTCCCTGGGCAGCACAACCTGCCCTCGCAGCTGCCAGGGGCAGTAACGGAGGATGGAGCAGAGTGAAGACACCGCGGTCAAACCCTGTTGAACTCCCTGTGCTGGGCTGCTGAAGAGCTGCACAGTAGCTGTCCAACAGGAGATATATGATAAGATGTCCAGTGCTGAGCCAGCAAGGGTGACAAATCACTCCTTTCGGATGGACTTTGCTTGAACTTTGCTTGTTATAAGCTCGTTATAATGTCAAAACACACCTCCATCCCAAAAGTTACCCACCTCCAAGGTATGAGCACTACTCACTGAGCGTGTGCTCTAGATTTTTGATTGACTGTACCTTTAAATGAAAGCAAGAAATTTTTTCACCAATCAATAACAAGTATGACCATAGTCAATCAAACTCCACCTGAATATAAAGAAGAAGGATAAAAGGTGAACTGAGGAGATTCTGAAGTTAGAGGAAATAGTCCATTGCAGCTCCTGGGTCAGCTGACATGCTAAACCCTTTTCCTCTCCTTGGGTCGGGATGCCACCTGAGAACACTCAGAAGGGAGAGAAGATTCCACCGTTAATTTTGGATCAGTCAACTGCCTAAACTCCCTTTGCTCCCCTCAGATTGGGATATCGCCCGAGGAGACTTGAGACTGAGAGCCCTCTCCCATCTTCTGAGGTGAGCGATGATTGTACATTTGTACATCAGAGCTAACTAAAACCCTACGCTGTAGTAAAGAATTTCCTGTACTGACATCCGAAACCTGCTTTGTAAATGTTGCATTTGAATAAATCCTGCTGTTTGTGAACTCGGCTACTTGTCTGGGGGGTGACCTACAGTAGACAGGCTGTTTGTGAATCCGATACTGTCAGTCAGATGTATAGCTAACACAGTATTTGATATCTCCTTCCCCCCACCCCCATGGCTTTTAAACTGCAACAGCTATGACAGGGGATTGTAAAAAAGGTAATTAATGAACTAATGAACTAAAAAGAGAAATATTTTTATATAAGAAGAATTGCTCAAGCCACTCATTTGCATTTCTACTTACATGTGCGTACACGCATACACACACACACATATTTTGCCCTGGCTATAAAGACTCCTACACCAACCAGAGACAAGTATTCTAAAGGTCTTTCTGTGTCAACTTGCGCCTACTTGGGGCAGCAGGAAATATACTCAATGTTACATCTGCTGCAAACACTCTTGACACCTGCAGGCTCCAGAACTACCACAAGCAACCTAACAAAAGCTTCTGTAACTTAGAGCAGCAACCTGGCACGTCTGAATTGTGCTGGCAGCAGTTCGGCTTTTCAAAACACTTCACAACTGGGAAAGCAGAAAAGCACTAATTTCTCCTCCTTTTCCTGATCTGGCTGCGCCAGTGTATGTAATGCTTCCTACTACCAACTTCAGTGTGGTCTTTGTGACTCAGTTTGTGTGTATTTATGCACACACACATACATACTTGCACAACTTATACATCTCTCCCAGGACATTTTCTCTCTTTCTGTAGAGAGATTAAATAAATGCAAATCTTTCTTTTCTTCCTAAAATATAATCTGCATCAAAGTAGACATGCTCATGAATATGGTCATTTTCAATGTGATATCTGTTGCAAAACCATCACTTACTTCTGCAAAATGACTTGTACTAGGAATTTTTCGTAATAATGTGTCCACATTTTTTCAGTAAAACACTTAAAGAGCTGAAAGGTCAAAATAGTACTCATGAAAAAAAATATATTTTGGCATTTGAGAGTTTTTTAGAAAGAAAGAAATATAGTGCAGGTCCAAAAAAGATATAGTATATTGTAGATTTCCCTTCACAACAGGAGTCTCTAGAAGGAATACTGCCCTAATGAAGCAAAATTTTATCATGCCCTACATAACCTGTGTGGCCTCACCACTTCTTAGGGCAGATCGTTATCGCTAACATATGATCAGCTTGGCAGAATTGACAAATAGACCTAGGCCTAAGCTCAACTGAATAGATTCTTCAGTATCCATAAACATCTTTAGTCTTTGCCAGAAGGAACCCCCACACACCTTTTTGATAGCGTATTTTTCCATATCCATACAAAAAAATCACTGGCACCAAGGTACATGTTCTTTAGCTCTCTCTCAACTTTTCACTCTGCGAAGGACAGATCGCTTCATGATTTTGCTAAATGTCTGCAGAATAACGTTTTACATTCTTTCTTTCCTGAGAATTATACTGTAGATTTCGCAGAATCTTTGTAACTGAACATTGTGATTCTGTGCTTTTCTCTAAATACTCTCATTTATTTTAATCATATTTTAGAATTCATTTACTACTATTTTCCTTATAATATGAAACACCTGAGAATTCTTCTGTAGAACTAATATCAGGAAGCACCCACAGAAAGTGACAGTTACCCAGATTTTTTCACCTGGGCTGTGTAGGCCCTGGCAGGTGGGAGGAGAGAACAGCTCATTTCACAATCTAATTCCCAAAATATAATTCCCAAAATCACAGTTCACAAATTGCAACTTTTTCTCATTGCAACTTTCACCTTACAATATCATACTCTCTGTACATTTCAAGAGACACATCATTCTCTCTTCCTAAAGGACCATATTCTTGAGAATCCAAGGTGCCCATTTTTTTATGGGTATTGGGGGTCATTAAAGGGTTATATAGTCCCTGGAAGTTTAGCATCAAAAATGTGCCCTTCACCATTAACTTACTTGAGAAAAATTGATTAAATATCCTTCTCTGGAGTCATGTGGTCAACAACTCCAAAAAATGACCTTGTTGTTGAGAAGAGCAGATCCATAATTCAATGCTCTTTGCAACCATAGTTTCTGACCCAACTGAGCGAAATATTGACAGGGTAGGAGCACTATATTGCTCTTGAGCAATTGCAAAAGCTTCAGAGTCTCCTTCCTGAATTTGAAATGGACTAGGTGATTGACAATTATTTGGCTAGTATGGAAGTATTTTTAAGCACATTTACAAACTCATGATTAATAGTGAAAAAAAAAAGAAGTTCAATATCAGCTTAGAATTGATTCACTTGGAATGAGTTTTGTACACCTGCTTTCTTGAAATCTTTTAAGATATATAGCATTATGAGTGTCCTGGGTGGAGTACTGCATAGCATGACCTAAGGGATGAAGACATCCTTCCAGCTGCTTGTGTTAGTGCTCCTTGGGTTTGAAAGGAAAAAAAAAGATAGCAGACTACAAGGCATTAATCAACAAATCACTTATACTTTTTTTGATGTTAAGAATGTTAAAATTCCATTCTTGCTCTGCAAGGCATTTACGAAACTGCTTACCAAGGCAGACTGCCATAAGTAGGATTTAAGCACGTTATCTTAATGATGGATAGAGCTTAGCACCTTTCCGAACGTTAGTGGATTTAAACATGAAGATACTTTTTTTTTTTTTTTTCACTGCAGACCTGAGCCCTCAGGGAAGCTACATCTGCCCAAATAGCAGAACCCAAAATGCAGCACTCAGGTATTCTAGTATCCCATCTGGATCATTAGCACCACCACCAACATAAACTTTTGCAGGCTTTAAGCAACAGTCAGAGAACAAATTGGAATGCTATGCATGAAATGCTATGTATCTACTATGCAAATGAAATACTACCTTTGTGAACTACACTCTTAAGCAAATGAACTCTGATGAATTGCTTTCATGTCAAACATTGAAATGGAACATGCCGGAATCCTATCCTGGCACAAACATACATTTTTACTACTGTAAAATGAAATAGGAATTCTCAGAAATTTCCTCTCACCACTATCTCTTACAGTTTAGCCTATGATGCACAAGCACAGACACTGATCTTATTATGTAAAGAATCACTGATCTTCTCAACGGGCTTTAAAATATTTTCTCTCTCCTGTGAGAAATATTAAGAGTTAAGTGAACCTGATGTACTAAGGTGAACAACTTGGCAAGAAAAGAATAGGAGAGGACAAATAAAAAGCTTTGACTATCCCACTCTCCAACTTCTGATCATCCCTCTGATTACTCTCCACTCTTGAAAATTAAACCCTATCTTGGGCAAGTTATTGTACAGCAGGAATAGCTATATACTTGAAAAAGATGCATTTTATTATGCATTAACATTAAATCATTGTTGACTAAATAAAACTAAGAATAAAGCATGAATTAAATAGGAAAGATTAAGCAACCAGCAGAAGTAGGCATTTACTTCTTTCAAGGTGCTAATTCTGACTTTGAAGATTGGTATTAGTAAAATAGCAATATCATTCAACCTTCTGTTTTGTCTTCCCATATAAGAACAGGAAAAACTGTGTCCTTCTTGAAAGGCCTTCTTTAGTCATAATACAAGTCTTTCCTTGAGAACAGAAGCACCAAAGAAAGAAGGGAGTGTTCAAACTGAAAAAAAAATGCTTGCTGCTAATTTTATTTTCATGTTTAGAATAAAATTCTCCCATTCAGGAGCAAATGAGTTGATCTGAAGGAAAAGTCTGAGCATATATAAAATCTCTCAGCTCAGTTTGTTGACAAAGCATTTCTTTTCTATTTTCTAAGGCATTGTAATATCAAAAAAAAGTCAAAAATAATCTGAAAAAATATACTTGTTTTTTATAAAACTGCCTCTTAATAGGCAGAAATATACAGTGGGTACAGAATATAACTTAGTTATTAGTGCTTTAAATACTTTGCAGTGTTTCAGTGCACTGTTGTGCAAAATGAATTGAAAATTTGTACTGTAATTCTTGAAATTACAATAAACCACTCATCTTCATGAGTGGTACAAGGCCTATTTGACCTACAATTTATCTGTGCTAAATAACTTTAACTCCACTTTGAAATAATGCAGCTGTTCCAGCAACACTAAAATTATTCTGTTGCAAATAAGCCATACTGTGTATTTAAGCCATACTGCTACTTAGATATCTTTCAGAGCTTCTTTACAAATACTATCAATTCTTCTTAGCCTTTAGTGCTCATTGAGTTCATGAGATGTCAGAATAAACTAGATGCAGTTTGGTGAGTTAGGTAGGCTGGCAGTAGAGACTTCTTGTTTGGATTTCCAGCTCGCCCCCAGATTTTTTTTAATAACCTCAGCAAGTCTTCATCTGCTTTGTGTTGGGTGATATAAAGGTGCTTTACTAACTCTGCTTTGCTGGGAGGGCTGCAGTATTTGTGTCCAATCCAAGTATTTGTCTTTACTCTGTATAAATAGAAACAATAAATCTATACTGCCTACACCTCTGCAAGCACTTTTTGGAGCATGGTTTGGAAATCTAGATTAAAGAAAAAAGATCTTATTTTAAAAAGAAAGCCTATGGCTAGCAGCTTTCTCCTATGGCGTGAGGTCTCAGAGACACGAAGTTCAGTGACAACAGAAAACTGCACTATAACATTTGTTGTTTCTTTAGGGGGTTACAGAGCATAATGCAGACAGGTCATTAAAAGAGAGTTTTGCTACAACGACTCTTTATTATTGGTATGATTTTTCTTGTTATTATTATTGTGAATCTGTAATTATTGCTTTGCTGCTGTATATTTCCTCCTCTGATTCCCAGAAACAGAAATGACAAAAAGAAAGGCTCTCCTTAGGGTATTTCCAGCTCAGAAAGAAGTGGGACGTACAAGGCACCTCACAAGAAAGCCTATCTTTAAGCAATTTATAACCATATCGTGCATAGCCTAAATCTTTTGAGCAGGATCTCTGGGAGCACTCTCCTTTTGTCCATTCTATCTCCTTCTTCCTTATCCTCCTTTTTTTAATTATTTTTTTTTTAAACAAAGCTAACTACAGGCTGCACCTCTTGTATCAGGAGGATTAAAACTTTAAACTTCGGTGCTGGATCAGACTTGTGAACTCTCCTCATATTTTAAGAAAATCTGAGATAAATCCTACTAATTTATTTGTGGTTGATGAAAATTTTGTCTTTGACTTCAACAAAACAAAGTCATATAGAGATACTTTGTGCAAAGATCCAGGAAGGGAAGTCTTCCTTTTCTTTCCTATTTTACTATTTTGGGATAGACACAGAGGAGAAATAATTGATTTTGATCATAAGTTAGGTTACTTCTTCAAATTAATAATATTATATAGCTCTTGTGTTATCACATATACTTGATTCTGTCACACATACCTACCATATCACTTCATAAAAGGTGATAAAGATCAATAGCTATATTAAACAGACAAAAAAAAATAAGGGACGAATACATTTTCTGAAGGTCATCAAAGTGACCACCAATAGAGAAGGAGCAAAGCTCAGCCTTTCCTCTTTTAACATTAGCACCTCACTCTCAGGGACCAGATAGTTCTACAGAACAGCAATCTATGAGGAATATTTAATGAGTTGTTTTTTATTGCACTAATTTGTTTAATTTAATTTAATTTAACTATTTATTTACTTATTTATTTGGTAGAACTAATTGGTGGCTTGTGGAGTATTTCTGCCTTCAAAGCCTCATAATGGTGTTACTGGGATAGCACTTCCTACTGCAATAGGCAAGGGATGTACCCATCAAGATACCTCACACAAAGATTAGGATTAGAGTTGAAATCAAAAGAAAATCACCAAATTAATATAAGGTCATATTTTATAGTATTCTGTATGGCTCAAATTTGAGTCAATGACATGATTAAATTGATAACTCCGCAGCAAAACTGTTGGTGTGATAGATGCATCCTGCTCTCAGTGAAAGCTCTTAATATTGAAAACTGGGGAGCTGCTTCTATAAGGGACTCCCTAAAGGGGGAATACCAGGGGATCCATGATTATCAAAATTATTGCAGACACTAGGCCTCAACGTGCACCAGTCAACACCAGGACTGGAATTCTGATAGTCATTTCAGCATGGTTCTGGGACGACACTAATAAGCGCTAATGGGAATCAGGCATTAGATCTTTCTGACAGTAATGAACATCTCTTCACAGGGCTGCCTTTAACCAGCTCAACCCTCTGCTTGACCACCTTTCTCTTCACCACCTTTCACTATGCAGTGAGAGGCACTCAGAAAAATCACCTGAAGATGCTGGGGCTTCTGGTTTTCCAAATTAATTCTACAGTCCAAAAGAGGTCCACATCTTTTAAATAACTGCATGGATTTAGGGAAGTTCTACCCATTCTGAAGTTTTGATGCCACTGTAGCAATTTTTTTTTTAGGAAAAAAAAAGAAAAAAGTATTCCATCTTTTTTATTTTGATATTGATTTTATATCCAAAGAATGACATCAATGTCTTTTTCATTGGCTTTTATGAATTCTGGAGTAAAGAAGAGTTTATGAATTTGGGACCATAATATAAGCATCGACAGAAGTGCAGAAGAATAAGTGAAAGCATGACTGCAACATTAAAAACAATAACTTTTAGTATTGATTGACTGTTGCCCAGACTCACGACCACTATGCTAGCTGCATACCGCATATTTCTGTCAATATCAGAGTATCCTGTATTTCTATGAATAGCTTCATTTAATGAAAGGTTTTACTGAAGCACTAAGAAAAGAAAACTAAGCACACACGTATTATGAATACAGATACAGATTGTACAGAAAGGGTGAGTGAAGGACTCAGATCTTACCATTGACAATTCACCTGTGACCACCACAAAGAGCAAAGAAGTTGTCTGGCTGAGGTCACTGAATCTCATAATAATCACAATTTAGATTGCTTATATGTCAAGAGCATTTTATATTGCTGTTCCTCTTTCAGTCTGCACATTTAAACGCATAAAAAATAGGCCACTCTGAGTGCTAAAGCTAATTTCTTAAATCTGCATCTTGGTCTGGAAATGCAGACCCCATTGTTGAAAAGTATGAACTAATTGCCGCCTCCACTTGTTTTAATAAGAGATCAGGTTGCTTACTGAAAGAATGCAGAAAGTTTTGATTGTGATCAGATAATGTGACAAAGGACAGACAAGAAAGAAATACTAATATTTAAATGTTCCTAGATGCATGAACTCAGCAAATTCATAACACAAATCTGTTTTTCTTATGCTTTGCCCAGTTCTATGACAATATAGCTCCAAAGCTTCTCCATCAACTTGAAATTCTAAGCCACAGCATGTCCCACCTGCTGTGGGGACAGACCCCTTATGCAGCAAAACACAGGAGGAGGAGACACTGTGTATAAAGTGCATACCTAGGCTCGGCTACTTTACAAATATTCCAGATTTTCTCTGGCTGTGGGGAAGTGAGAAAGAAGCTCGAGTATAGTACATCAGATAAGAGTAAAAAGTTCCCCATGCTTCAGAGCAAGACTGAAAAATAGGAGGAATATTATGAAAGGCTGAAATGCTTTAATCCCTCTATATAGGTGATAAACGTATACTGCATTAATTTAGCTACAGAAATCTATCTGAGTAGAATTAATAAAGGGTTGCAACCACATATCTTAATGATAGACTGGGCCTTCAGATTTCACTTGATACAGTTAAGGCAAGGTATCATATGAAATTGGCACTGGTTTAATGGTTTTGCATTGGAGAGTCTATGTTTGATTTTTAAGAAGTAATTTTTTATACTGTTGACCTCCAAAGACAATGCTTTAATGAAGCATCTTCAAGATTTAGCTAGAATAAATTGTCATGGGCTATAATGATTCTTCTCTTTTTAGACTGGATAGGAGAAATGACACACCTGTCCCACATACTTTTTTGTGTAGATTTCTACAGCTTTCTTTTAATGACAAAATTAAAATGATTTAATGTTAATTGCACTAAAAATAAATATCACTATTAAATGACATTTATTAAATGTTAAATATGTTAATATTTAATATATTAATATTAAATGTGTTATTTAAATATGTTAAATGTGCAAATATTACATATATTAACAATATAATCAAGTATGCATTATTTCAGCTGGAGGAAAGAATCAAATGTGATCTGACGCAATCAGATTATAAACCTTTATGTCTTTTCTCAGCACTCAACAGAACAATTCTGTTTCTCTCACTGCCTATCTAAGACTTGATCACAGACATGAAAAGGCTGGTTAAGACCCAAGAATAACTAATGAGGGCAGGCATGAATGATAAGTTTGGTTAGAAAGGAGGGAGAAACACTGAAAATGCTATGTTATTTTTAAGGTTTAAAATCTCAAGTCTTCACTCGCTGTTTTTACTGTACTTTGATGAGAAGAAGTTCTGATTGCATCCCTGACTGAAAAATCTGATTATTCAGTCTTAATCACTAACAATGAAGTCATTGCACAAATGACAGACAAATATTCATTGGTGTAGTGATAAGACATGTGTCAGAAACAAGTATTTCTGTGAACAACATTTTTGTATCTCAAAAGACAAGCAGTCACATGATTTTTTTTTTCTACTCTGCACAAGACTACAATTGCATAAGAATTGATTTTTTTTATGGTAATTAAACTCAAAGTAGTTGGAAGAAAAATAGGGGAGAGAATAGAAGGTATCAGGACCAGGTTACTGGATTGCATGAGAATAGGAAAAATAAGAAAGAAAGAAAAATGGAATTATGGAATTCTGTTAATAGTTCACTTTGGCTTTGCAATGAAAACCTTGTGCATTTTCACTACTTAACACCCACTTAACACCACTCTGAATCCAGATCTTCAGAAGTAAACAATTTCTGATGTCTATCTCTTGCATCATCTCTTTTCCAGCCTTTTATGTTTGAAGATGAATGTTTTCAGGCTTTGTCTCATTCTCACAATGTGAAGAGCTTTGTGAAACAGCTTTTCAAGTAACATCTGAAGGAACAGAGCTCTAATGATTTCATTAACATAATGACTGTTCACAGATTTAACTGTAACTGAGCCAATGCTTTGCCATTTTAGTGTTGTTTAACAAAGTTCTTTAATGCAGGATATATTTATTTATCATTGCTGTAGCTAAATTTTAGTGCAAGAAATGCACAGGGCAAGCATTTACTTGTAAATTTGGCAATTCTCGTATGTAAACATTTTTCAGATTATTTCTTGTATGTCTATTGTTAGAAAAAATACTTGTAAGAGAACTGGACAATACTGCACATAGCTCCTTGGATGCATTCTTTAGAGTAATGTATGAAAATCTAATGAAGGTGAGGAAGACAGTGAAAATACATTTATTTTCTGCATTAAGTCTCTGCAATGAATAGCTAAGAATTATCCTGACTTCTACATTATTAACAAGCACATTTCATTCACTCATTCTTTCATTTATATAATTTATGAATTTTAGCAGGAGTGATTAAATTGAAGAAAAATCCATCAAGTCATGTAAAAGGGCACCACCACCACATGATTTAAATTGCTTTTTTATTTACAGTTAAAATTATAACAACTGTAGTGAAGAAAGTTTAATGTTGCTTCAGTAGTTGCAACTAGATAGTAGATAAATATTTCAATTGAAAGAGTTAAAATGCTTCAGATTCACTTTGTATTGTAATTGTTACATAGGTGGTCAGCAGAAGCACCAACTGTATTTTATGTTATTTTTTTCTCCTCTCAAGTAGAATAAACACTTCTAGATTATACCTGTTCCCAGTAACTATTTCTCTACAATTTTTCTCACTCAAGATGATTAAAGAACCCTAAAAACAGGTAAAATGGTTAAATAACAAAAGTAACCCATTAAAGCATACTGATTCCAAGCTCTCAAAGTAAGGACAGATTTTTTCTGGTCAGCAGCTAAAAAAAGAAAAAAAAAAGAAAAAAAATGGAAAAAAAGAAGGAAAAGAAGGAAAAGGAAACAATCTAATTTTCCCCTTTCTTTTTGATTCTGTTTTGAAATTCACTTTTTAAGTGACCTTATAAATTTTACATAATTAAGCATTGTTTTTTATTTTTGGAACTCAGAACCATATTTTCTTATTCATAGAAGAAGTAGATACTTGTTTAAATGAGCTAATTCACTCTTTACATCCTAGTTGATTCTAATAAATTTTTGTCACACCTTCAGAGTTATGAAGTTCCTTTATATTCAAGCTAATTGTGATAGACCTGTTCTGGCATGCAGGCTGCCTGCATATGTGACATGGACAAATGAAACTAATATTGTGCAATCTGCAAAGAGAAGTAATTAGAACAGAAAATAAACCTCCCATCATCTTCTCATAGTGTAACATCCCATTTCAACCTATTCAATGTCTGCACAGTAGACAAATCTATTCCTGAATGTCCCAAGTAGAAGTTCAATATCCTCACTGTCTGAGATCTCACTATATGACCTAACACAGTGACACAACGTAGAACAATACAGTAGCACAGTCACTGAAAGACAGCAGAGGCTTTGAAAATGGGAACACAGGAAAACAGTACAGACGTGGAATGTCATGGGAACAGTGATGTGCACAGGAGAACAGTACAGTGATGGGATGACACTGGAGATACCAGAGCCAGAAACAACTCACCATCAGGCAGTTAAAAAATGCAGCTATGGAAGCTGGAGAAGAACATTTTTAAGGCTGACAAAGAAAGCAATGAACAGATATCCAACATATGCAAAACACACTTTATTATAGGAAATCTGGTTATATCATGCAGACTTGCAGACCAAAAGAAGAAAAGTTTAAAACACATAAGCATATTGAAAAACATACAAAAATAGCCCCAAGTAGATCCTTGAGTGAGGAAGAAAAAGCCAATGTTATCATTCCACACTCTTTCTGGCAAAGAAATCCCATCAGTGCCATCACTCTCCTCCTGGTGATGAACTGGGAAATTGCCAACTCACTGTGAATTCCCCCACACTTCCCCAAATCAAATTGCAGTCATGAACCTTCATTCCCAGACGAGCAGTGGACAGGTGAGTAACAGTAGAGAAAAGGGGTAGGTACTATGAAGTGTATTTATAATAACTCTATTATTATTGCTGAGCCCTTTTCTTTAGTCTTTTAGGTCTTTTTTTTCTTTACTAAATATATATGTACTACCAATAATTATTTGATTAGGCTGTTAAGACCTCAATTACACTAACAATAAATTCCTAGCTTGGAATATAAGGTGTGTTTCCTTCATGTCAAAGCAAGATTTTTAGTGCACTAGACTATCTGAATAATACAGAAATATGCAAGCAGACACTATATATGAACTACTCACCTTATGCTTCTTTTTAGACCCAATGAACATCTAGAGAAAGTGATCAATGGAGTCAAAAATGCAATTCATCTTAAGGCAAGTATTTAAATTAGATTCTCTCTTTCAAGTGACTATGAAGAGAATTGCAGTTCACAGAGGACACACAATGTCTTCACTGAAGACTTTTAAGATTAATGGGATGAGTTGCATTGTGTTAGTACATGAAAGTTAGTACTATTTTTGTTTTTGTATAGAGTCAAAAGCTAACATGTCAGTAAACATCCTACTCAGCAAAAAAGACAGCTAAAGAATATAGCTTTGCACTAGCAAATACCAGGTTGCAAGAATCTAAGCATTCATACTGCTCCAGGCTTTGAATAGGTAGATTCTACTCTATGTAATACCACAAAATTCAACCCAGTGAGCCACATATTCCATCATAGTCTGCCACATATTCCATCATAATCTTCAGAGATCATGCATACACATTAGTGAATCTATCAAGGCTGTCTTCCTCCGCATTGACATCCAACTGTTCTATCAAATCTTTTAGTAATTGTAGTTCTTAAAGGCACACGTCACAGAACAGACAGATAAAGGAACACAGGATGAATCATCAGACATTGTAAGCAGCACAGGACTAGTAACTCTTTAATGCTATGTGAATTACTGCTAAAGAAAGATATACTCCAGTGGTCAATGTTATACAGAGTAAAAAAGGAAAATTTAATTACTGGTCACTCATTCTGGAATTATCTTACCCCTCCTTCAGGCTCTGTAGCAGCAGAACTAAGAAGCAGTCATATGGCTGCACCATTCAGAAAACAAGCAAAAAAACACTCGGTTGAATGTGGCACACAATATTCATCTAAATCCTTTTTATTTCAGTAATAGTGGCTCCCAAGCTCCAAAGATAAATAAGAAACAGCAATGTCAATGTTAAAAATCTCTTTGGAAGATACCAAATATTTGCAGCGAGATAACTGTCAATTTTGCACAGCTCTACCTACAGGAAATAAATGAATTTGGATTCTGTATGTACTAAAACTATCAACATTATTTACAAACACTGTAATTAGCAAGTGTGGACTCAACCCTGATTTATAATGAACCATGAAACAAATTTCTATATTCATGAAAACAAAATATTTTGTATATTTACAGTGGTTTCATCCTTAAATTTCAATGTGTGGTTTGTTTACAAGTGATTCTAGCCTTTGGCTTCATAACCAAAAGCTTTGCTTACATTCAATAGCCTGCCTTAAGTAGCCAATAAATATTTCTTGTGGTCACTGATTAATAAGGACTAAAGTCATTTTAATAATATTGTTGAGACTTATATTTATTATACTAGTTGGATTAAATTTTAAACCCTGCTCACAGGTTGGAAATACCTAGCCTGATATAGGTTTTGCTAACAATTTGCCACACACAAGTTAGAGAGCTAGTTCATTTTATTCAAAATTTACTATGGGCAAAGGGAGCATACTCTATATAAAAAGCCAATAATTTATTAGTCTAATTAAATCTTAATAGACTAAACCAAGAATTTTCATTCACCTTACAGCGATTCTGATACTTATAGAACAAATTATATATCTTTAAAATGATTTGCAATGTTTCTAGTTTCTCCACCCTTTCTCTTCTGTTACCTCACTCTTCAACTGCCCCTTTGGGTCTTAAAGGGAATGCTTTCAGCTAAAGCAAGTTGTCAAGTGTCTCAAATCCTTCTCTGGAAGGGTTCTCGTGTTGACATTGTCACTCTTCCTGGTCATTTTTGGGTTCACATAGGGCACTTTTCTTATGTTTTCATGTTAACATGTTCTACACCATACTCTCTCTTCTATGGTCTTCAAGTATACTTTACGTTCAAACTTGTTATATGTGATATCAGATATTTATTCATTTTTTTCTCTTTTTTCCATCTAAACTGACTTTACCTGACTCCTAAAGTTATGTTTCTTTCGCCAACATCAGTAATCATACCTGAGCTTTTTACATTCTTAAGTCTCCCATTTCATCTTGTGTCTGTACTTGCCAGGCCTCTGTTAATCAGTTTGTGCCCTTATTTCTTTAGGCTGCATTTTATTCTAGGGTCACAATTAACTCATTTAATCAGAGTAACTTTTTATTACTACCTTTTAATTACATATACATAACAATGTGTGTGTGTGTATGTTTGTATGTATTTGCACTATACATATACCACAAAACTGTACAAAAGTCTAAACACAGTAGGCAACAGTCACCATTAGGTATTTGTTAGAACTAAACAAGCTAAAACACAGTTCCAAGCATGTCAAGAGAAATCCAAACAAAGTGCAACAAGCCCTGAAACATGTGCTGGAGCTTAAGACAGTCTGTGGCTTGTTACTAATAATTCTGGAAAAAAAAAAAAAAAAAGAAAGAAATGAAAATGGAAGGGACAAGAGAAGCCAGGTCTCTCAGCATTCAGAAAAGAAAGGAGCTAATTTTGATACTGCCCACAGAGATCTGGAGTTTCATTTTAATGAATGATAAAGATTTCATTTAGCATTTCCACTTTTGCTCAGATACACTGACCAAAATGGAAGAACATTATTGAAGTATTCATAATCAAGCAGTTTTGCATTCTTTGAGATTCTTCATCTGAACTTTGCAGAACCTCTGCAGCTCAGGTTCATCTTTCAGTATAACTTAGTATTAGCTTTAATAATAGGATAAATTCCTACAGATATGTTCTTGGCACACTGGAAGCAGATCCTATGATATCCAGTATGTATAAAGATTCAGCTCCATCTGTAAAACAATTCATGCTACTTCACTTGCAAATAATTTTTTATTATGAAAATGCATTGCTTAAAATGCTATGCTGCCATACCTGAATCCTACACCATCATCCATAAACAATAATGGATTGGGTGTTTAATGGACAGACATCTAGAGGACTTTTGATCTTGGTGAGTTCTTGGAAAAATAATTACTGAAATTATATTTATTAGTGAATTAATACATGTAAAATGTAATTAATTTATAAATGCATACCAGTCATATTTTTTTCTAAGCAAATTGATAACTAGCAAATTACCACACTCAACTACACACATGAACATATTTTTATGCCAGGCCAAAACAGACATCTACCCTTCATTTTCAAAAATTAACCAGAGGAAAATATAAGGCTGGGAAATACAATTAATGCATCTTAAATTAAGTATTAGTGTTATGGTAAAACAATGTTACAGTAAAATTACACCTCACTTCTGAAATTCCAGGGAGCTTTCTTTTTCCTTATATTTGTGATTACAATGACAAATTTATGTTCTAAATATAATTTCAAGAGCACCACTAGTACGTAAAAATGCTCCTTTTTTGTTATATATTTCTTGCTTAATTAAGGAAAGGGTAGGTTGAAGTTCAGTAACAAGAAATGCTTACCCCAGGCAGAGAGTGGGTGGTTATCTGCTGACAATGTTTGTTGGAGCACTTAGTTTATTACTTTAGAGTTTGAATCTAATCCTCTCCTTTGTGGCAAAGTTGGGTGTGTAAATGTATCCTGCAGTGATGTTAAAGGGCTTAAAACGGTGATGCTGTCAAACTAGCTGTGTCACCACATCCAGAGCTTTAAAGGGCAGTTACAGCTTGAAAAATGATTATGAAAATCACCATATTCTTGCTCAGCTGATCTAATTCCCACATGCATTTGATGTATATCTGCTTACTTTACTGACTAAAACAAATGCTTTGTACTGTTAGCACTGCAAAACCAAGACAGCTCTGAAAGATTGCACAGGATTTTGCTCTGCCTCATCTATCATCAGCAAACCTGTCAGATAAATTCCTACTGCAGAGTATTTATTACTGCTGATGATAAAATGGAGAGGAAGAACAGATTCCTGGTTGAATTTGCACAGTAAGTAGTTAAGAAAATCATCTTTTGATACACGTAGAAAAAAAATGCCATTAAGCAATCATTACCAGACCAGGAGGAATCATTATCATCACAGTTCATTTGGTCATGAATGTTGGTGTTGTTTGGAAGATGGTGAGAAGCTGAAGTCCTCTGTAGTCGATGAGGAAAGGCAGGTGTCTCTGGGACACAGGGGTCACAGAGACACAGGAAATACATGTGTTTGGTGTACAACTATGTAAGATTTCAAGTCAAATATATAAAAGAGCCTAAAGAAAATATTGTGAATTTGCAGCAATATATTAATCCCCATCACTTCAACAGTTATTTTTATGAAGCATCTACACATTTATGACACATCTACACATTTTCACACCTTTACAGGTGTGAAGTGTTTTGAGGATAACTTCTTTATCAAGAGGACTACATTTTTGCCAGTAGATGTTATGACCTCTGTTTCTGACACTATTTTTTAGGCAGTGCACAGGTTCTTTATTTGGCTATCTACTTACCTACCTATAATTTATATTACCTTCTAGGATTTCTATCAAGCAAAAAACACATTTCCTTAATATAGATACATTTATTAGATTCAGGTCTGACTCCTTAGATATTCCTGTGCACCAGAACCAGCTAAAGAGAAATAAAAGATATGGATGTTGTGCATGCAGTCTGCAACTATTTCTGAATCTGTTCTCATTATGGGTGCAATGTAAGTCTCTGCACATGTTCCTGTAGGCTCTGGTACCTTAATGTTCTTCACACTGGCTCTTGTCCTTTCTGAACAGAGAGCCTACACCCTACAGGTCAATTCCTTAAGACAGTGCTGATGCACCTCATTAATCAAAACCTTGACAAGACAGTACCTGAGGGTAGCAAAAATCTCAGGATATGTGCACAAAGTGTGCTTTCAAACTTGCCTTAATTTGAAAAAGCAGAGGCAATTTTTCCCACACTGCTTCCAGCCACAGTTGAAACCTGAAAACTTTCTTCTTCTAGGTTTTAAATATCTAACCGGAACCACTAGAGTTATTATGAAATAAGAAGGAAAAGGAAAGCTATATAATTGTTTCTCCATGTTCAGACAGAAAAGGGATACACTTTTGAGCATTTAAAACGTGAGCTGCTGCCTTAAGAGCTTGAGTGTCAAGCTCAAAAAAAAAATCAAGATATTCTCAAATTATTGACTATTTTATGAGCAGAGCTCATCTCATTTTCATATGAGCATATATGCAGAACACAAACACACAGTCTTTTAAAATACCCTCAATAGTAGAAAAGAAAAAGCATATGATAGGTGTGCAGAATCAGTCATGGCTGCAGCGTTTACTTATCCTTTTGGTCTTTACTTCATAGTCAGATAGTTACCCTTGACCACCTGCCTTTCTCAGTACACAGATGTTACTTACATTTAAGTAGCAAAGTAGATGTGTTTTTATTCTTTTTTTTTAGAGTGTCATGTTAGATCTTGTTAATGTAACATTTCTAAAATTCTTCCCTGAAGTCAATTGTCTAGATATTCTCTGTAGCGCCCACGACTGTATTTCACAAACAGCAATGAATCTATTTTTATGACTTTTTATAAAGTAGGACTGTAGTACTATTCTCATCTCACACTGGTTAGGTAATGCACCGAGATTCAGATCAACTAATCTATGAAGCCTTTTTTCCAGGGATGATTGAGACTTCAGTGACCTGTCTGCTCTACTACTGCACAAACCATGGCCCCAAAGACTGCTGCCTTCACATCGATGTATTGATGCTCATACAGGAGCTCGGATCATAAAGTATCAAACACGCAACTTAAAGGAAAAGGTCAGTAGCCAGAACTTAGAAAAATGGGTTTTAAGCAGCTTGCCTCGAATCAGGCAAAAATTCTGCCGCAGTGTTAGAGATGGAAATAGAAATGAGCTTTTCAGTGACCTCTCCATGAATTAACCTTTGTAATCTCACCTTATTCATGGTACAATTTCCAGTTTCTATAAAATTGAGGCAGGGGGTCCTGAAGAAGCAGCCTCCCTCATGCTCCAAAACACTTCCTTTCCAGACCTCAGGCCATCCTCTACGATATTGAAGTTGGCATCCTACGGCATAAAAGAGTGTAGAGATTAAGGACATGATGCCATGCTGAAAGAGACCAAAGGTCACTCAGTATCCTGTTTGACAATGTTTAGTAGTTGATGTTTAAAGAAAGAGTGCAAGAAACAAGGGAGGGGTGAAGTGATTTCACTTTCTACCTTTCAGCAATGACAGGCTGAAGATGTCTTTTTTCCTTTTCAACCCAGAAGTTATATCCAAGCTAGTGCATTTAACCCCCAGCAATGAACAGCTACTAAATAAGAGGTCTAATTTATTTCTGAACCTATTTTTGAGCTACACAGTATCTTACAGCAACAAGTTTCACAACTGAGGTCTGAAACGAATATGCTTATTCAAAATAGCCTAAGGACGCCTGTCTAGTATACTATCCTCACAGGCAGGGCCTGTGTGATCAGAAGAGAGTTAATCTAAATTCTTCACACAAAAGAATGAATATTTTATCCCCTGAGATATTTTACAATTCAAAATATCCATTGCTGCAAGGAGCCCAATCAGTTAGTACACAAGGTAAACTTTTGAAAGTTATAGATACTGCTGACATCCCAAGTCATGTGCAACATTCTCGTTATGAGGAGACTTTCTTTGACATTCAGAAGAGTACTGGAAAATGTTTTTGTTTTACAATTCTTAACTAGCATGAGCCCTAGGAACTCACATATAGCCATGGAGTACTATACTTGGAGGCATCTGGCACAGAGAAAGCTCCACTGTTGTTCTTCAGTACACCCAAATATCCTGGAGAAAGAACTCTGTCTCTGTTCTCCTCGTGCATACATGTATATTTGCAAAGATGCTATATTCTTTACAATTTGTAAGAAATTTGAAAAATGTTTATAAATCCTAAAAAGATATTCTATAATAATAGCAACAACAATAACAATAATAATAATAATCTCCCACTGAAGAAATGCCCAACCTTTTATTCAGCCTTAAATTCCTCATTGATGTCCATGGAATTTGGTACAGCGTCAAACTCAGATGGCTTAAGAAACCAATGAAGTGTTATCCAGATCATAAGATTAGAGGTTACTATGCAGTCTAGAAATAATTAGCTACTTTAAGTATATCAGACCAGTAGCAATACACCAAATGCACACAGGCAGATATCAGTTAAATGAACCAAACTCAGAGAAACTATGAATGCCTGAGGTATCAGGTAGCTATAAAAAAGGAGGAGCAACTATACATCATCCCCAAAACCTTCTTTTTAAATTTCAGTAACTGTTCGGCCCATTATAATTATCCTAACTTACAAGCAATAAAATGTTTAGTGGTACAACTCAGGGAAGCAGAATGTATGAGAGAAATTATGCAGTTAATGGGGAATTGCTAAAGTTGTAATTTACTAAATATTGTTGCAGATTCCTTGTGTCAGGTTGCAATAAAAAGAAGATCCTCCTAAATTAATTTATACTGGTTAATTAACTCCTAGATAATAACTAACTGCATTTTTATGCAACTTGAACCCATTATTTTAAGCTGGATGCCTGAGGTTAAACATCCAAAATCTCACAGTACCAATTGTTGTACTGATCCTTTAGCATGAGCATGGATTTACATTGCTGGAAGGAGGTAGCCACATTCGAATCCTGGGCTGTTGACATGTTATCGCAGTTCAAGAATTAATGTCATATCTGACTTCACTCTAACTATCCCTGTGTTTCTGAGGCATTTGCTGAAAAATGAAAACTGGGCTATATATAGATCATTATAAATACTGGCTGTGAATATAGAGGAGTGTAGTGGTTAGTTAGTTAGTTGAGTGTCACATTTACTTGAGAGTACTGGACACTCTTCAATAATTCATACCACCTCAGACTATGAAAATGTATCCTAAAAGCAAGACTGTAAATGTTGCCCTGCAAGCAATTTCTTCATTTCTTCAACCCTTTACTTTGGAGGGGGAAGGGGGAAGAAGAAGAGAAGAAAGGACTTGGTGTGCTATATGTGTGGCATGTGCTTGCTGTTGTTGCTCACCTTTAAATACATCTTACATCATTGTTGTTCTAAGAATAAGTAAATAAGTATAAATACGAAAGAATAGAAAGAAAGCCACACATATTCAAAAATCCTTTTCACAAAAGATACTTCCAGTTATATGCAATGTCTCTAGTGAAACACAGAAAGTCAATGCCAGAACAAAAATTGGAACTCAGTTCTTCTGAATACACACCTGATGGGGTAGTTTTAGTCAGTTTTTAAAACTACATTTTGACACGTAGATAGCTCACTCAACAGAAGAATTTCATACTATGAGTTGGTGCTTCCAAACATCTTGTGGACATTTCAGATCAATATATACCAGTGTCATGCATGGATGAGACTGGCCCTTTAAGCTATTTGTTGGCTGTGCTTTCTAATTAATTGAGTCGTCTGGTCTTTTTGCAATAGAATTGGAATATAGTGAACATGTGAAGCTAACAGATCTAACTCACAAAACCAAAGACTGTACTTGGAGTGTTGAGCAAAAAAACGACCTGACTTCTAAATTTCTAACCCTTCTTTTGACATACCTGCAGGGATCAGATCAGTATAGTCCGAAGAAAAGTCCACCTTCCTTTATTTTCTTTTCTGTTAAAATTTACTAAATGCTCCTTAAGGGGCAATCTATGTGTAGCAGAACTGTGCATTATACAGTAAATACTATTGCAGTACTTACACCATCATTGTAAAGAATTACTCCTCAAATCTTCTGTTTCATTTTATAATACCTAATAATGTGTCCTCAACAATGCTTACGACTTTACAGTATAACATACTAAATGACTCATTGTCCTACTTCAGATTCAAGAGAAGACAGACAAAACAAAACAAAAAAAAGCTTTCTGGCACCTTCTGTTCTAACTGTAAATATATTACAAACAATGTGAATTGAACATGCTTATTGGTTACCTTCTTCCTGATATTTTTGAGTCACATTGTCAGACTTGAAGAGCAAGGTCTGCCAACTTCTTTCCAGCATTAAGAGGGATAAGCATTTTTACTTGTAGAGTTATAAGTGATTCTGCTTTGTTATTCTGCCTGTGTCCCTCTTCTGATCGAGATTATAAATGATTTTTCAATTTTAAATGATCATTTAAACAATCTTCAATCAGAGGTGTCCTATACTTAGATACAGAAATATTTGTTTTATTCCTTTCTCCTTTTGATACTGTGCCAATAACTCGAATCTTCTTAGCTGTCTTCTTAGAGTTAGTTTGTAATAAACCAAAGCAGTCACTATTGACCGTAATTAACTTTTGAGGAATCAATTAAACAGAAAACAATTAAGTACAAAAATGTCTTCAGAAGATGGCAGTTTCAAAATACTGAAGGAGCCTGTTCAGAGATGTGAACCAAAGGTCTTAATTTATCAGACTCAGAATTGTTTCTATACAAATTAAGAGTATATCTAATCTGAAATTATAGAATCAGATTATTAACAGTGTAAACATTACTTGAAATTGAGATGAAATATCAGTGATGATACTTCAGACTACTGAAGCCTTACCTAAAGATTCTTGAAGAAAAAAAAAAATCTGAGAGAGATCCCTTGATCTCAGCATCAGAAGAATCTCCTTCTCCAAACTTTCCTGTGTTGCCAAAATATGATATCCTGGATTTAAGGAAAGAATCAACAGAGTATTCAGAAATATTATTTTCTTTGAAAATTTCTTTGGCTTTTCATAGATTTTTACGTTCATGTACCATTCTATGACTTTTTAATCCCATTAGTTGACTGAGCACCAGTTATAAGCGAGCACCAGTTTCTTTCTCTTGGATTCTTATTTTGTGAAAGAGTGGAAAAAAACATTTGCAAGAAACCTTGTGAGGTTACTGGATCCCTCAATATGGGCATTTAGTGCCACTTAGGCACCTAAGGATATTCTGATTGATCTGCAGCTACCATTCTTAAAATGATATAGGATGACTCTAAGTTCTGGTTTGCATCTTCAAAACTAATGTAAATATCTGAGATATTCTAGGGAAATGAATGATAGCAAACACCTTAGTCTAGGCCACTGAATTGTTCGCTTCCTCCTGAACAATGTTAAAGATGCAAATAGCATCAGCAAACCATCAGAGATGCTATTCTCATAACCCTTCTAAAGTGCAAAGTTTAAATACCCGATGGCTCTCCTCTTAAAATACACTTAATGAGCAAATATCATAGCCATTCAAGCTATATCCCTGCATTAGAGATTTATCTTGAACAAGTAATATTTTCATACTTCCAAATTTGGTTTTATTTAAACTCTCTTCTTGCCCTCTGTTGTGTCAGCAAAAACTGCTTCTCATCTAACCCCTAAAGCTGTCATCCTTGAATGGGCTCATGCTAAAATGCTCCATTTATAATGCCTTCTTCTAAACAGCCCACAACCAAAACTGGCAGTAACTGTGGCTTTAATATAATTCTTATGTCTAGAAAAGAGGTAACTTCATTTTCTTATTCTTACTTTGGCCCTATTACTCAGCTCACACTAAGCAAAGTTAGTGTGTCTCCCAGAGCATCACTAAAATAATTTTGGTTAGAAAATTTATTGCATGTGCACATATTCATGAGGATAAGTTTCAACAAACCAGTTTCAAGTCAGGAAGGACTTATCCCCTGTTTGGACTGTGCTTTCTTTCATTTGTCAGCTCAATGAAGAGGGCCTCCAGACTTTTTCAAACTCTTTAAGGGTGTGTCTCTCAGAGCAGAAAGGGCCACCATTTTTCATCTCAGCACAGTTCTATGTGTCCACAGACTACCCGACACATAGGGTGCCAAAGGTGAAGGCAGCAAGCAGGTAAACTCATTAGCCCTAGAGCGTCTTTGGCAACTGAACTGGCTATGTAGTTAACAGTCCCTTCTGGAAGATCTCCAGACAGGGATTTCAACTGTTGAAAAGACTGTAGGCTGGAATAACCACTTAAATCGTTCAGTGATGTAGCACAGAGACGGGAGCCAAAACCAGGCAGCCTGGAGTCACCTGATTATTTGTTTCTAAGGAGTGCCCATAGAAATTCAGAAGTCTTCGGTTAACTCAAGTTAGGCATCTTAAATCTCCTTAATTACTCCCTTTTCTTTATTTCAATTTAACTATTTTATGTAGCACATGTTCTGAATGAGCTGAGAACACTCACCTAAAACAGGTATAAGATCCTATTTCCTTTGTATTTTTTGGCTTTCACTGGTATGTATCACAACTTTCAAAATAATTGTGGCATTTTAATTGTTTATATTCAAACAAAAAACATAAATTCAAACAAAACACATAACTATTTGAACAGAGGGGCTGATCCAGTTTTCATTTAGATCAATAGGAATTCCAGCATTTTTCTGAAATGATATCAGGCCTTTAGTAAATAAAACTTTGTTTTGATTAAATAAAATATGGAATGGCACCATTCCACAGGAGTAGGTAAAAATAGGCTTTTTCTTTGAAATGCCTGTATCTGCAGGTCCCTTCCACTTCCAACAGATGCATTAGCATCACATTTCAATTTTGTACTTATTGCCAAAATATATTAAAAAAAAAAAATGTTCCTCATTATGCTGAGCTGTACTTGCATAATTATTCCTCAGGATTCACTTAATTATATACCCCACCATGCGTTACTTTTCAACATCCTAAGTGGTGCCACCTTGCTGCTAGGAATATTAAACAATGAAAAGCCATGCTCTTTTGTTTGGTTACATGGCATGCTCAGTCAGGATTCAGTCTCTGCGCAGGTCCCCCCTCCCAGGTTCTGTCTTATATCCTTGACAAGTGTTTCAAAGTAGGGCACTTGCAGCTGTGCTTGCTCTACAGTATTATGGTTAGTGTGTGTTTTTTTTGCATTTCCTGTATACTGAAATTTTCTTCACTAGTCAAAATTAAATTTAAAAAATAAATAAGAAGGAAAAGAATAGGGGAGGAAAAAAAGAAAGAAAATAAAGAGATTGAGAAGTTTTATTTCTAGTTGTTTTTCACTTACCCTGCCAAGATCTCAAGCTAGCAATCAAGCTGAGGAAAGAAGTATTGGGAAAGGTATTTAACTACCTTTATGTCTTAGGTAGCTAACAATGTGTTACTCTTAACAGAATTGGGATGCTTTCAGTGAAGAAAAACATGTAATGACTAAAAATGATACTAAAGATTTTGCTCCAACTCACAATTGGACAGGAGTTCTGATCAGACCTTGTACAGCATATAAATTTTTTAATACTTCAAAAGCCTAGAACCTCCTGACCTCACAAGTGTCAAGCCTTGACAGATTGACTAACCAACTAAAAAAGGCTATTTTTGTATAAGCAGTACTTTCTGAGAATAATTTAAGAGAGCCTGATTCTGAGAAGTGCTTTGGTACAATTCAGTGAGACAGATGGGATTTCTATATGGTCAGCGTTACTCTGTATCAGTCAGGGAAACTGTGAATTCTAGGCTATTTAAGTCAAGTCGAAGACTCTCATTGATTTAAATCAGTTTTAGTCAAGCTGAAAATTAGGATCTATTAGAAGTATCCATGAGATAGGAAGCTATTTGAGTACTCCAGTCCAATAAGGATTCACTATGTTTTGTTTTATTTTATGGTTTATTTTGTATAACAATATTCCAAATTACACACCGAAAACAAAACCCCTTCAAAAAAAGGTCATGCTCCAATTAAATCTTACTGATAAATCATCCTGAAAAGCAAAGTAACCTGTCAATCATTTCCAATCAACAAATCCTAACATTTACACTTCAACATGGATCCACTTCTGTCTTAATCTTCTAATTAATAATTGTGTTGTCAAAATGCAGAATCATGAATAGTCCTTAAGGTTTTTCCTGTACAGATGATGATGAATTTTTGTACTTAACCCATCAAAAGTTTATTCGTTTGTTGAAGAATATGTCCCATATTTTCAAACAGTCAAAAATGCAGGGTTTTTGCTGTCTTAAATCCCAATATGAACATTGTGGTAAGAAAACACTTGATAAACAAATACTAGACAGGCACTTCTGTCTGAGTTGCGGACTACCATCCAACAGATATTAGCTAGTGTGATGGAGTTATTACTGTGGTCGTTATGGGACAAAATTTATCATTCTTACTTCAGTCATGGTAATCAATTTTTAATAACAGAATGGAAACATATGCACTAATAGTGGAACCTCACCTTACTACTGCACTATATGGGGAAGATGTAATAATATGTAAAGGCTGAATGTGCTAAGAAAAAAAGAACAAACCATGTGTTCCCAGGGGAATATGTCAAAGATAAAATAATTCATTTTCAAAAAAGCTCAGAGGAAAATTGGGCTCTGAAGGGCTTCTGCCTGCCAGGCAGATTTATAACCAACCCTTCTCCAGTTTGCAATCATTTATGAAGCTTCCAGTCCCCCTTGGCTTCTTGGTCCTGCACTGTGAAGATAGCCTGGCTGTTATGGAGCCTATGTGAAAGCTGCTGTCTGATAGGCAGGTGAATGAGGTAAAATAATGCCCAAAGTCAAAGGCTGGCAGGTTTACTTTTTTTTTTCTCATGAGAAAATAGTTCCTTCCACAGCCTCCAACTGCTGCTGTGGATGTTTCTTTGCCTTGTAATAAAAATTAGAACAAAAGAATTACCTGTAGTTAAAGTGATAAAAGTAGATTTGTTTACTGAAAGAACTAATAATTTGGTATGCAAATAACTTAAGCTACCCCCTGTTTTTCGACATCTCTTCTATGAAACCTCCCAGTGTGCTGAAAGGGCATTGTAGTAGGTATTTTGTATTGTCACTAGTTTACCTCAAAGAGAAAAGCCACATACATTGTTGACACAAACAGCCTGCTCTATTTTGAAATCCTTACATTTGCTCTCATCAGCAGCATAATGAAAGATTACAGTTTTAGGAAAACAGAGAGTTCTCCCTTTTCAAGATTGTTGCACTTCACTATCTGGTTTTATGAAGGGCTCTTCTCTTTGTTTGTTCATTGTTTTTAAAATAAAAGAACATAAAGGCATTTGGGAAAGAGCTGAAAGGAACTGAATTCTACAGATGAAAATTTCTGTAGGTGCCTCATGCTCTTCTGGATGAATAATCACCAATACTGTCCAGCGCTCTTGTCCTAGCTGACCACAGACAGACAATGATCAAAAGATTTTTTTTTACAGTCTGTGAGCTACAAAGACTGTCACAATTTCACCGCATGCTAGGAAAAGTTAAAAGCAAGAATCCCTGTCCCCAGCTGCTCCTCACCTTCTCCTCTTCCTTCCTAAAACGACTGTCCACAAGAGGGACAAGCACAATATAGAGTAAAAATTACTATTTGAAAATCCATTAAAAAAGAAAAAAATCATAATCTGGACACATTTTTTATTTTTTGAAATGGAATGGGATTTTTCTGAACTGCAAGTGCACACCTGTTGGCTTAACTGACAATTACAAATGGAAAGTAACAAAAAGAACCCCACTGCAATATTGTTTCTAAAGACTTATTTGGATAAGCAGATTTGCTTTAAAAATGAATGGATAACATCTTATATTGCAAAAACACAATTTTTTTTCAAGTCCTAAATAAGGAGTTTTTCTTGGAAAAAAGAAAACCGGTTCCCACACTATATTGTAAAATTTCAGCCTAAAACCACACAAAACCACATCTTCTGCTGTCTTTGATGCTATTTCTGTACAGATTTGAATCCAATACGCCTTTGTTAGTGAAGGTAGGGAGAAAGAAAAACTAAACTAGAGAAAAAGAGAAGTTCCTCAAGAAAACACTCCCATGTTATTCTATGAAAAAAATATTTTTTTTTCTTCTGGCACTATGAGATACAGACAGATCTTAAGAAAGCAAGTCATTTTGAGACCACAAAACACAATTTTTTTCACAGACAGAGAGTTAGTGACTTTAGTCCAGTTCAAGAAGAAGAACAGAGTCATTTTTTCTGATTGTATAAGAGGGCCTGATAGTCCTCTCCAGTCCTCCACATTTTTTTGTTACCTAATGAGCATGCCCTTCACTAATTGCACACTGACTCAATTCAGTGGACAACTCAATTCAGTTACTCTCCTGCTTTTCTGTGAACTCATCTTCCAAGAAATCCTGTTAACTATTACTACATTTTGGAGCAAGCCCCTGAGAAATGGAAAGGCTTAAAAAAATGGGAATCAAATTGAAATTTCAGTGAAGCTTGCGTTTAGCAAAGCTGAAGTCAATCAATGTCTATGCTTCAGACAATATCAGATCTTAGAAATAGAATTTCTACATATTTTTAAGTTTGCTAAAAATTTTTGAATATTTGATCCTAGGTAATTCAGTGTCTCAAAATCGATTTAGGACTGAGATAGAAATGTGTCATATGCTAAAGGCATTTTGATATTGTTTTGGCAAAAAATTAAAAGAAGGTTCATAACAAAAGTAATACAGTATGAAGGAGTTCTACTTAAAATGTCTAGCTTCACATGTTTTCTATAAACCCAGACTAGAGGCTGTGTTCAAAACTTTTTGCCTTTTTTCCTAATAAAGAAAAGAGAGAGAGAGAAAACCAGAGCATTTGGACTGATGCCCAAAGTTCCATTTTAAGGTTGTGTGAGTTTTTCTAGCAGCTAACTAATGGTAGAGCGAGACAATGGTAGGGAGCACTGTAAAATGTGCATTGCTAAAGTTGCAAAATCAAGCATTCAAAAGTCTGCCAAACAAGAATTGACCTTAATTGGTCTCCCTTGTTCATATATAATATCGTGTAGTAAAATATGGACATAAAGATATGGATTTTTTTTACAGCCCCCACCCCCCCACACACCCTCCCCACACACAACCTCAACTCAGGGTACATGAAGAATGGAATTCAAGTAAACAGCAAGTCTGTAATATTATTTGATTCGTATTGTTTTTTTCTAGTCCTCCCTTATGCACACTATTCATGCCCTGAGCTGAAGACAGAATTATTCATTTCCTTGTGGGCTTCCCTATGGTGTTTATCACTCATGTTGGAGCTTGATGCAGGTTAATTTACCTTGACAAAACTTCTCTGAAGTGGCAGCATAATCTATACCCGCTTATAGAAGGAATGCTGCCACATATAGGCAGCAAAGGTGCACAGACAGCAGGCAATTTTGAGCTATCTGGAATCTGGGTGTGCGTGGTTTTTTGATTTTTTTTCTTGGTAACATTTTGCAGCAATTTATATCTTCAAGTGAAGCACCTCTTCATTTTAATTGCAATTGTGGCTGCTCAGTGTTTCCTCATCTCAGACCTCAAGATCCAAATTTGGGCATTTAGATATAAGAAATACAGTTATTGACCATTTGTGAAACATTTGATGTAAGTTATGGTGCAACATCATACAGGAACTCTGACAAAATCAGGGACAGATACTAATTCTTCAAGGCAGAACTTAGCTACCCTAAAGGAAAGGCAACCTTTCTCTTCCAACCTTCATAAGAAATGACGCAGAAATGTCGCATACAATAATACCCTTCACTTCCCAGGTCTGGGCTGTTGGTATAGAACAATTGGCCTGTTGAATGAAGTAAGAGCCCAGATTAGAAACAGGAGGCATTCACCTGAAGTAGGGCTTGCTCATAATCACACTTGAATGAAAAAGAATTAATTAAGATGATGGGCAAACTTCATTATAAAATGTTCTAACTTCCAATCCCCTCACTGATGCTTCAGCTCTTTGTTACACCATTCTCTTCTCTTGCTTTTCTCTCATTCATCCAGATTCTAAATACAGCTTTTTTGTGAAGCTTGTTCCTTTGACTGTTTGTTCAGTCTTTGGAGATGCCATGTATGCACTTAGTCAACATTCAAGGCTGTGAGGGGTTTGAACATGATCAGTGAATACACACTTCAAATGCATATGAGCTATTATTGAGCATATGGAGAGCATTTTTTTCAGATCTTACATATGGCCAAATGTGCATGAATTTTCACAGAAGTGACAAAGGTATGATGTGAAAACACAAATGTTGTCCCCATAAAATATCAAATTCCTGATCCAAGGAGGAGGATAAAGAGGGTATTTCAAATATAAGATCTCAAAAGAAATACAGTACTCATCTCTAGCCTCTGTTATAATCTTCCTGCTTTTGCACTCTTTGTCACAAAGATGGCTGATCTGTGTTTGAATGAAAAATAAAAAGAATCTTAATCAAAAAGGCTCTGTTTGTTTTCCCCATTACAAATCAAGTGTATTCATCAGTCTTCCTTCATATTTAAATTATTTATTGCAAAAGTACTGAAAGCAGTGATATGCTGGAAGAGGTTCATATGAAGAAGACATTTACCAAAGTCAAATATCAGTCCTTAGATAAAAAAAAAAAAAAAATCCTCCTTTTTCAGATTTTAAGTAAAAAGTTCTATTCAGAACACACACAAATTTCTTTGAAATGTTAAACCCATCTCTCAAATAACAGTAACCACCAAAATAGCTGAAAGTACGAATCAGCAAGGTTCTATTCTCTTTCAGGGATCTAAAGCACTCATCATACAGGCATGCATACCCAAGAAGTCTTATATGCAATTGCTCAAATACATTTGAATAGATGATTTTATTCACACTGATAGCTACAAATAGTAGTGATTATGAATATTTAGTTTTGATTGCTTGGGCCTCTTCCAAAATGATAAGGTCAATCTTACCAATGTCTTTATAAAAATGTCCAACTGCTTCCAATTGTAGGACAAAAACTGCTGCTGTTTTTATGAGTGCATCTGCCATGTCTGTGATCACAACAGCTGCTGCAAAAATAACAACCCTAGAGCACATACCACCAGGGAAATCCCGTTTGATTAGCTGATGAAAAAGGAAAAAAGTTTAAAGATAAGAAGGGCTTCTCCTACTGATTATAAAATGAAGTAAAAAATTACCATTGATAACCTAATTGTAAATATCCTAAACATGCTTTAACATTATGATTCATGTTCTTGCAAATGATGCAAGCTATGAGTTACAATGATGTGGAAAAAAAAGACAACAGGTCACAGAAAACCTCATGCTTTGCTCAGACCACACTTGTAGTGGGCAGCCCTTTTACTCAAATTACAAATACAAAATGTATTTGTTAAAATACATTTAAATTTACCACTTAAACACAATAGACCTCCATACAAGTGATCCTAAATAATCACCCAATGCAACCACTTGTGACTACAAGAAGAAAGTAGACCTTTTTTAAGGTATTTCTATCAGCTCTGGCTCAGATTGTCCAACAGACTAAGCCCATTTTACAGACAGCAAAATAAAAGTCACTGGAGAGAAACAGTAGCTCATTAACCAGTAAAATCTCCATAAAACATTGAGCTTGAAACTGACTGACTTACAGAAGACTTCAGGCAGTGCCACATTAACCTGTCTACTGTTTTCTTCTCAGCCCTTTAAGGAAGCCTGTAAAATACCTCTTGGCAAAACAAGATGTGAGACTCCAACATATGAAGTGATTTCCCGGGGAGAAATAGTTTTTTCTAACTTGCTTATGCACAGAAACAATTACATAACATTGTAGATTATTAATTTCTAGTACAATAAATTTTCTACAGTAACCCTCAAAAGGTCCTTTTGACCACATGGTTTTATTTCCAGAGTAACCTTATATAGCAATTCTGCTGTTTTGTTATTCTACAATATGTATTCTAGTTTTTTTTTTTTTTTTTTTTAATCTCCTGTAAAGCTACCTTATGATATCCTGATCCTCATTACTTATTGGGGCACCAATAATTTCTTTCAGATCTAGATTTAAGTAAATAGACTGTAAATAAATTCAGGAATTAGCACAGGAAATTCACTCAGACTCATAAATATTCACCCATACACAGAGCTTCTAATGGGACCATACCACTACTTTTCCCATCAAATATTCCAAGTAATATATTTTTATTTTTTAACTGAGTTTGTACACACAGTCATGGTCTCATGCCAAAAGATAAGGTATGAGTTGATCTGTTTCTGCAGGGCACGAAAGCCTATACCAGAATATGTACAAGGTATTTGTGGGATCAAAGCACTCCAACCATATTGCTGGCTGGCAGAACATCTCTTATTTCTGACTTCTGCTAGTCTCAGAATTGCGAGCTCAGTATACCCACTTTTTCCAACAAAAGTTAAAACAGGATAGTCCTGGGGAGTTCAAGCTAGGCCGTGACGAACATACTTGACCTTTTGTGGTTTTTGGCTATTGCCTGGTGCAAGAGCAGCTGATCTGGAATGCGTGCTATGGTAGTAATGCGACACAGCGTAAAACCCTACAGTTCGGCTGCAAATCTGCATAAATGGCACTTCCATTATTACTTTTCTTTGGCATGTTTGAAAAGTCATTCCCTGTGCATAGATGTTTTGGCTATGACCTGTGAAGAGTGTCCAGTAATGACTCATCTGTTACAATCATTGAAGGAAGGCAGGTGGATGACACTAAAAACCTCACATAGTCCGTGTAATTCATGCCACAAAGCACAACCGAATCTTCTCATGTAAGTTAGGCTCATGAGCACCCTTTCTACAGCACAAAAGGCAGAGATTTCAAAGGGACAGCATATATTCACTGCCCAGATTTATACAGGGTGGCTGACCAACTTTACACACCAGGGTGAAATTTAACACTGATAGTGTGAGGTGCATTATTTCTATTACTCATGCAATCAATATTTGACAGAATCATATCTTCTGGATGAGCACATGAATAAAATAAAAATAATTTAGCATTCTTTTCATTAGATCAGTTTCTGAAAAGAATATAACTTTATTAAAATATCAAAATAGAGGGTTTTTTTTTTTTCAGTTACAGTTACCATGCATATTATTTTACACTTCCTTGTGATAATAAGATTCAGCTAGTTCTGTTGACTGTAAGATTTTTGTGACAATTATATTTGCCTCTAAATTACAAAATGCTAAAATTAAATTTACCTAGCAGGTGCCTTGAATTAGAATAGGCAGAAAAGAGAGAAAGAACAAGTGATCTATTTATGTTTTCTGCTTTCCTTCTAAACCAGGTGATGCTGCTTAGATTTTTTTCTTCCTAATTTGCATTTAACTTGACTGCTGATAATGTATCTCTAATTTGTAATTTAAGCTGATTACTGATGACGTATATGGGTCTGAAGTGAATTGTATAATCAGCCTTCATATTTTCAGAAGTGACTTAGGATTTCTGGTTGCTCATCTGAAAAGGATCTGATTTATTTTAGAAATTATTGAAACATTCACCATCTGAACCTGTAAAGATGTTTGTGCATTTTGTCTAATTTTGGACTCTCTCACAGCCATTGGCTAATCTGGTTAATTTAGCTCCATCAGGTTTAAAGATTGGTGCTTTTCTTTTGCTTTGCAAATTTTCTTTGGTTTTGGTACATCCATCATGACTTCCTTTAAAGTAATTAAAACTTTGTGGTAACAGAAAATCTTTCAGGCAACATAATTGTTTCTTGTTTGGGGGATCATATCAAGCATTTCAGTTATATTTAACATATTGTACTCTTTTTTTTTTTACTGAGAATTATTGGTATGCATAAAATATTACATCAGTGGAATAGACCATTATCAAGGGAAGATGCTTCCTTTAGTTACGTAAATAATAAAGGGAACTCATGTGGCTATAAAATAAGTACATGTTAAAAGGTAGATAAAATGTTTTTTTTTCTTCTTTTTTTTTTTCCCCCAGGCAGATGACATTAATTCTATAAAAGAGATCTCTGCAGCTACGTTAGCTGTTAGATATGCAGGCAATAATTTGGATAGTGTACTAAGTAAGGTGAAAGTTGCATCTTGTACCATAGTGGAACTGCTGCACTCCCATCGCTAGGAATGACAGACCTGACAAATGCCTCAACCAATAGAAAAATATACTCTATATGAATAAAATACTCTTAATTTGTCCCTGTTTTATCTTTTCAGTCTATTTTCAGTCTATTAGCAGTTTAGATGAGTTATTTAGCAGACTGCAAGGTACTCCTCTGTTTAGAGCTTTTTTAGTCTTTCCCTCAGTCTTGTAACAGTATTTGGTGCTTGCTCAGTACAACAAGCACTTTCTAGATGTCTTCTTAAATGGCACAATGATTTTAGTCAGTGCAGATGTTTCTGATGGCATTTTGAACACCTAGCATAGTCGAGGTTGGTCTCTCATCTCAATGGTTTTAGTACACATAGACAAAAAGCAGGGTAGCCAGAAGGAAATATCCAGGAGGAACTGCAGGAGGAAGCATTCTTTAATATGTTGCAAACACCATCTCTGCTGTACACACACATATATTTTTTTTTTTTTACTATGACCAACATATAGGACATCAAACACATTGTTTTTTCTACCTAAATAATTTTTCTCTCTAGAAATCTACATAAATACCTGTATCCTAAACACATTTTAAGTACTGTCCTCTTCATGTATCTTTGAAGAGAAAATGCATAATATTTTAATGCAAGATGTTAGGAGCATAGGTATTTGGAGCAGTTAAAAACAAGTGCAGTAGCATAACTGGATAACTATTTCCCCCTTAGATCCTGTAAGAGGGAGAGAAAAAGGAGAAAACAGAAACAGTTTAACTCACCAAAAATCAAACCACTGCATTGCCCTCTTAGCCACTGAGTGTTTTAGGATGTAAGACCGAAGATTACATCAGTACAATAAAGGCTCCCTGCTCTCTCAACAAGCACAAGCTGGATGCCGTGAGGAGAGGGAAAAAAAAAAAAAAAAAGGCAGCTTTTCACCAGCACGTGAACAAGTAGGAATCAGAACAGGTGTAGAGAAGAAGGAGAGAGGGAAGGGTTAAAGGCATCATCGCAGCCATTAGAGGGAAAAGTTGAAGCAATACAAGCACAGCAGACTTCTCTCGCCTACACCCTATCCCTCCTCCTCCTCCTCCTCCTCCTTCTCCTTCTTTCCCCCCACTCCCCACTTCCCAAACCGAATCAGTGTATAGGGAGGGCAGTCATCACGCCATCCTGAGCAGCAGGAGCTGATGTTGGACGGAGCTACCAGGTAGCTGAAAAAAAGGCACAGAAAGCAGCTGATACCCACTTTTCAGCAGGGCTTTTTATTTTCTTAGTCTGAATCTGGACTTCAAGCAACACAGTGCCTGAGACAGATCATCTAAACCTCACTGTATTGCAATACTCGCTCTTTCCAAAGAAAAAGACTCCACTGAGTAGCAGAATGCTGCCAGTGCTGCAGCTAGGGCTACAATACAGAGCTTTTCTGTAACATTTTAAAATCTCCTTCTGTTCAGATTACACAGATACATATATACACACAGATATAAATTCTTCCTTTTTTTGAGGGCACCTTTGGCTTTTCTTACCCTGATGTGACTTTTTCTTCATCTTGGAATAATGGGGATCTTCCTGGCTTATATTGGATTCATTTTCTTTTCAGTTATGTATATTCAACAAGGACTTTCTACCCAAGGTAAGACTGCTTACTCTGCATGTTATTTCTCGCTAAAACAGAGAGAAGGATTTGGGGGAAGGGGAGGGAGAGAGTAGAAGATAAAAGAGAAGAAAAACAACCACTATGGAAAGGAGAGGAGGATGCCAAGCATTAGGCTTAATTTTGGCTTTAAATGGTCTGTAAATAGCAACAGAAGGAGAAGTTTCCCCAAAGTGAGAATGAAACAGACTTTTTTTATTTTTTTCCCCCACTTGTCTACAAAGAGGGAAATGAAGCACCTTGCAAAAGAGTAAAGGGCTGATAGTGAATGGGAGATACACATATTTTGGCTGTGCGTGTTTGTATATATGTATGCGTGAACACGATAAACACCTACCCGTGCATGCATAATTACTGCATTCGCACTGAGTCTCGGCTTCCTAAATCTGCTGCCTCCCTTGAATATTGCACTCTCCCTCGGTGCTGCGTTCCCCCTCTCCCCTCCAATCACCCTTAGCTCCTCAGCGAGTCCTTCGGTTACATTTGGTGACTCTGTGTATTTCCCCAAGAAAAAAAAAAAAGAAAAAAAATCGTCTTCTCCGAAGACCTCCCCGCCGCCGCCGCCGCCGCCTCCCTCCCTCGCTCGCTCCCTCCCGCGGCGCGGCGCGGCGCGCCGTGCATTTCAAGCAGTCCCGGCGCTGCAGGAGCCGCTCGCTTGGGACCGCGAGGGCTGCGGCGCCGCTCTCAGCACCGTGGACAGAGCCCTTGCCTCCTGCCCCCTGCCCCCGCCCACTGCCCTCTGCCCCCTCTTCCGACCCCCTGCTCCTGCTCCTGCTCCTGCTCCTGCTCCTGCTCCGCGGGATGCGCTTGGAGGATCGGGTGGTGGAGGAGAGGGTGGTGGCGACATCCCCCACCTCCGTGTCCTCATGTCGCTCACACGCACTAACCAGGAGGGGATGGAAAATAAAAAAAGCAAAAATCACGCACCCCATACACCCCACACCCCAAAACAACCCTACTACCTAACTAATAAGCACTGTGTATGCAAAATGCAAAGCCTTTCTGTCTGTTTAACTAAGGGAGCAGCATTCACTGACTGTGCAGGCAGGAAGGCAGGGAGAAGGGACATGAGGCAATAAAAAACTAGCATCTTTGCTGAGCATCTGTTTCTAGGGACAAGCGTAAAGGCAAAGCAAGTAAAATTGGCTGAGCATATTCCCAAATTATTCCGCCAATTCCAGGCTAGGAAGACTGGATGAGGAAGCAGAGGGGAGGAGACACTAGAAATGTCTCCTTTGCATCATAATATGCTTCAGTCAACCTGTAAAAAACACAACGGAAAGCAACACTGCAGGTCTTTCCCCCAAAAATGTCACCTGCTTGAAATACAAATACAAGCTTTACTTACCATGTTGTTTACCATGTTTCCCCCAACCCCTTACTTGACCACCATTAGTTTTATTGCTTGCACAATTTTAAAGTGAATTATAGGAAGGCTGAGAAGGTAGTCAAGATTGAGACTCAAAGAAATATAGGTGTCCTGGGCTATGCCCATCGTGGTGACTTTCTAAACCTTCCTGTGGCACATTGAACTAGACAAATCCTGTATCAGTACACAGTGATGACTGTTACCTCTAGAAAGTGTCTGTTAGGACCAAGAATTAGAAGGTGTTTTGCTTCTTGATCTGTTCATGTAAGTGGAGGGTCTCAGAAAATATAAGTTACTTGCCCAAAGTTTTTTGAAACAAACATTTTGATGAGTGTTCAAAACCCTCAGTTCAGAGCAGTGCCCATCCAATTATCTGTTTCAACTGTCTGAAGAAGGTTTAACAATTCACAGCTTTCAAACTCTACCATAAAAATATATAAATATAAATAAATATATAAATAAACCAGCTAGCCTTATTTCTTTTCCCCTTCCAAACTAGTTTTGCAATAAACCCCTTTGTGAATTTGGTGAAATAGTGCCTTCTACCCTAGGGTATTTGATCCTAATGACACATAACTGTACTGACCCATGGGAGCAAATAGTGTGGTCTGTAGTATTCCCATGAGTAGAACTTAGAATACAAGGTAGATTTGTGCCTTCGGGAGAAAATGTAAACCTTGGAAACCAGAGAACTTAATGGAAACTTGAGAAGCAGAAAAGAGAAGGAATGAGGAGAGGAAAACAGAGAAAGGAAATAAAAGGTGGTGGTGGTCGTCGTCGGGTGGGGGTGGGGCATAAGGAAAAGGTAACAGAAAATGGAGAAAGTAAATGGTTTGGAGATAACAGGAGATGCCAAAAAGCTGTGCATTTATTTTGCAGCAAAATTCACTGAGTTCCCCCGAAATGTCACGGCCACTGAAGGGCAGAATGTGGAGATGTCGTGTGCTTTCCAAAGCGGCTCCACCTCGGTGTACCTTGAAATCCAGTGGTGGTTTCTGCGGACACCTGAGGACCAAGAGGCTGCAGCGCAGGTGACAGACACTCAGGTACTAATGCTCTGCATGGAGTCCCCTTTCCAAGGGAACACCACAGGAGGTGGGGTGGAGAGAAAGGGAAGGAAAAAAAAGAAAGGGGGATGGGAGACTGAGGAGTGAGGGATGGTTCCAGATCTCCCCAGGGACTCAATTTTGGCCATGGAACATCAGTGCAGGACCTGCAGAGAAAAATACCCACTTTAAGCCGTGGCACCCTCCGTGCTTGTCACTCTCAGGATGAAGCTGGGGACACAGGGATTCCCAAGGAATGCTTTGTTGTTGTTGTTGTTTGTTTGTTTCCGTTTTCCCCTTTGGAGAGCAGTTGGTCAGGGACGGCTTCTTGAGGGACCTTTCCATCTCCCGAACAGCAAGGCCCTACACGGGCTCTCCGCTTTGCGGGTGGAGCAGCCGAGCGGGCGCCCCTAGTTCTGTGCGCAGCTGCCGGCTGCGCGCACAGCCTTTTGGCGGGGGGCGGCTCGAGCGCG
>JAWLRI010000253.1:424991-488906 GCA_034781795.1 Crypturellus tataupa | reverse complement strand
AAAGAAAAGAAAAGAAAAGAAAAGAAAAGAAAAGAAAAGAAAAGAAAAGAAAAGAAAAGAAAAGAAAAAAGAAAAGAGAAAAGGAAAAAGAAAGGTTTTTATGAGCTGTTTGTCAGCTAACTGGAATTGCTTTTCGTTACTACACCATCAGCTTGCACTGGATCATGAAACTGCAGCATATGTGACAGGGCTTGCTCTTAAAATAACGAATGGGATTTCCTTGCTTCAGAACAAAACTCATGTGTTACTTGATGCATATACAGCAAAGCAGAGGACATTTTTGCTTATTTCACATAAGAAGCAGGAAGCTTGCTGTTTATGGTGCATTGCTTCATTCCAAAATCCTTTGCATCACTTACAATTTTAGAAGAATGGCTGAAATTATCTGCTGGTTGGAATGGATACAACTCCACTGGAAGCCAAGAATATTTGGCTCAAGTATGAGGATAAGAATGAATTTTCTCCTTCCTCATAAAGTGAGGGTGAATCGTGAGAAGAATCCAATTAAACCCCACTTGTACCATCTGAGGAAACTTAGCTTAGACAGCAAAACTGTCTACAAAAAGAGTGAAGAGAAGGAAAAAAAAACTCTGAAAACTGCTATTTTCAACTCATTCAAATTCAGAGCTGGGAGGTTTGTTTTTGTTCTTTCATCTCTCATGTGTGTTTGCTTTTTCATTCCTTTCACTTTCATGGATATTCTTCTAGCATTTTGCTTTGAAACCTCAACTCAGACTAGCTAAAAAGCTCAACTCTCTTAGTATTTGCTTATTCCCTGGACAGGAATTTTTGATCTGACTAAATAAATCACAACCTTCAGAGGCATTCCAGACACCTAACCTTTTTTTTACATCTAGAGTAATAATTTATTAATTCTGCTTTGCTGATGATAAAGCTGGAGGTCATTTTGAAGAACAGCTGATGATCTTTCCCCATCTTTGTAAAGAAAAGACTCTACCCCAACTCTTACATTCTAACTTATCATAGGAAATTTGCTGTCATAGTTTTTGGCAGTGCAATTTGCTACCCTGTTTATGGGTGTTGCAGTCTGATCCACCTCACTACAGATTGTCTTCCACCCACTGACAAATGCTACTGTCTTGGAAGAAAGCTGCTAATGTATTGAAAAGAATAAAAAGATGAAAGCCAACTGCCACAGCCACCAGTCTCAGCCCTTCACACATATGATCTGTGTTCATCAATACCAACAAAAAAGCAGATAGCAAATCATAACACTGATTTGGCTTCCAGAGCTACTGTAGGCTACTTTCTACTACCACAAAGAATCTATTGGCAAAACAAAGGGAAGAAGGAACCCTTCTGGGTTCTGGGAACCTGTTCTAGGATTATAGGGTTATCATGTACCCCCTTCTCCAGTTCATACTGTGTTACTGAACAAAGTGTTAAATGGACAAGGTATTTTTGCCTAGAAGAACAAACAAAATCATTATGAAGTCAAGAATCGGCAGCCAGTTAGAGCTATCTCACAAAGAACTGAACTTTCAGATGGTGCAAAACCCTACAGTAAAATAATAGTGATTAGACTATTGAAGAATGTAGCCATCATGTAGCCATCTACATGACATCATGTCTGTCTGAAACGCTCATCTGCCAAAATGACAACTCAAATATTTATTTAATGTTGTGTTTAATCCTTCATATGCACACAATATGCATTAATCAATGACTGCCCTATAGGCGAGGGATTTTTGAATAATGAACAACATTTCATGACTATGATTGCTCTCACAATACAGAAGTTGGAAGAAAAATGGTAAAGAAAATCTGAAATGAAAGTAGGAAAAAATGAAATCTTTAGAATGTCAAGGAGCTGAAATGAATACAGGATTCAGCAAAAATCCTTCAAGTTTCCTTCTGAAAATTCATCATTTTGACCGTGTGCACAATGCTTTTAGTGGTGATAACAAGTTGTCTATCTTTATTTGTATCACCAGAAAAGCAAGGGTGAAGGTTATGACTTGTGAACTCTGAGTTAGCTCTCAGTTTAAAATGTTGCTGCTCTGAAATCTGCCTTGCCCTGGATGAGCAGCTATTGCGCCAAACCGGGGTGGGAGAAGCAAACAGGTGCCAGCTACTCAGCTGTCCCAGTTCACAATCCTGAATATTAAATTAAGCCAGTAGACTATGACAGATGATACATGTTGCTTAATGAAACAGATGTAGAGGTGGCACATGTTTGCCTCTGTCACTCCTACTACAGGGGTTTTAATTTCTGAAAGAGGTAGAGATGGAGGCACTAATATCTTAAACTGCTGCAGCTAAAATCGTTAAGAGCGCATGAGTCATAGCCCTTAGACAGAGGTATGCTCTGTTAGTCAGAGGTATTGTTCTAATCTCTATAACAACTACATTATCCATCAGGCAAACAAAGGCTTAGAAGAACAGTCCCTGCCTCAAAACACTTACAATCCAGGAATCAGAGAGAAAAAACAGACTGATTAGTCAGAGGGGTACAGATAAATGGGAGCTTAGTTGAATTCCATGGAAATAGCTCTTCTTTGGAATGATATAAATAGAAGGAGATTGGGTTGACTATATGTCAAACACAAGCCTAAGCATTGTCAGGTGTGAAAAGTGAGCAAAGGCATGATGAAATATTTACAAAGAATGATAATTTTCCTTCTGCCAAAGTTACAATAGGTCTCTTTGTATATGTTTTTCTTGGTATGACAGTGCTGTTGAAGATGATAGAGTAATATTAAAGACCATCCTACTTAAAACATCTTGCAACAGATAAAAAGATAAACAGGAAAATCACAGGAGAAGGAAGTGATGAGTTCAATTATCTTTTTCTTCAAATAAAATTTACTCTTTGTAAATAGCTTTAAAGTATCTTTCAGAAATGGCATGGCTACCAGTTTAACCACGATGTTGCATATAACAAAAATACACACACTTATGTGGATTACGAAAGTACTTGGATGGAGTCACATTTAGCCACAACAGTAGAAAGAGGTAGGTACTTTGGTTAACATCTGAAGTTGCCACCTTCATTCCAGATGGGGCATAACTACGTACAAGCAAAGAGATGAGGATGTATTACTGCAAGTCAGCCGCAGAAACTGGCGTTTACTTTGGAATCAGCCATTTAATGCAGATCAACAGAAGTGACCCAGTTTGCTCATTTTTCTGTCATGTGTTAAAAAAAAGTGTGCCTGGACATTTTATATCCATGATTTTCTGGTGCAGAAAGGTGTTCAGTGCATACAGTACAGGTGCTCAAACAGTAGCATTAACACTACAAATTGATCAAATTAGGGTTTGCATTTGTTTGAGTTTACCAGTCCTCTTCAGCTTTAACTAATGCAATGTCCACTGCTATCCGGTTGCTTCTCATACTAGTTCAAATAGTTAACACCCATGTTCCACAGATGTTGTGCAGACACTTCTACTTGCAACCTCTTTCCCAAAAAGTGCTTTTTACTGAACTAGAAACAACTGAAGTCCGTGGATTACTTATATATGTGAAGAGACATTCAGTGTAAGAAGTTTACAGGCTGGCGTAGAGGGAGGGAATTGGCATATTTACTACAAATGGCTGATGGCTCAACATTTGTGGCCAAGAGTCACAGACACATAGAATGTCATTCTCTGAAGAAGAATCAGGGAAGTTTAAGGGAATCCACACTACAGCAGTGGAATTGCTTATAGTCCTACAGGCAATGCAGTTCAGAGACTTGGCTGAAAAGCCTTGTCTGAAAGCATGAAATTCGAGACAGGTACTAAAAAAGGTTTAAACTGCTAAAAGGGGGAGCATGCTTCTGGGTGCATCTAAAGATGAAAGCTGTATATCTTATGCTCAAAAATCATTTTGACACTGACACACTCCTTGTGTATCACCTGCCTGTCAGAGGCAATTCATCTGCACCTCATTTCACCCAACATATGTCTAATCTAATGCTAATTTACTTCTCTAAAGTTGATTAAGATTCCCATGTGAAAAATGTTAAGGAAACTGAAATTTCACAACTGAATTTTTCATAGGAGACTGTCCAGATTCCTAGACCTACTTTTAGACCAGGGTAACTTTGATTATTAGTTTCTGAGAAGCATTGGAACAAAACCTGGAAAAGAATAACTGCAAGAGAGAGTAGAGACACTCACAAGACAAAAGTAACTGTGAAGACTTCCTAGTCATACTGATATGAGAAGTATCATTTAATCCTCCACTATGTATTAATGCAATTTATACTAAGCTATGTATTAAAACAGAAGGAAATGCATTAATGGGACTGGGAAGTGTGAATTACAGGAAAAATGAGATGAGAGAGAGAGAACAAAGAAAAATTACACCATATATAGACTAAATCATTTAGATTATCCAATTCATTTTCCCAGTGCTATGTGTTTGAGTTCAACAGCATAATTTTGGTCCTTCTCATCAGAACAGTATAAAAATCTACAAATATCAATGCATTTCCTGCTTCAGCTAGACATTTTAGCATTTCAGCCATCTCTTCTGCCATTCAGGCTAAAAGGATGCCATGGTTAGGTTGTTTGAAAAAAAAAAAAAAAAAAGAAAGAAAGAATTATTTTAGTTTCTTCACATTGAATGTTGGGTTGGGAAGTACAAATGACTGATGGCCCAAGTAGGAAGCCTGTTTGCAGTCAAGGGTTAAATAAAGAGAGATGAACAAGAACACTACTTGAATATTAAAAAGGGTGACTCAGAGATCTGTTGCAGAGGTAGATTGAGACTTAAATGTTTCTTTGGGTACAGTGTGAGGTAATAGAATATGTAGAAAACAGACAGAATATAAAATACCACTTTTGATCACACCGGTTTACTAATAATTTTATTTTGTTCTTTCTCAGTATTGTGAAATTACAAAAATCATTCAACTTTCTACTCATCTCTATTTTGCTTTGGTTATTTTTCTTCCTTTGTTTTTCTTTTCATACTGCTATCTGTTGTCCTTTCATAGATTTATTGTGACTTTTCCTGGACCATTGCTTGAAATCAAGTATGATTTTACTATGCCTGAACTCTCTGAGATCTTTCTCACAAGTATTTCCATCTCATCTTGCATTGGAACATGGCTTTAGGCATAGCTAGAAGCAAGTGAAATGCTGTGACCACCCCAATCCAGAAAGTTACAGTGACACAGGCCTTTCACATAGGTCTCCCCTCTGCTCAGAGCTTACTGTTATTTTCTTTTACGCTGTGGTAGCACCCAACACCTCTGTTTGCCCAGACACCTTTTCCAGACAAAGCAAGAGAAACCCTAGTTTCTCTGGGTATTGCTGGCAGAAACTCATGGAAATTCAATACACAGGCCAGTCTAATTTTCTAGTCTAATTAATGTTTTAGATGCACTTCTTGAAAATAGTTAAAAGAATTAAAAATCTAATCTATTTTTTGTGCAGCACGCAAGATGATTTTATTTACCCTCTCTGGTACATTCATCCAAGATGGTGATGAGCAGTTCACACTGTTTAAGACTGAAAGAAGTCTGACTACATTGTCAGGGCCAGACATGATATCCATTTCTCTCCCTTCAGTGTTTATTTCCCCAAAATTTAACAGTAGTGATTGGTCCTTAAAGTACACATCAGAAGGAATTCGCCTGAGAAGACAAAGGGGGATCTTATATTTTTTAAATGTAAATTTTCTTTCCAAGTTCAGGTATATATTCCAGCTGTGTAGAAGCAATATGTGTAATTATTATTTCCACAGTCCAGTAGAACTTGTTTCATACACAAAGACAGCAGTTGGTAGGCCAAAGAGAAAGAATGTATTTATTTCAAACCTTTGTGAGATATTTTTTGAAATTTTGAAATTTGAAATTTGAAATAAAGACAACCTTACTAGGTTTCACCTATCTTTATGGACTGAAATGTGCATGAATCTATGATTCATGAATATCCTAGGAAAATTATAGCAGGTGTTCTATCATCTTTTACTTATTTTACATGGAAATCACACTAAATTATGATTTTCTATGTTTTTAACTGGGCTTGACAATAAGACTATTTCAAATCTAAGGAGCAAAACTGACTGTTGCAGATCAGCAAGCCAGGCACCGCAAAAATGGAAGAAAATGTCCGCATAAGTTCCTGGAAAGCAACACTGCCAAATCTGTCACACCTCTGTGATTTTAGAAACCAATAATATAATGATATTACTTAGTATTCAGCACAAGCACAGAAGGAACCCCTTAGCCTGAGATATATTTAGGGACTGGTCAGCACGAGGCGATACATACAGAGAATCCAGAATGGATTGTGAACGGTTGTGAGACTAGCTGTATTTCTTCTGTATTAGTCAGCACAAAACCAAGACCTTGCTTGGGACACTAGTTTTCCCTTGTGATTACTGGCTTAGCATTTAAAGGAAACATAAAGATATCCTCATTAAACTTATGGGATGAATAAAATATTAAAGTAGTGCTGTTGAATTCACAAATTCATTCCATAAGATTAGACTATTCATTGTAAGCAAAAGTTTAAGTCTTTAGTTTTCATAGTTTAATAGCTCTGACTGATAGGTATTGAGAATCAAAGTGCAATAGGCTATTATCTATCAACATCTTTCCAAACGTTAGCAAGCCCAAAGTATGTCAAACTGCTAGACCCTTACAGATGCAAATTGCTTGTCAACAAGCATGAGGAAACATGCAAAGTACTCTCACAAATATCACATGCTAATACTGTGCTATCTAAAGCAGCTGTTGAGTTTATAAATTGGTGGGGTTTTTTTTCCATTTGTGAAAAATAAATGAGCAAAGTTACAAAACCAGCATTAACTTATCTTGGCTTGCCACCCCAAGACCCACATATTTTTTATAAAAATTTTATCTGATCAGTACCTTAGTGGAAGCTAGGAATGATGGTCATGCAGGCATCCTGGCTAGATTTTGGTCACTCTATTACATGTTCACTTAAAATTTACAGCTTCTGCTGATAAGCAATATTTTATACTGAGACACTACAAAATTAATCTCATTAATAGAATAAAATTTATGTTTAGCCATTCAGTACATACAGTAAAGAAATCTGGCTCAGCATTTATGACATAGATTATTTATTATTTTAAGCAATAAGGTCATCATTACTTATTGCTGTTGTTTTCTTTTCTTAGTTCTCCTGGCATTTAAGTAAACCCCAATTTGAACAAACCATCATTTCAAAAGGCTTAATGGCACGAACTACTCTTTCACACTGTTATACAGAAAGTTTTCTCATGATCACATACCTTTGACAAAACAGCCTGTTTTTTAATAAGAAAGAGGGCAGACATTTCACCAATATTTGCCCTTTTTGATGGATGTCAGTGGCAGGAAAAAGAGAAAAATACATGGAGGTTCGCCTTTTCTCTTTTCACAGTAGGAATTTATCTGGATCCCTGTGGCTGATGGGCCACAATGCATATCCGTAGCCCACACAAGAAGCAAGGTTTGACTAATAATGTTAAAATGATATATGTATACACACTATCATTCTTCTTCTAAGTTACTATCTTTGAAGGTAATACAATTGACCTGCAATAAAATCACTTTAGCTCTCACTATATTAATTAAGAAATAATGTTACAAATGACAGGAAAATGAGTAATTGGTTTAGCACATCCACCATTGCACTGATAGTTTTTTACTTACTTTACCATGCTCACAGTCCAGGTGGTAGTTTCCAAGTTCTGGTCAGCAATGTACAGCCAAAGGGAATCTGTATAAAAATTCTGAATTTGCATACTCTATATTTTGGAGACATTTGGATTTGGATTCTGGTCTGAAATTTGCCTCTGATTTAAGTGTATAAAAATGAAAATAAATTTCTTATTTAAACTTATGACTTCTTGGGACATATAAATTTGTAGTCAAAACAAAATGAACAAATATATATGGAACAGGAAAAGGAAGAGAACTAGAATAGCTTCTTGGGGTAGCTAGTTTGGTAACAGAGTGTTTAGTATGTTATTATTCTATATTTGCAGCTTTCACCCTTCCAAAAACTACAGAGGTACCCAAGTTCATCAGAGTACAAAGCAAAATCTGGGAAAAAAGCAAACCAGAAGATACCTAAAACCTTATTATATTTCATAAAGCACCATGGAAAAGTAGTGCCTAAATGCACACTTAGGTGACGAAGAGTACACCTAATCGTCATACTTGCTGCATATCCATTTTATTGAGGAAGAGGCATTGCTGAGAATGCATCAGTTGGGGTTCGACAGTATTTTGCAAACTAAACTATTTAAAAGAATTAAATAAGACCCTGATATGGCATTAGGATATACTAAACAGTTCCTTAAACCATGCAAAGCACAATGCACACTGTAATATCTAAGGTGATTTCCAGTAAACTTTACAACCTCTTTGTTCACTTGGAGGCTAAAATTGTTTTAGCAGTAATTCTCCTAACTTTTCCTATGAGTTCTCTATTGCTTCAACTTGCACTTACTGTATATAGGCAGACCTAAATTCCTTTCAAGACAAACAAACTCACCATTTACAAAAAATGCATGTACAACACGTGACAATACTGAAAGGAGATGGGAATTTATACAATGACTGAATTATATATCTATATATATGTATAAAAAATGAGATGTATGTAACATGTGACCCCCAATTTGGGAACTACAGACTATTGAAGAAAGCCAAAACGCACTCCCCCGCCCCCCCAAAAAAAAACCAAACCGTTAAAGAACATTTTGCAGCAAATATTAAACAGTGCTCTTTTGTAGCACTGTTTCTTTTCTACACATTATAGCTTTCAAATTCTCAATTTATAATGTCATTATTATTTTTTTAAAAAAGCTATCTTAAGAAATATCCATGAGACTCTTGTGAGTATTCATCCTTTTTTGTGTTCTCTATATTTCACACAGAAGAATCTAAAGACCTCTTAAGATAAATACACTGCTCAAGACTATTCTATTTGATTGAAAAAATATAAGTAATTCAATATAACATTAAGTAAACTAACAATATTAAAGGTCCTAAGTTCTGTCAGGGAAAGAAAAAAAAAACGTTTATAAAGATCTGTCAAATGACAGATTTATGCTTATATAAAATGGAGAATAAAGCCATGCTATGATAATATTGAAAGCAGAAAATTAAATTTGACCTGTGGGCTCAAGCACAGAAATACTACTCACGTGAGAGCAACCCACAGGAAGAAGTCGCGGCAAATTTGCATGAATACTTTTTGAAGGTTCAGTTTTCCAATACAGAGCAAGTATTTTGTGAAGTATGGAAAATTTCTGCAGTGTAATACAGTTAGGCTAGCACTATCAGATGGGTGCATGAAAACTAGGTTTGTTTCTCCCATCTGCATTCACCAGCAACTGAGCACCCAGCTCCCTCAGACTCCTTTGAAAAGCTTGGTCATGTCTGTAAGACTTGGGTCTATTCAGAAGTTTATAATCACCCAAAAATTCAGTTCACACATGGATAACTGAGATAACAGTTACCTCTGAGGCTCTTGCTCTTGCGTATATTACAGAGAACTAAAAGTCTTTTATAGCAAGTACGATATATATATAATATCTCCCACTGTATATTTACAAAAGGAAGTAGTATTCAGAGATTTAGTTTAATGCTCTTTCTGAAGGGGAAAATTTACAAAAGACAGGAATTGAAATACTTCTTGTTAGACTTCTTATGAACAGTAGCTATATAGCTATACCCAACAAAAGCTATATAGCTTATAGCCATTATAGAAGAATGTTTTACTAATATATGTTTGAAAAATTAAAACAAATGAGCATTTTCTTTGAGTTCTTTTTGCTTTCACTATGATGAGAAGATACACAAGCTTTTGGGGGCTGCAATAGAACATAGCATTCAATTCAATATTTAGTTATTTATAAAAGTAACTTAAATATGATTAATAGATTTTTAAAAAATACTAAGTTATTAAAAATCTGGCACTATTGTTGACAGCATATAACAACATTGTTCTATGATAGATTTGAAGTCGATAACCATCAGTAAAACTCAGTTCTATTCAAATATAGCACACCCATAAAATCTATTAATCATGCTTTAACCTGTTATAATTGGAGGTTTTATTATGGCTTAACGAAATCCCATTTATGGTTTTCACCTCAAATAATATGTTTCAACTTCTGAATGTAATTATTTATGCTATAGGAAGTTATCAAATATTAAGACTTGGCGTCTAAGACCTTTAAATCCTCATGTCTTTGATGTGTCAATATTTCAAATTCATTAGTGCAGTTCTGCATGTTTTTATCCTGATAACTTTGAATACAAAGCATGTTTTGAGGAATAACGATATATATCATTGCTTTCATAGGTTGCTAGAAAGACAAAAACTATGTGGGAAAATACAATTTCTCAAAAATAAATAACACTGCAACCTTTTGGTATTCTGTTTCCCCTTGTAACCAGCAGAGCTGCCTTCCAGCATCTCCTGTGGTTTTCACAGCAATGCTAGGTAGCCGCAGGACGGCCTGTTTGGTAGTAGTCCTCGCCATCCCTGCCGGCACCCAGCAATTCTTCTGTATAGAATGCCCTGAGGGGGAAGGTGTTTGTTCCTCTTGATGTATGGTTACTGGGTTACGTTGTTCAAAACAGACAAGAAACAAAAGCAAAGCAATACAGACAAGCTTCCCCGGGACTGAAATATTTTGTGTTGTCATTTGCAGTGCATGCCAAGACATTCATGAGCAGCAGAGCCAACCTGGCAAGCTAATTAATATATAAATGTATGTGTTTAAAACAGCCTTATAAGGAGCATTGGAAATCTGCAAGATGAGCGAATATCTTATAACTTCTTCCGCAGGTGCGAGGATAGCTACAAGCCATGGACTTTCTGTCCTGCTTCTTGTTTGTGGCTTTGTGAAGGGTGCTTTGCTTTAATCTAAAAGTGCTGACTTTTTCCAATATCACTTTCTCTTCTTAAAGCAAAGAGCAAATCGCCTGTAAAATCCACGGAGCGGACAGCAAAGTTGACCCTAACCTCCAACCATCACTCTGCACCCAATGTACTCTAAATCTCTACACAAGGAGCACCTTCTTCAGGAAGTACAAACAAAAATACTAAATAAATAATTAAATAAATAAATAAATATTATAAAAAGAAGAGGATACCACACATTTTCTTGATAGATCTTATTTTCTTTGGTGTATCACTGATATTTTATTTGAAGAGAACTGATGCGATGTAATAGGATGTTTTGTAACAGCAAGACCTAGTTTTCTTTTCTCTCGGCAAGTAGAAGCCTCATATCCTTGACTTCTCAGGGGTTGGCCTGCGAGTCATCAGTATTATAAAATTAACCATGGATGACATTTAGTTTCATACGCCGAAAGAATCGTTCCAGCTGTGAAGAAAACAGAGGCCAAATAATGAAAGAAAACAGATTGAATCAATGTCAACCCTGAAAAAGCACCTCAAACTTTGTCAAAAAGTCTTTTTTTCTTCTTTTTTTTTTCTTCTTTTTTTTTTTTTTTTTTTTTGCATGAGGAATACAGAGGAAAAAGAAACCCTAGAAAGCAGCTAAACAGACTAAGGGCACAGTTTCTGGCAAACAAATGAGAGTATTTTTCCTTTTTTTCTCTTCCCCATCACTCCTCCCTGTGGGTTTTTCTCTTCTTTTGGTTTGTTTCTTCTTCAATGGTGGCATTTGCTGACTTAGGCCAACCCCTGACAACAGCGTGGAGGTTGATATATATACATCCTTTCTTTGTGTGTGTGTTCTATATTTCAATGTGTTTTATCTAATTTTGCAACTCCTGTATATGCAAAACTAACTTAAATTCTGTAAATTGCTTACAGTCTGTGTGGTATAACTTCAGAGTAGACATACTTTGGTCCTCATGCAAGCCAGTTTTTAATCTTAACTGTATGTTGTGCCACCAATATACATCTTTATTTCCTTTGTTGAAAAAACATCACTTTTTAGTTTGTAATCCAGTATTGTGTGGATTTTGTAATGCATACATTCACTTCCACTGGTTTGAACCCTATGCCAGCCCTCTGTTTACTCTGTAAATGCACATTAAAATTTGTTATAGTCTCTAGACGATGAATTATTTTAGTTTTGCGTATGTTGTGTGTGTGTTCAGTAGCTGAAAGCTCTTTTAATTTGTTATGTTTATAGAGGATGAAGTGATTTGATCACTAGAGACTGTAAAATAAAGGTTTGCAGTCAAATACTGCATGCAAAGGAAGGTTAGAGGGAAAAACAGATAAACCAGTACAACTTAAAGGACATTCTTTTGGCAAAGAGTTTTAGGAAAGTGAGCTTATTATATTGATAAACTATATTCACAAAGTTACTCCACCCATATGGGCCAAAATGTGCCCTTCTTTGCTTTTTCTGCAATTGGATTGTCATTGCTCATTAATATTCTTAATTAAAATACTTTGTCTGTGAACTGAACATGCAAATTTTGCTGTTGACTGAGATAATATGCATTACATGAATTACATTCATTAACACAGGAAGGAAAAATTGCTACCATTTGCTGCTGCAATCAGGAAGTTTTTTTTCCCACCGGTCTCCCTCCTGCCTACGGTTTCTGAACAATCCAAACCCTTTTATTTGCACAGACAACCATATATACCATATGCTTATTGGGATCTATTTACAACAGCATTAAGCAGCTGCAGTGTGGTCAGCTGTGTAATTTTTCATCATTCTGAAGATATAGAGAGAGGGAGATAAAAGAGGATGTCTAGTACTTCACCAGTCTGTGGCTAATAGACATATAGTTTTATTTCAAAATGGCCGTACAGGCTCATTCTTGAGCACCCTGAAGTTTTCAAAGGGAAAAAAAGAACAAATTACGTAGTACAGAATGAATGGGTAACACACTAATGATTTGGCAATCCTGCTGTACATATATCATCTGTCTTATCCATGTATTCAGTACCATCACCTTAGGAATAGTCAGTTTTCGGTCTTGAAAATTCTTATTAGTAGTATATATAGAGAAAGTATAACCTAACATAGACAATTCAGGAAACTTTCAGCAAAAAAAAAGAGAGAAAAAATATATTTTTAATGAAAAAAATGATAACTCAGTGGTACTACTGAAAGATAGTTGAAAGGTTTTGCCTTATAGTTATAATAACTAATTGGTCTACTGGCCAAACAATCCTTCCACCCCGAAAGTATTTTGAATTAAAAAAAATAATTTGGAGTGATTGGGAAGTATATCCTGAAAGAAAGCTATTCAAACTTTAATTTTCTGAATGCACCTATGGAATTACACTCCCAGAACTTTGAAGGAAATACAACTTTTTCCCATGAAACGGTAATTTATGATTGGATACTGTGAGAATTTCCCACATGGAGTTTGGAAATCTGACTTTCCATCAATCTCAATGGGAATCAAAGACATTGATCCTCTAGATGATGCTTAAAATCACACATACTTCATTCAAATCTGTTTTAACTATATACATCTATCTGTATGAATATTCTGTGTGTATGCACATAGTCACAGAGACAATATGTAATGACAAACATGGCATTATGTGTGGTGTTTTTTGGGAGCAGTTTAGCCTCACATTGTTAAAGTTAGCCTCTGAATATAGCCTCTTAACCTATGGTGTTTTGTGTTGTATATTATGCTACTACTTAATTACAAAGCCCCATGCACTAGGAGGTTAAAGTAAAGGAATCAGTTAAAGATAAAAGCAGAATTCCAGACCATCTGGACTAGTGCAATGTAACAAATAAAAAGACATTCTGCCAAGGAAACCAAAATGTGGTGATCTTCTATTGTTCTTAAGCTGCTTCTGCAAAAAAAAAAAAAAAAAAAAAAAAAAAGGATACAAAACAGGGAAACTGCAATCTATAGGACTTTTGAAAAGCTCCTAAATGTTGCCTAAAGAAATACAGATTTTTTCCTCCCTCCTTCTTCCTCTTGTCCCCACCACCAAGTTAATTAATAAATCCAAAAGCTCACATGAGATCCAGTCCTTCTGGTTGCAGATCTGGATAACAACTTTGGAGCTCCAGCCAGAGCTCCTAACATGAGCAAGTATTGCATTTCTAAACATTATGCTGTGTCTGAAACACCATTCTTCAAGTTATGAATTGGCCTCTATCCTCAAAAAACTCTCTAAGAGCAAGCTAAGCCCAGTAGTCTTTTGTCTAGTTATGAATGATTAGCATGTAAGTGGAACAACTGCCTTTTTCTGCCCTGGTCTCACTTCCACAGATCCCTTAGGTATTCACTTAACTTTCAGTTTGGACTTAAATCCATTAAGAAACAAATTGACTTTGTCCTCATGTTTTCTACAGAAAAAGTCTACTTTTGAAGTGGCTATTTACATCACTCATGTTTTTAATGTACTGCCACCTAAACCTCATTACATTAGGTGAAGCTACAAAATATGGCAATAAAAAATACAACTTTTTACAAAGCCCAAATGTGTTAAATTTTCTTCACATTGTTTAACAGTTTTTGTTTTTATGGAAGAGTTAGTATAAACAAGTATGAAGAACTTCTATTTTTCAAGGTATATGCTGTGCAAATACAGTGCACATGTTTTGACTTATTATATGCTATGAAGCTAGTAGAAACTTATTATTAGAAACCTATTTATTAAATAATGAATGTTGAACCGTCCAATACTACTTTTGCGTTATGTAAAAAAATCTTCAATATTTTTGTAATACTACAAAGATTAGTTCTCCTATAGATCCTATCCCATAAATCATTCTTTCGTTTATTGATTACCAAGAATTTTTATTTCTGGAACTTCATGTATGTAAGTGCTTGTTTAACATGTTTGAAATTCCCTTTCTTAATTGCCTTTTGTAGATGTCTCAAAGAAAACCTCGTAGCATGAAGGATGCTCAGCCCATAGTTAAAAAGAGCATTACAGACTAACTGAGGATTTTTCCTCAGAATTGTTGTTAAGAAAGGTGACCCTGAAAGAGAGCTGTCAGTGGGTAAACACTGTATTTGTCACAGATTACTGCTATTTTTTATCATTCTAAATGTCTTAATATTTATATTACAGCACTATCTAAAGGCAAAGATCAGAAGTAGGCATAAGCATATGAGGAGTCAAAGCAGCAGCAATAGGCCTGTTTGGAGGTTTAAAGCTGTGCATGTGATTCAATGGCTGTGTATCTGAAGATCAGAACACATGGTAGAACCAGTTTCTCTTATTCCTACTTTGTACCATTTTTGTTTCTTTCAAATAAAAGGAGAAAACAGTGGGCACAGCAAAAAAAAAAAAAAAAAAAAAATCTGAATGCTGAATGCTGTCTAATGTTGTCCAGGGTAAACTTGTAACCAAGTAACAATCTTTACAGTGTTACAGCATTTAATTCAACATTAAAAAAAAAAAAGACTGCATTGTTTCCAATTCCTCATTTTTTTTTTAAAAAAAAAAAAAAAAAAAAAAAAAAGAAAAAAAAGAAAAAAAAAGGAAAGAAAAAGAAAAAGAAAAAAAGGAAAGGGAATTCAAACTGTTGTTATCTGCAGAATAGGGGAATGTTTGTGCCTGACATTACTATTGGCAAATGTCAAATGCTGTTTACAGAGCTAAAAGCATTAGGAACCAAAAATGGGATCAGCATAATTTGCAATATAAATTTTTAAAGGTTAATCTTCCATGATTAGTTTAGCTAAACAATGCTGAGCACAAAGTAAATTGCTTAATGTAAGTCATCATAACTGGCTTCAGTCTTTCGTTCTGTATTTCTTAAACAGTGATTTACTGATTTCACAGTCATGAAGTCTGCACATAAATTCACACAATTTTATTCATGATATTTGAAAGATTATATTTTTCCTAATGCTCTTCATCTAAAGAAAAAATAAAGCTAAGTTTGTCTGCAATAAAGGATCAATGGGATTATTAGCAAAAAAAAAGCTTTCTCAAGAATCAAGAATAACTCAATTTTTTAATTCATTTTCTACTTTCCTCAACATTATTTTCTTATTGACACTTCAGTCTAAAAAACATGACAACATGACAACACTATTTCTTACTACTCATTTCTTACACAGTAGACAAAATGATCTCTTCCTTGCTATGAAATAATTTGAAACAAATTAGAATCTTTTCATTTAACAATAATTTAAATTTTTATAGTGTTGTGTTACTTCAAAATCTCCCTGCTGTTAGGTTTAGGGAGAAGAAGGAGCAGAGCAAGTGTTCTCATTTCAGTGTGACCTCTCAGCTCTGTGAATGCTGCCAGTTAATTTCCATTCTGCACCAAAGGACAGGAGCTCAAAGCATAGTCTCCTTTAAGTTTCACAAATACCAACACGGATTTGTGTTTTGAACTGATAAGTATTTCTAACTTACAATTTTAATTTTTACAGTTACAGAATTCACAGAAGATTGTACCAAATAAAGACATAAGCAATTCTGAAGGAATATTACAAGCTAGGAAGCACTCAAAAATTACAAAGTATCAGAAATGCTTTTCAGTCAAAAAGGGAGCTTTTTCTATGTGATTTGTTTTTTTCCTTTTGCCACTCACGTTTCCTGCTATAAATAGTGTGAGTTTGAATCCAATCTATGTTATGCTGACAGTATAAAGGGCCTTAAATTCAAATGGGAGCAAATGAGATTTTTGTTTATTGAAATGTTTCCTTACAGCATAGGAAGAGGTCTTATGTGTGTCTGTATGAGACTATTTAGAGTGACAGCTCATAATGAAAATGTACATAATAGCCTATTAATTCCTTTCCTCTTTTCTTATATAGCATGAACTTGAAAAACAAGAGAGAAGATTGGATTTGACAATTAACTGCTTAAAATAAGCTATTGCCTATAAATTTTTGAATAAGTAAAGTCTCAAATATTCTTTATTCAAAAGACTTGTAGAACAATGACCTTTTAAATTATATGGCTTTCATATTCTGAAACAAACTTTCATGCATTGCCTATGACATCCTTATACATAATACTAAGAAGGAGGGGGATGATGATGTCTTTTGTTGCTTCAGATAGAAGAGTATGTTAATTGCTGTTGATTGTTCTTAGTATCAAATAATTTAACAAATCCTTCAAAACATTGGCTGCTATACTTCTTAAAAACGAAGTGCCAAATTTTATTAGCACCTACGGTACAGTTTTGGGAGGTTAATCAACTCTGGTCTAAGTTTCAAAGACATTGCTCATGCACCATTACAGTAAACAAGGAATCACCTCTTATTTCCTTAAGAGTAAATGATATTAGCTTATCACCTTGATGGCTTTTTCTTTTGTGAATCAGGTATTACTTTTATCCAGACATGGCATCTGCCTCTGTAGGACTAACCAAAGATGAAAAAGAGATAGAAATGTGGACCCTGGTAGATTCACCTACTCATGGGATTCCTGAGTAAGAGATGGGAAACAAAAGGCAGGATATCTTCCACTTCCCCACCACAGTCAACAAGGAAGCATCTTATAGGAGCTATCAAACCAAATCACTGCTGTTAAAAATGACACTGAACAGTCAATGATGCAATAAAGGGAAACAGCTTATGAAATTAATTGCAATTTCTCTAGAAAAACAGAAAGGTTTTTCTCCCATAATTACTATTCCTTTACCTGCTGATAACTTTGACAGATTCTAAACATTGACCAACTTCATAATGTCACCTAGACAAAGAGGATCCAGTAATTCAGTCATTGACCTGGGAAGGGTTTTGCCAAACTTTTGCAAATACACAATGGAAACTCAGAGAAAAGAGCTTCCCATCTAAAATCACTGTTCAATGCTTGATTATTTTCAGTTATATAGCAGAAAGACCTAATTATATCATTCTGCTATTTTTCCTTAAAACATAAGGAAATGATTACTTCATTTATGGTTTTACCAGGCATCTTCTTACATCAGGCAATCTAGGTCCCACATCTTGAAGCCATGTAATTTTTTTGAAGTGCCTTAGGTTTTTTTTTTTTTTTTTTCCTTAAAAAATAAGTTCTTAACACTTGAGATAACAGAAAACGCTGAAGAGACAACCCAAATACATTCTAAAGCTGCATTTGTGTCAAGAGCTACTTGCATTAACAAGAAACAAACACCTTCCTCCCTGGAACTCATTCAGTTATGAGATATGCTGGGGAATGAAAGCAGCTGTGAGAAAGCTACTGGAAAGCTCCGGTTCTGGTGATTGTCATCTGATCTTGCCTCTCACCTTTCAAGTACATGTCTTGGACCTAGCAAGGGAGTAAATTCTGAACAGATCTGCTATACATGTGCAAAAGCAGAAATAATGTACACAAAAAAAGCCATCAATCCTGGAAATTGTAGGACCTCCTGAATATGCATATGGGCACTGTGCCCATAAGCTGGAGATCCGACATTGTCTGGATTCTGGGAATGCTGCATGCATCACACATCAGAAGGAACTGCTAGATAGAGGTTTCTCCATTTAACTAGGGGGGATTTGTCTGGCTACAAAAGTTTTTCCCTTGCTAAGACTCCTAACACAGAAGACAAATACCCCAAGGGCATCTTTAAAATAAATCCTCAAGAGTCCTCTTTAATGATTTCCATCACTTTACATGTATCTGATTGATACTCCTGCTACACAACCACTCTCCTCAGGAAAAGGGTGAAACTTGCACAGATGGATTTTGGAGAATACCAATTCATCTGAGGCTTACAACCTGCCTTTATTTCGTTTTTCAAAGATATGTCAGCATTCAAATGGAAGATAGACAAAAGGAGATAAAAAGAAGTAGTATACTACGCCAAAATCCATACTCAGACTAGTAAGAAACATAAATTAGTATGTAAATCTAATAGCAAAGCTAACTTTTATTGGACAGATTAAAGAAGTCACTGAGTTATTACCAGAAACTTTAAGGAGACATCTGGGAAATTGTTAATTTGTTTTTAAAAATAATAATCTTAATGCTGCTTGGCATCTAGTACATTATATGATACTTAGTATGATTGACTATGTAGTTAAATATATACATATATATGTCTGAGACATTTATCATGAAGATGTACACAGAACACAGAATTATAGATATAGACCTGTTAATGGTAACATTATTTTTCTCAGCAGATGGTTGAAGCAGATGGATGATATATGCTTTCTTCACACTTTTCTTACTGATCAGTAGTTGCCAGTAGTAATTTCAATGTGTATCCTCAAAAAATATACATAGAGTGATTTTTTTTTTTAATTAGCCACTTGTCTTTCTTCATCGACTAGGCTTTTGGTAGTCCACAGAAAAAAATGTAGGCACATACACAAACACATGCAGTTATATAGAAATATGTGGGCAGCATATAAGTATTTCCATATTACAGAAATAAAAACAGGGTAACCATTTGCAAAGAGAGATATTAAGGATCTTATTTGGTAACACAAGTCTGCTGTTAAAAAAATATGGGGTAGAATTAGGTACCATTAAATCAAAGGTGTGCCTCACAGAAATATTTTGCTGGAACAAATCTCATTTGAGGTACTGTTCAGAGAATTACAATTACTAATCTCCCAATAGATATTCTTGAAAAATTCTTACTGCAAAGTTTTTGAAATATCCTTTTGTCCCCATTTCATCATAGCCTTCTGTATTGTAATTTGCATTTTATTTCAGCAATTTAAGCATCTAAACCATACAAGACTGCTAAAGAAAATGAGAAGCATTTTCACCATATGGTTTACCAGTTTTGCTTTGAGGACCATAACTTCCTAGCTAAAGGGTGGTTAGAAACATGTGATGTAACAGAAACACTTTAAAACAGCTACAACTATCTTTTATAATCCAAAACAGATAAATTGATAACAGATAATTTGAGGGGACTTCAAAGGAATTGAGGTAGGTTATACAGATGTGCTGATGAATCAGCACATAAAACACCTAAGACGAAGCCAGTGGCAGACTATGACCTTTGAGTGGCAGAGTATATTTGTTGGCAACTATTTCATCCTGTCAAAGAGGGCACTTCCAACAATACTTACATTACCATGAGTACAGATTTGGAAAATGCATTATTTAGGCAAGTTTTTTCCAAATATGTCCTACTAGCAGACAGGTTTGTTTCTGTATTAATCATGTATAATCATTCTAGGGAGAGACTGGGGCAAATTGTGGCAAGATGAAAAATAATCACCATTGCAGCAGTTAATGAGTAAAAAAATAACAAATATATTATGCCATATATGGATCAAAAATATATAATAAACTCAGACAATAATGAAATGGCTCCTTATAAGTTTCTGATATATCCTGCTCAGGAATACTACCTGCACATTTTGATTCATTATCAATCAGCACCAATGAAGCAGTGAGTTGGAGTGCTACCTCAAAAGGCCATGATGGATGAAGTCATTATATCCCAAGTAGAAACTATATAAATATTCAAGAGAGATAGTAGAATTCAAAGTAAACCTGAACGCTTCAAAGGATAATAATAAAATCCACCAATCCAGTAGAAAAGCCTTTTTTAAAAGATTTGGGTGAGTGAATCTTGATGTCAGAAGAGAAGCTAACCAACAGCTGACAGGTTAACAATAGAATAAGTTCTATGCCACATTATTTGAGGAACACTGAACATGGACTTATTTTTGTCTGTCTCTGAGAAGCGTGTAGCTATAACTACACTGTACACTGGGTCCTGAACTGGCTCCTAGACCCCCTTATTTATTGCAGAAATGAGGAGCAGAGCGATTTCAGAGACTATATGACCAGGAACATGGCCAAGGCTAAGGCTGCAAATCTCCTCCCAAATTTCCTTAAAATAAAGTCTGGTTTCAAGATTTTCAGGTTTTTCACAGGTTCCTACACACCAGGATATATCTTTTCAAACAAATACAGAAAAAAAAAGAAAAAAGATCATTGCCTAGGCCAGTGTGCATTGCATTCTAAGCTTTAAATAGAAGCGTTTGTTGACTTATGAACTTTAAATAATTATAAACAATTTGCTTTGAGCAGCAGATAGTGGGATGAGAGGTAAATATCCCAGTTACTTGAACTTGTCAGCACAAATAGAAGATCATTAGCACCCAGCACTATCATGCTAAGGCAGTTCATTGATAATTTTTAAATTCATAAGATGAAAAAAATGAAGATGATAGCTTTATCTTGATATCATTTGAACTATAAAACAGTTGTCAAAAAGGTGGAAGCAATATTTTTCTCAACACAGCTGAAGACAGTGGACCACACTGCTAACCATTTGATGCCCTGTCAAGGAAAAACAGATCTTACAGTGACTTTATATCATTTTCTCTCCTCACTTGTTGGTACATATTTTAACCAATATAAGCAGTCTAGCCCTAAGCCTTGTGCAGTCACAACAATCTTGTCATTGATTTTCTTGGAGCAGAGAAAATAGGGAAGGGCTGTGTGAAAATAGGGAAGGACATAAATTAACAAGTAAAGATTGAAGAAAGGTAGATCAACAGATGAGTTATCACTTCTTTCTTTCGGGAATTACCATGGAAGCACATCTTTGCCTTTGAGTATCTCAAACTGCTAATCCTTTATTTTTTCCCCCTTCATTTTCTGTTTTCCTCTCACGCATCTACTGCAAAGAAATGCATAAATATGATGTGCTCAATTATTAATCATGTATCATTTAAGTTTGGCAGGCAGCTTGAGACACAAAAATATAGAGGAGAATTAGAACTTAATCCTATTTCAGGAGTTTTACCTAAATATAGACATCTGTATCAGCCACATCCTGTTCACTTTTATCACTAAAACAGAAAACTGTGATTCTAAGCATTATTAACTTAATAGGACAGTTCCCCAGAAAATAAAATAAGTGAAGCTAACTGTAATCAAACTCAGTTGCTTTCTTCTGCTGTGGTGATACTTACAACATACTGCCTGATGAAATTGCGCAATGCAGGAATTGGATTTGTTTACCTAGGTTAAAGGACTGACAATAAGAAGAAAAGTAAATTTTTAAAATCAGAGTCTAATTTCATGTGCACAGCTTAAAGGTCGGTGATCAGAACTTGACAGAACACACATTTGCATTATAAAAGATCACTTCCTTTAAAACATCATCAACATAGCATCCACTAAAATTAACACCAAACAAACTACATTTCCTTTTCAAAATAGGTCAACTATTCTGAGAGGGGATGGGAAGGACAGGTGGGAAAGTGAGTTGCTAATTGTAAGGTCGAAGTAGGGATTCTAGTTTTTTCTGTTGTTGTTGCTGTTAGTGTCCTCTCCCTCTCATCCTCAATTTCTACTCTATAGAGAAGACGGCATCTTCCTATAACGTCAGGAAACATTAATCCCCTTCTTCTCATTGATGTTCCAGAAGAGTAGGGTATCCTGCTCAATGTCCCCTTAAAATCTCTCAAGAGAGCTGCTCTGCTAAAAGATAAAAGGTTAAATAACAGAAGGTAAATAACAGACTGGTCAACAAACTGGTCATGTATCGAACACAGACTTTATAAGCAATAATCCCAGAAGCAGATTAATGATGGTTATCCAGAAATCCTTGTCAGGTACTCCCTCAAGTAAGGTTGTGATGCTCTTTTCCATTTCCTTCTCTGTGTGAGTTTCCTTCAGAGTGATTTGTTGCCAGTTCCTCTGAATGTTTTTTTTTATTCATGCATTTGTTTTTCATTATGTTTTTTTAATGTCCCTTGTGGTAAGAAAGGCAAAGGGAAAAAGGAACTTTGATGTGTCTCTTGACTAACAATATTTGTCTTCAGGTAGAACTGTGTTAGGCTGTTTTAGCCTGGAGAGCTGAGGTGAGAAAGAAGATTGTGTCAGGCCAGAGAGGAAATTAAGACCATTTTTCCTTAGAACACTGCCTTTTAAAAATGAAAGTAAAGGTATTAGAGCTGCCTGTAAACAAATTAAGGATTCAGATTTGGAAGCAGGGAGCCCCAGAACCAACTATAAGCTGGAGTTGTTTTTTATCAAGGAGAATATCTCCTTCATTAGTTGTTATGAGAAAAGACTTAAGAAATCTTTATGCCTGTAAAAACAGATGAATAGAGATTCACAGAAAGCACTTGCTAAATTCTTCACTGTGAAAAAAATTCTACAAACTGATAGTAAAATTTATTCAGGTATGCATATCAAGATAAATGTGTGTCTTTGGATGGTGTATCTGGCTAAATCTCCAAGAGCATGGCACAAATTTCTCAAATTATTTTCGTGCAAGCTAAGTTGGTAATCACATCGTACAGTTAATTATGCTTTAAGCAAACAACTTTCTAGCACTTTCTCCATTTTTATCTCATTGACAAATGTATATAGGTATGATTTCAGGAGGATGAATGTCAGCTATGGCTTTCCACTGTGAAAAAGAGGCTACAGAGAGGAGGTATGATAAAGAAGCATAAAACTACCATAACTGTAAGAGAAAGTGGAATGAAATTATTCCTCTCTTCCAGTTTAGGAAATGAGAGGCATCTAATTAAACCCATGGCAATCCGTTTCAAGAAACCATTAGGTGCAAAAACTGCTTTGTCAAAACTGATGTGAATTCTAAAAGGTAATGTAGTTTGGGAGACTGAACATCTTCATGAAAGAAAAATCTGCTGGTGGGTCAGCAAATAAATAGAAGCATGCAGAATTGGGAAAATTGCTGATTGTTGCAATTAGCATTAGGCAAAAGTATTACATAAACTTGTCCAGTTCTTCCTTTTTCTAAGGGACGCACTTATGGATGATGTTAGATACAGACATTGCTTGGTCTTTGTCTTAAGTTACTACAGATGTTCCTAAAATTATATTAAGTGCTCTAAGTGCAGATACCCAGCAATCTCTCCAAGTGGAACTGAAAATGAACCCTCCAAACTTTTTGGCTTTATGAACTTGCTTATATATTCAGCAAAATTATTCTGTAGAATCTTAGATTTACTAATAGTAGATCTACTAGTTTCATACATGAGATATATTTTTATGTCACAATTTTTTATGTATTACTCTAATCCCTAGTCTTATGGAAATCATATTTCGGTCACTCCTAATGACACATTCTTCCTTTGTTTGCCTCTACCACTTTTGGCTTTAAGAGAGTCTGTCATAAATGTGGTGGATTTTACAGTAACACTGAATTTTATATATATATATATATACATTCCATATGTAAATTGTACATTTTCAATTCCTTTACATTAAGGAAACATTTTTTTTGAAAATAGTTTTTCATGGGTACACATTCTGTTTTTAATCCTGATTCTAAGGAATGCAGGGACAATTTTAGAGGGGTAACTCAGAGGAGAAATTTCTCAATCTCTACACAGGCAAAAAAGGCAGACAAATGTTTTAAAGATATGCTGAACTCTGGACTACTTCTATGAGCAAAACCAGAAATCATAAGATTTTTTACTAAAAATAAGGAAGAAAGTTAAAAGCTTGGGTTGAAAGGTGGTAAGAGAAAGATTTAAATCTACAGATTTGTCTTCGAGCACTAACCTTTCCGGCACACAACTTGTTGTTGTTTTATTTTCTTTATTTTATTAATAATATTTCCCATTAGTAATAATAACATTTAAATAGTTTTCTTTCTCAAGAAGTCCTTAAGTCCCTAATAAACTATACACTGGAATTACTTTACCCTGCACTGTATTTCGTCCACATCTCAACTGAAACATAACTCTCCAATAACATTATGCAACACCATCATAATGGTTGAAAACAGAACAGATCAAAGTGAAACACCAGGAAAAAATTTCACAATCTAAGTAGCTAAATTAGCAGAGTGGTCAGTTCCATGCTCTTACTCTTACACAGAATGCTAAGGAAAATTTATTAATCACAAATAGGCAGTACCTTGCATTTGATTTGACACTTTACTTCTATGGTTTGTCATTTATTAAACACATCATTATTAAGGAGTGAACATTTGTCAGTCATTCATAAGGTGATGTAAATATTTCCTTCATGAAGGTTATAATATTACTACGGTATTAAGATACTACCATCTGATTGCTCTGTCATTCTGGCAATAAGGGTACTGCAGTGGTTCCAAAATAAACAGACCTTTAACACTCAAATTTGTGAAGCAGGCACAGCTGCTTCCATCAAAGCCCTACCATGTTCGGAGATTAGAATACTTGGATATTTGTGCAACACTAAATTAATAGCTAGTCCTGTACAACTGCACAAACTCACATTATCTTCACCAATATGGTGCAATATCCAGTTGTTTACTTGCTTATTTCTAACTGGTGAAGATCCAAATCAGCCATAACACCATCATATTACTAATAGAAATCAATCAAGACCATCACCTGAAAATGAGTGATGACAATTTTCTTCTTTGTCTTAAAAACAGCACAAAATTTTACCTAAATAATGCTAAAATATTTGAATATTTCTAAAAAATACTTAATTTCAAACACAAAATCATGGGAAAAAGTCTCTAAAAACAACTCCTAGACAAGTCATTATCAACATTTATTTCTACATTCTATGTTGCGCAATGCTATGGCATAACAGCAGCTACCCATTAATTACTCCATATTTATTTTTTATTTCTATCTATCTATACAACTAGGCTAAAAATGGTTCAATGCATGGGTTGTGCTCTATCTAGCCAAGGCTTGTCTAAGTCATTATTTGCATGCATGACTGTGATAGCTCCAAACCCTGTTCCTACAGACTGTTCTTTTTCATTTAGCACTTTATTAACGAATGTGGCTAGAGACTATCTCTCATTAGAGGATTTTAGGAACAGATTAGGCAAAAATATATTTCTAAAAGGTTGTAATACAGTACATTTTGATCTGGAGCAGGGAAATGAACTTAATGACTCAAGTTGAATGATAAAGATGACTTTAACAACTCTGGTCATATCAATGATAGCTTTTTCAATCAATTTCAAATCATATAGGATTAGGGTAAAAAACAGTGACTATTCTAATTCATACTTTTGCATGCTTTAATACCTGTTGTCATTCTAACATAAGTTGTCACAGAGATGGCAGATATGGCAAATACATTTTAAAAATATATTTAAACACATCTATACATTACAGAGCATCAGGCAGTAATGTGTAATCTAAATTGTCAACCTTGTTTTGAAAGCTATGTTTATAGCCCAGAGAGCTGCTCAGTGATTTGCTGAAGGGCAGACATCTGGATCATTATGGTATCTGTATGAAGTAAAAATAGACAGTTGATTTCACAGCCATTTTTGACCACTCTGAATAATTTCAGTCTGACTATGCAAAAACTCTTCCCCAAGCAGACAACAGCATTGTCCCCATGTCAATTATTGTAGACAGTCAATGTATGGTTGCTGAATAAGTAATTCAATCCTTACAGAATTGTTATTTAGATCTGGCATCTGTTTTTCTTGGCTTCTTTCTCTGCTGACTCTGCCAGCTTCTTAATCTATCTCCCTTTCTTTCTTTTACAGCCTCAGATATTTTTCCTTTGCCTCTTAATTTTCTGCAGGTAGAAACACAGCAACCTGTCTGCTTTTCTGTGATCACGTTTCAGATGTAGTGTGCAACCCATTCTATTATCCTAATAAGGATGTTAAAAGTTCAGCACATTACCTGATTTTTGTTCTTTCTTCCTCTATTGCTCCAAACACATAGAACAGTTAAATGAAATGCAGAAAGGTCTGAATTCAATGCAAGAGGTACACATCTTGCGGTAACAATGGAAATTTTTCCTCACAAATGCATATACCTTAAGTTAATATAGAATTAGAACACCATGCAAGAGACTATAGCTGCAATACTAGAAAGCTTGTAGAAGCATCAAAACACTTCTTTTAATTTGTATTCATATGTCTTCAGGAAGAGAATAGGTTTCTAATTTTTTTTTTTTTTCAGAGGCATTTCATCACTTTTTTGTTTTTATTAAAGGGGAAGAATAGATCGCATCACTTAGGTGTGTTCCTAAGAACATAAGCAGCAATTAAACACAGACCTTTCAGTCTCCAAAGACTCTAGTAACCTGAATCTTAATTGTGGTGTATTTCTAGAGGTGTAAGACAATATTGAAATACCATAACTCAAAATGCAATCCCGTATGACATAAAAATTCAGACTCTGGCAATCTCCCATGCAATCTCCCTATCCATAGACAAAATATAGGACTATCGGGCCCTCAGCTCTCACTCTGAAGGACATTGCCAACTTTATCCCGGAGCTCCAATTAGGTTGCCTGACAAGAAACACTCAAATAATCAGTTAAGGTCTTAAACTGAGTAAATTCCAGCCACTGAGTGCAACAGCCCTAATCATACGACAGCTGTATTCACTGTTCCCTTTAATAGTACCAAGCAAAATATTTGCATGCAATGTAAACAGAAAGAGAAGACAGTTCAAAATTAAGTCCTTGGAAATGCAAAGCAGAAGAACACTTGGTAATGATGTCCATTACGAACATTTTCTACACAGATGTACATGCAGGTGGCTCAGACATTACTGAAAATCACATTTTTCAGAGATTTTGAAGAGGGCTGAGGGACCACTTCATAACAATGACAGGATGGAACAGAATTTCTAGAGCTAGCTAGTTAGCTAGGTTCCTGTGCAAAGGCTATTTTAATGCCTGTGACCTGTTGTTTGCCATCACCAGTGGCAACATAAATGCACTCTGAGAAAAATAAGCTCTTAATAGTCTAAAAGGAGATGACTCTCTAAAATGACTTATTGCCAATTACCTTTCACTAGTTCAAGAAAGGTTGCTAAGCAGAGTATTTTAAACTCTTTTGAAAGCATGTATAGCTTTCTGTGAATCCTTTTATTAATATCAAAGAAAAACTGAAGGAAGTCCTGACCTTCTTGATTCTTTTAGAGAAAGCCATCCCCTCATCATTTTGATATATGTCTCCCACATAGAATCTTCTTTCATACACGAAAGGCAACAAAACCATAATCACTATCACTATCAAGAGTGATATGCCCATTTTTACCTCTGCTATAAGTACAACGTCACCCAATCGGTCATTTATCTCTCAGTCTTTCCCATGTGCCTCCCAATTTCTGTTTTATTTCTAAATCTTGAAGTAGATGACCCATTGAGCCAGCTACATCATCTTCTGCTGGACTGCTAAATTAATATCCTTAGTATTCAATCTGCTAGTAACAGAGGTGAACAATGATCCAATACTTTCTAATCCTGTACTTCTTTCTCTTATTTGTTCTTAGTTGACATTCTTCAGCTTACAAACGTGACATTCAAAACTCCAGGCAATTCACTTTCAGCTCCGAAAGTCAAATATCAGGGTTGACTTTGGAAATGCTATCAAAATCTGATAATCTAAGTCTAAAATTCTGCATTTGCTCTGTCCCTCAGCATATGAACAGAGCCTGCATTATACAACTACATGTACTAAAGTTATGCTTCTCCCTCCTGCCTTTCTCCTAATGAAATGAACTTGCACTCTCAAGTGAGCAACACTGCTGGGTGAATCAATCTGTGGTACCTCATCCTTGAATGCTGTGTGTCATACATTCCAACATTTCATAGATGCTTAATATTCATTAGGGCATTAAAATCCTTAGTGAAGAGTGGAACAACCGAAGAGGTTGATGAGAGAGGAGAATCGAGTAGGCAAATAGGTTTTTGGTTCAACAGGCTTCAGAATTTGACTTCCAGTAACCAGGACTGTAGTTTAATACAACAAACTTAATCACTGGCAGCATATTTCAGCAAAATCTTCCATATGTTTTACATCCCCTTTAATAAAACCATTTTAAACTGTGTCTTTATTTTTCACTCTCCTAATCAGTTATTCATCCGCCTTTACAGACTATCAGTGATACCAGTAGCATTACAAATGCTCTCAGAAGATTGATTTTATTTTCCAGGTCTACCTTTTCTTATTTATCTTGCTAGATGTTACACTGCAGAAAAATGAAATAGGTAAAAATAAATGTGCAGAGGATTCTTCTCAAGAAGCCTAATCATATTCAGAAGAGTATTCCCAAGAGAATTACTTTTGAATTCATGGGCATTTTTTTTTTCTTTTCAAAATGTTCTTCACTGTTTTACATATATTCCCACCAATTTTGCAATCCCATAAAATACAGTCCCAAATTAAATTTCTGCTGCCTCTCTATTTAACCTTTCACAGACAGTGTACTGATGAGAAAAGGAAGATGGATCATCACTCTCGCTGCTTCCACGTGGTGATTTACCTGTTATGATTTCTGTAACTCCATCCACAGTGCTATTTATTAAATATCAGTGACAAGACAAGGCAGCTTCATCTTGGCTAACATTCTTAGGCCTGTAGGGTTGTTCTCATGTTTATGAAAGTTATATATCAAATATATAATTAGGAACAGCAGAGATAGGCATAGTTTGCTCTACTAGTTCCTAATTTTCAGTAGAAATGAGTTAAACAGTACTCAGTCAAAGCAGGGTCGATTTATCAGAATGCTTTAGCAATCTGCTACTTGTGACAGTGATGGATGGAATTATTTTTACCCTTAAAAATATATTACACCTTACTTTAGAATATGCCTAGAGTATTTTATGTGATTATTTTAGTATGGCTTAATTCAGAGAAGCTTGCCAAACTGATTTTATGGTCTTGGTGATTCCCAAGTTTAGTTCTCAGCTATAAACTAGAATAACTTAATTAAATTCAGTTGAACAATAGCAAATTACAAAAGCAAGGATCTGGTTCTCTCTTAATTATTTAGAGGTTAGAATTACAGATTCACCTTCAAGACTCACATTTATTTCAGGCCCTGATTTACTTTTATTAGCCATGCTGTTCTGTGTACATGCAAAATGCCAACACCTATACACTTTGTTCATAAAAGCTTCTTCTAATTTGATTTTATAGTTTTGATTTTGCTAACACACTAGACTTTTGATGCTATTGACTTCTAAGGATGGAATAAATCCAGTCAGGATATAAGTCTAGCTATGACTGGGCATTAGAAAGCAGAGACTACATAGATATCCTGCTGCACTGCAGACACATCTCCTGTGAGCTGCTTCTTTTTAGTGATAAAATATGTAGCACTGCTGTCATGGCACAAATATTACTATTTGCTTTTTTCTCATTATTGAAATCATATTGTTATTCATCTTATGCTAACTTGCAAAGGATTCCAGAACCTGAGTGCTTCATATTTTGCACGTTCTGTCACCAGACTAAAAGGCATCTTCTTAGATCTTTCCCTCCTACATTAATTTTTTTCTTATTTGCATAATGTGCAAAGATGAATTTGTTTTAGTCTCTTGGATTTGCATATTTTAACTTGATTAGTTAATTTGATTTTTTTTCCTGCTAAATCTGGATGATTACAATCAAGCACAGCAAGAACGATACTCATTTTTTCCCTGGTGTTCTTGAAGTTCAACAAGTCTTACTGCAGCAATTAGGTGGTAGGCTCCGCTTTCCAGCTTTTGATAATGAGCTAACATTCCAGGATTTTTATCCAACAAACAGACTCTTAAGAAAAAAATATTCCACTGTGTATTCACAAGGGTCTTTCTGCTTCTCTTCACCCAAAATGCTGAAGTGTTTTTCTGTGTTCTTTTGCAAAACACGATATCATGAACAATATAGTCATTATATATTTGAACCAACTGCCACTGATATTATAGGAATAGCATGCTACCAATTCTTATTTTATTGCATCTACTTTTGGTTGGAAATAGAACCCAAGTTCACCATAAAAAAACCTGTGATGTAGTTCCTGAAAAAAGCATAAATGAAAACAGCAGGAGATTTGCTTAGCTGCAGGCTGAGGTCTAAAGTTTATCATTATAACTAATGTCAATCACTTTCGGAGCTACAGATATAATTAATTTAAATGAGCATATATTTATTGCAGAAACTGAGTGCCATACTCACTCATAGCAAACTATGGTGAGCATCTTACATAGAAAGGTTTGGTCACAACTCGATTTTTATTCATAAACATGTACATTTAGTCGTGCTAGAAGAGAGATCAGTTTAAAAACACTTATGGCACCTGTCACTATTATTTTAGAAAAGGGTTTGGAAGAAGCAAATGGGTTAACATTTGGAGACACATAACTACAAATAAAATGAGAGTAAAGGCTCACTAAAGGCATTTGATCTAGTTGCATATATTGGCTCTGTCACATAATTCTCTGGAGAGAATTTTCATTTCTTACAGGTAATGAAAATCGAAATAAAAAACATTTCTAGAAGAAAAGAATAGTTTTTTTGACATTAGCAAAGAATTTAAACATGGAAATCAAATTCCAGAAAATATTCTGGCTTTGTGAGTGGAAAAAATCATCAGTATGCTTCCAAGGACTATATAATTAGAATAGAAAAATATGTTACCCTCAACCTGCAAAAAATTCAGAACTAGTTTATATTTTTAACAACCTCACTCTTTACATTCTAGCAGAACAGTGAAAAACATAGAGGGTGGAAAATGAATCCTGTTGGACAGCTAAGGTCTAGCGAATTTAAGTATTAGAAGTCAATTGAAGAGAACACATGAACTATTTACTAGAGAAGACCAAACGGAATTTCTGTGATGATTTATTTATTTTTTTTTAAATTACCTTAAATGCATTTTTGCTTTTAAGAAAAAAAAAAAAAAAAGTGGTTTAATTATGATTACAAGATAACGAATGACTATAACTTTTTCAGGATCTGGCTAGGGAGAAAAGCAAGAAGTCTCAAAGAGTCAAGCTACATATTAATAAAACATACAGTGAAATAACTCTCAAATAGATTAGCAAAATTATCTATTCAAAATATTTTAATATTTTGAATTTTCAAAAATACTCAAAAGCAAATAAATCATATTTGTCATACACTTGAATAGCATCACTGAGAAATTGATAGCTTCGTTCTATAAAAGCTCATGTATGAACAGGTTTATATGAAGCTTCACTTAAAGCATTCTCCACAGATCTCAGGGATGGATGTGAATTAGCTGTAAGATATATATAAAAACATTCTATTCCTTAGTAAATACAGATGAAAAGAATACTGAAGGAAGGCTAGACTGTAGTGTCATCTATTTTACAAGTACACATGGGGTGTTTGCAACCTATAGTTACGGGGAGCGCTCTAGGTACTGGTATGTTCATGGTGTTCAAGCTATCCCAAATTATTACCTAGGACTAACAGAACTCAAATGAAGTGAGTCTGCTTACATTTGTAGCCTCTGTCTTCTGTTTTTTTAAAGTTACTACCTTCTACCCATATCCTCTCAATCTATTAATTGCCACGCCAGGCTCATAGGCTAAAGGAACATTTAAGACTTGCAAGAAATGCATGGTCACAGTATCGTTTTTGGCTACAGCTCCTGGTGACAAGTGTAGTTGGACATACAGCAAGCTGGTAGTCTCAAGATGAAATAAAAAATAATTTAAACTGGTAGACTTACCAGGTTAAGATTATTAAATGAAAGTTTTGCAAAGCGGTCAGATACATATGTCAGATGCGCAGAACATGACAAGACCATGACTAGCTGGTAAATTCTATCATCTCAACTCCTTACTGCCTTAACTGTCTTAACTCTTTAGTCCTACTAGAGACCTCACATAGGAAACAAAGGGCAGACATTTTTGAGAAGTGATTATAGGAATCTAATGCTGGACGATATAACTTGAAAAGCAGGATAGCCCCATAGATATCACAGAAATATGTTCCAGTGTATAAACAATGAAACCAGTAACCAGTAAGTCATACTGGTAACCAGTGTGTCATACTGCTATCATTCAAGAAAAATATCTGATTTGTGTCCACTGTACAGTCCAGGTGGATATTCACTGTATATTCAGCTTTTTGCAAAACAGCAGGCTCAGAACAACTTTCCACAGCCATCTTTTACTCATTTTTCCTCATTTCAAGCATTTCAAAGCAAGGAAACAAATAAAGAAAAAAAAAGTTTTGATGGGAAGCACAAAGGGTTTTCATAACTTTTATTCCTAAGCTATATATATATATTTTCTAAATTGCATGTTTTGTAGGTTGTATAAACATTTGTTTTAAAATGTTCTCTGTGAACCAGTTACACACCTACACAACAATCCCTCTTTTTTTGCTGAAAAAGATATTACCATGAATTACAGCTCTAGTGGTTCTATTTTATCTGTCAATGTTCTAGAGGTAAAAAGATTCTCCTGCCCTCCTGAAAACCTATCTAGTAGTAGAACATCTTTTATGATTTATTTTTACTATATCTTAAGTTGCAATTAATTTTTTGTACTGAAGTAAGAATCCTAAGAACCAAACTTTGATTTTTGCTCTAGTAAATTTCATCTTTGCAGGAAATTGTAATATTTTTTACAGGAGCTCCCCAGTTGCATGGAACTAGCCACAGTGACATCTTACATATTTTGCAGGCAGCATCTACAATCTACAAAGCAAATTTTCTGTCTCTACCAAACCTAAGAAATAAACAATCACATAACTATTTAACAGTACTGAATGCTGACACTTTCTCTGTCCATCAGTATACACCATTGGTCCACTTAATTCTGCAAACCAGAAGGAACAGTTGCTTTTGTGGTTGAAAATTTTGCCTCCTCTCCAAGAAAGAAAAGTTCTGGATTGATCTTCCACTAACAGCTGCAATACAAACTGAAAACCATATTTTCTAAAAGTATGAATTTCTTTTTAGAATTTGTTACTCTCATGGTTCTCGTTAAGAATTGCTGCACAGATTAATAGCAACAACTGTCTATTACAGCGATAGTATGAAGTATGAATCAAATACACAAATCCAGTGAAAAAGGGCCTGTAATGCAGCAGATCCCATGTCCACATACTGATTGCAAAAATGCAATGCCAGTGTGAACGATTGCCCTTCATGATGGTTTGCTTTCCCTTCCAGAAGTTTTGTAACCACCATCAGTCATTATGCCTGTGCAGAGTGGATAGATCCCACAGGTTTATGTCAGTGCTCCAATTCCAGAAGTTGATGCTTGAATGGGCGTTTGTAGTAACTTACTTTACTTGGTGAAGTAGGAGCTGCTTCTTTTATTATGTCAATTCAAATTATTTTAAGGGTTTAATATATTTCCACAATGTAGAAAGTCCAAAAATGGTTTCTAAAGCAGTTTTGATTCACAAAGTTTGCCTTGTTAGGTAAGTTAGCTTATCTAGTTGTTCCAGGTCTAACTAACATATTTTATCTGGCAATAAAAAGAGTCTATAGGACTTCAACATCACTATGTGATAATATGGTAAAAACATTCAGTTTTTAGTATTATGAAAGGAAAATGTTCTGTTTTTTCATTTCTCCCACAAAAAAAAAAAAAATGTTTTTATTGCATGGCACTGAAAACCTATGGTATCTCTCCATAGGAGGGCAGATGCTCATAATTTCAGTTACCACAGGTAGGCTCATCTATACTTAATAGTATGTATGTGTGCACAGCAACGATTCAATATACAAATTATGAATGTCAATTCACAAACTTCAGTTCACATGCTGCTTTAGCCTATAGCAGTCATATAGTCTTCATTGATACTGCAAAAGAGCACAGTTTTCAACACAGTTCACCATATCAACAAAAACACCCATGGAACAAAACAGCACATAATACAAATGCAGGGATCTAACAATTTACAGGGAGATTTTAAGAGATTTTGTTCTGTAATGAAGGTTTCAGAATTTTGTGAAATTCATATTAAGATATGAGGCCTTGAACAAGAATTATTAAAAAACAATCTTTATTGAAAAAAACACGAGCAAATAACTATAACATCTGCATAGGCCAGGAAATGCAATTGCCTACTGTTGATATTCTTTTGTGTTTTTAAGCAGTTTCTTTCATCTGAACACACACGCCATTGCTCACTTTACCCAGATTATACACCGTCACAGCATACCAAGGAAGAGAAGGCCACTGAGCAAGTCTCACAATGGGCAGTCTATGCTGCCATCATGAGAGCGTGAGTTTTGTCCTCTGAAGACAAGCTGTTTCCAGCTAATGTGAAATAATTTGCTGATACAAATAAAATAAATATTAAAACCATCACTGCAGTGTGAAGTTAAGTGTCTGCCAGCTTTCTGAGAGATATTTCTGCAGTTGCTAATGGAACAGGCATTAGCAAAGAATCCAGCTGCAGTCAGATTTTATGGAGAAATACTAGGGGAAAAAATAAAGCTTAAGAAATATGTTTTGCTGGTGATGTTACTCAACCTTTTCTACAAGTTTTGTCATTGTTTTCAATAGATGTAAAATCACACACTAGTTTTGAAATGTCTTGGTTTTTAGACTGTAAGGAATTCAAAACTGCTTTTCTGCTAAGAAATTCAGAACTGATTTTCTCCTCATGCTTTTGGTGTTCTCTAAAGTTCACTTCCTCCTCTCTCTTTTTATGGTGGTCTCTGGACACAAAGAGTGTTTTGGGAGCTGTAATTGAAGCAGCTTGGATAACTAAATGGAGAATGACAATGTTCCTTTCCAGTGCTTCTGGTTTGTTCTTGACTATACAAGCTTTTATTTAAGTATTTCACAGAGCGATTCTTGACTCATCTATCTTTAATATTTTTCCTTCTTCAAATAGAAATGCATTTGCAAAATGCTATGAGGGTGTTTAGCCCTCTGACCCCATGAAATTAATCAAGCATCTTATAGTTGCAGAGTTTTAATACTTTTTAGATCATTTATTCTCAAAGTAAAAATTATGAACTTCAGACTCTTCCCCTTGGAGAAGAATAAATAATATTTACACACCCTCACTGAATCCGTAGCACATATCATAGCCTAGCTTGGTTCACTGAGATACTGCAACAACAAACTGGATAAAAAACCAAGCAAACAAACAAACAAACAAACAAACAAAAAAAAAACAAACAAAAAACACCTCAGTTCAGCTTAAAGAAGTCTTGAAAGCCTGGAAGATCACAGTCTTTCAATAGTCAATGGATAGATCAACAGAAAGGTGATATAACGGGATCTTGCTTTTAAACCAGAAGCCTCCCTTTTAGCAGAGATGACAAAGGTTTCTGCTTCTGCTCTCACATGAATTCATCACATTTACTTCAGATATAGATGCTTTTTAGCAATGAGAATATCGTTGCAAAATGTGCAGCTTGCAAGCTTCTGGAAGCCTCAAGAATTGCTGTACCTGTATAAAATGTAACATCAGAATCCTTTAATTTAACCTAAAATTCTATTAAGTTGTTTTCTTGGTTAACAGAGAACATTTCAAAAAAAAAAAGGGGGGGGGGTGGGGCGGGGCGGGGAGGAGTTCCAAAGTCAAGCCTACTGAAGCATTTATTTGTCTCCAAAGGGGCCCCTTCAGTACTGGGAGAGGCAGTAAGCAGTAATGGGCCAGGCAGCTGAGAGTCACTTGGCACCATGGTTCAGCACATGCTGCTCTGCATCACAGTTATGGAGACACGGAAAGCTCTTGGGAAAGCAGATAGGCAGAATCAATCTCATATGAGGCAACAAAGACCTAACTGCCAACTTCATCTGAAGATAGCTACAGTAAAAGAACTTAAAAGAACTGATTCTCCCCCTTAAGCAGCAATCTCTGCTAATAAATGTGGCTGGTTACACTCAAGTACTCATGGAGAAATAATAAAGCAGATTTTCTAACTGATATACAAGCCAAGTATTTCCTTATCCGGAAAAAATAAAGTATTAAATTACTTACATGTTTTCAGACTGGGTCAAAAGTCCTGAATATTTAAAAATTCAGAATTAAGCTATAATCAAACTCCATAGTTTACATTTAGTACAAACGATGATGGGCCTTAGGGAACAGATGTCCCTCATCTCATGTCTTGTTCCATGGCTACTCTCACACTAATGACACTGGTCCTTAATGTGGCCAACAGGAGGACAGGATTCATCCAGTGCAATGCAGATACATCACTCTCAACACATCTCCCATAGCACAAAAGCCTGAGGAGTAAAGCTAAGGGCTCATCAGTGGCAGAGATGTGCCTGCAGAAAAATGTTCCTTTGGTTATCTGTGGTTGGATAAAGTCATTTACAGAACATGAGTGGAGCCAAGGGGCATAACCAAGCCTAAGAATCTATTTTCTCTTTCAATCCTTAGAGGCATTTCTGCACATAGGATCCACACTGCACTCATGAAACATTCCCTTCAAAGAAAATGTGGTTTTATCCAAACTCATCATTTTTATCCAAACTCGTCCAAACTCATCAAAGAGGTTGGTGGAGGTGGATTTCTGCAGAAAAACTTCCACTAGAAAATCAGATTGAAATGTACACTTGGCATACAGTCAGGATTAATTTCTCCATCTATCTGGGCCAAGAGAGAACAGGAACTATAAAGGAAATGGAACAAAAAAAGACAAAGAACTAAAGTCTTCAAAGCCTTCAGACACCAAAAGTAGCTCTGGCAAACATACAAATTAATGTTAATTCTACTCAAATCCAAATATTCTGATGCATACTAATGTTATTTTTGGAATGATTTCTCCTCACAAAGAGGGGCTCTGTATTTTCACTTCTGAGTATGTGTAGGCCAAAATAGCACATCAAAGTCTTAGAATTTCCTCTGTGACAGAAATTGCCTTTACTGACTATTTTCACCAATGACTGGCAAGGATCTCCCTTTTACAACTGCAAACAGAAAGGATTTTGTGAACCTTGAGATGGACAAAAGTGAGACATTTCAGAGGATGTGCCTCAGAGAGACAAATAAAAATATAAGTTAAAAAAAAAATCAATGTATGAGTGAAAGAGAGGCTGGGGAAGTTGCTGAAAAAGAATGGGTAGAACCTAAATACAGTCTTCTTGTTAATGGTCCTATCTGTCCCTCAGTTGCACTTTCTATCTTATCCATCTAAATGCCATTCATTAAGGATTCTTGTTACAGCTAAAGGTAGGCCTAATACATGATTTCAAAATATATACTGCAATGAATATGTTACTTAACTTCCTTCCATCTTTCTCTTTTTTTATCATTATTTAAACAGTTCCCAGTATTCTTCTGTTAGATCACTTTGTATATTTAGGAGACTTCCTACACACAGGTGCCTCATCATGGAGTTCTTTCAAATAGTTTCTAATGATTTGTCATAGGAAGAGCAAGAGTTTAGTTTTAATTTAGTGTACCTGTAAAATGTCTCTCTATGAAATATCATTCGTAAACTTAATCATCCCTACAACCAAGTGAATCAGCATTTGTTACAGCCATCTTACACTAAAACCTATCCTAATTAATAATGCTTTCTTCATTTCCCATCAGTTCTGTATTAGTTTCTCTGGGAAGCTGAAGTAGGTTCAGACACCTATGTCATTTTACATATGGAAACATTTTTTATCATATTTCTCAGATACTCTTAATCTGAAACACTTTAAAAATCCTCTGTTGATTTCTTTACCTGCAAACCCTATGGGGTGTATGTAACATTGACCACCTGATTTCCACCATATCATTAGTCTTCTTGTCCGGTTAAGTACTATGTAAAGGTATGATTGCAGCACTGGAAAAAAGCAAAGAAACTACTAAAAGAAACAAAAATATTCATATACAGATATTATATGTATGTGCCCTTCCCCAAAGTACAGAATTAAGTACTAATACTTCCTACTTTATTATATGTACCATGTGCATGTATGACAAATGTTTTTATTCTTTGTATAAGCAATCTTGCAGATTAGTTTGACTTATTCAGATAGTTTAGATTGTGCAATTGCTAATATCACTATTAACTTTAAAAATATATCTACATTTAGGAAACGTATAGATATTTATGAAACTTTTTGAACACAGCTCAAAACAACCTATGCTCAAAAGAATTTGCAATTCTAATTGAGTGCTGACTGACAAATACATATGTAGAACTCTTCATGGAAGTGCTGGACTGCAAAGCTCACACTTAATTTTGTTTCAAGAGTTTGCATAGAGAAGGAGCATAATTATTTTGGTCAAAGATGCAATGCTAGACTCCATTCTTAGTTATGCCTTCTGTACATGAACTTTTAATGAGGTAAAATTTTCAGTGTCCTTATCTATTTCTTTCATTTGTCACTGTGAAGATCAATTTAGCTTTACAGTATCCAAAACACCTTTTATTCCTTTTTTACTGCCATGGTACATCTCCACATGATTCTCATTGAGCACTCATAGATCCCCAGTGGGCACTTAAGACTCTCAGAGAAACTATGCAATGAAAATCATTCTGGTTGCAACCTACTGGTTTTCCTGTGCTCCAGTAAAAAAAATAAATAATAATAATAATAATAATAATAATAATAATAATAATAATAATAATAATAATAATAATAAAGTCACACATATTTCACTGCTGGAGGGAGAGAAACTCAACAATAGAAATCAGAAAAAAAATAAAAGGAAAAACAAAAACATTTAGCGCAAAATTGCATTCATTGTATGCAGAAGAAAAGACAGTATTTTGAAACCAGTCATAAATGAACTATAGGCCTTCAGACAAAAATTTATGATGCTAGTTTACAAGACAGATAAATTTATACTGAAGTCTGCTTTTTTCTAGTATACAGTTCCCTTCAGTTCACCTGACAAACAGAATTAGTCATATGAGTCACCCAAGGTGACAAACGGAATAAGTAACTACAATACATCTTCAGAATATGCTATATTTTATTTAATATTTTTATTTTTTGCAGGTGGCTGCCAGTATTCAACATCAGACTGAATGTGCTTCTAACAGTTCTAATAGTTAAAATTCACACATTTTTTAGTACCTGATGATAACATTATCCATCTTGTTTTCAGTTTAGAATTCATGCTTCACGGGGATAGAGGAAAAATGATGGACCCCTTAGCTTCATAAGGAAAACCACATAGACACCTCACTGTTTCTGCTTTGAAATTAGTTGGAGGGCACATGACAGTAATAAATTATTCAGTAGAATGTGCAAAATTAAATGCCAGTTACAAACATTTTGAACATTAACATTCAAGTTTCAGTTTCAAAATGCAGAGTCATAGAAACCAAGGGCAACACAAAATGTTTCATCACCTGACCATTTAATTGTTTACCATTACCTTTAATCCACGCCACTGATACAAATAAAAGAATAAGTTATTTTGTCCAATTTAATTTTAATCCTCTAAATTCATATGTTGCATTCCTAGTAATTTTACATAATCAAATTTATCTGTTTATAAGCCTGTTTAAGCATTCAGCTATTTACTTTTGATATGATTGTTGCAGAAAACATGCAACTCTTGTCCATATCAATGTGACGAAAGGATTAAAAGAAATGTTTATATACATATATGTTGTCTGTAAAAAAATTTGCTTGTTTTTTTTTTTTTTTTTTTTTTGTTTAGCATAAAAGGTAAGGTTAGTGAGTTAAACCTACTCAAGTATCCAGATAGCTATAAAAACACCTCTTCCAGAGCTAACTGCTCTCCACCATCATCCTGCTGCCATCCAGATCAGGTTTGCAGGACTGTGGATTCTTTTTGATCCTAACAACGAGAATGACTGTATTCTGCTTTTCTGCTTTCAGTGTTTTTAAGTATGTACTCTTGTGGTTTCATATCTGATTATGTTTGAGATAAACCTGAAAGTGCAAGTCGTGGACTGTTTCCATCCAGAGATCTAAATGTCCGACTCCTCTTCTGGGGGATGAGAAGAGCCTTGCCTTACAGCGATGATTCTGGCTAAACATCGCTATTGCAGTACAGATTACCAAGCCAATTAAGACTGATTTGCATCTGCTCTGCATTTTATGAGTGGAAGAATGGGCAAAGAAATCCTGGCTTCTGACTTGGCCATTGTTTACACTGAGGGATTTTGGTTTCTTGCAGTATGGAGAATCGTGATGAACTGAATTATGCCCAAAATAGAAAACTTTCAATACTAATCGCTGAACTGGAATTGAAAATTATAATTCATCTTTACAGCTTCTGATTGTTGCAGCTTTACATGAATCACTACCAAATTCAAGAGATGTACACAGTCACAGTCACTTTCACTTATACAGTGCTTGGAAAATATTATGGTCTATATGTTTGGTTACATAGTTTGGATAAAATCTTCGTGCTAATTAAAAGAATTCCAAAGGATAAAAGACTAATGAAAATTTACATAAAAGAAGTAATTACAGACTGGTGAATTACTTGTGGGGCAGACAGAGGGGGTTACATTTTTTTTCTAAACCTGACAGCTTTTACTTGCTTATCTTTCTAAGCTTGTTTTGATGAGGAAAATTGTATGTAAGAATTACTTATTGAGCATAGTTTCTGTGCCCTATAACAGTCCTTTTTTTTTTTTCTTTTAAACATGACATATAATTTATAAATGCTGTTACAAACTTAAGAGTCATTCTAATCAAAAAGTATTCATACCACAGATAAGAAACAGAACGTGATCAATATAGAGTTTATTGTGACTCTGGGAATAAGTTCAGGAAATGTCTATATGATAAAAAGAAAAAGTCCAGACTAATAACATCTAAAAGATACGTGCCTCTTCAGGATGTAAAAGAGTAATTTGAGAAATTTTTGTTGGAATTCAGAAAATACATGCCCTCAGTTACTCTTTAGAGAAGGCAATGCAACCCTTTAGCCCACTAAATACAATGTTGTCACGTTGCATGGGCTTCCTACTGACTTTACAAGGTCTCACGATTGAGTTTTGTCAGACTTACTTGCTTTGTCTGAACTTTTCTTGACCTGCCTGGAGCTTTGTTTTAGTTTGTTTTGCTATACTAGCAATTTTTCCAGGGAGTAGGTGGATATGCTTAATTTGTTTTATTTTTGTATATCTTTGTATGGTATAATCATAATCTTATATATATAGCTGTAATAAGTTATTCTCAGTAGAATTAAATATTTATGACCCTAGCATAATGATGGTATGACAGCAGAGGCCTTGAAAACACAGGCTTAGGTGCAGCACAGAGGAGTACCATTGCGGGATAAGAGGAGACACACAGGCAGGCACTAGAGAGCCCACAGTCATAAACAGCTCACCAATGGTCAGTTAAAGAAATGTAGACCTGCACTTGGGCAAAATCAGTTTGAGGGTAACAAAGAGAACAAATATCCAAACATCCAAAACATACCTGTATGATAAATTCTCCTTTGACAAGGACTAACAGACCTGTGAAGAAAAAGCAAAGTGTTAGCAAAGAGCAAAAATGTTACCAGACAGGTAAAAATGATTCTAACAGTGAGGAGGAGGAAGTGGAGATCATCACTAGTGTATTACTCCCATCAAAGGACCTAGCATCCTGACATTTCCCTCAACCCCACTGAAGCTGTCAATTCTAAGGACCAGAGAGGCAATGGAAGGGTGAACACCACAGCAGAGGCATGCATTTAGCTATTTTTAGCTCTTATTGATATTCTTTTCCTGTAATACTTTTATTTTTTAAATTTGCTTTCTCTTTATTTTTCCATAATTTGAAGTAATCACAGTTATTTGATTAGTCTGATAAGTTTTCAGTTACACAGAGAATAAATTATTGCCTTTTCATGTAAGGTCTGTTTCTTTTTTGTCCTTAAAAATACTGAAAATAAATGAAAGTTCAATTTAGACGCCTGCAAAATGTTATTAAGTAACTTCTTAGTGTTTATTTGAGTTTTCAGTGTTTTTAAGAGATACTCCAATGAACAAGCTGCACCTTGCACAGAAGCACTGCCAATGGCTTTCTTCTACTGAAAAAATAGTTCCTGCTCTCTGTCAGTTTCTACAGAAAAATTGTCTCAAAAGGTTTCCTCTGTTAAGCTGAACAACGGTAACACCATACAGGGAAAAGCCATTCATCCTACAGCACCTGTGCAAACTCAGAATGACCACAGCATGCTACCACAAAACACTGATGCCATACACAAGGAAATACATTCCCCAGAAAACAGATGCCTCTGTTACGTCTATGGACAAGATGACAACTGATCTTCACTGATATCTTCATCTCCACTGGTCAAAGGGATGGGCACCGTGGTTACAAAAAATACAGAAAAAGCAGAGTTGCTGAATGCCTTTGCTTCAGTGTTTGCCAAGGGCAGCCCTTGAGAGTCCCAGGCCCCAGCAACAAGAGAAGAAGCCTGGAAAGAGGAACAATTGCCCTGGGTAGAGGAAGATTGGGTCAGAGAGCACCTAACGAAACTCGATACCCACAAATCCATGGGCCCTGATGGGATGCACCCCAGAGTGCTGCGTGAGCTGGTGGATGAGCTAAGCCACTCTACATCATCTTTGAAAGATCCTGGAGAACAGGGGAGGTGCCAGAGGACTGGAAGAAGGCCAGTGTCATGTCAGTCTTTAAAAAAGGCAAGAAGGAGGATCCGGGGCAACTACAGGCCAGTGAGCCTCACCTCCGTCCCCAGAAAAGTGATGGAACGACTCATGCTGGCTATTGTCTCCAGGCACATGGAGGACAAGAAGGTGCTCAGGAGTAGTCAGCATGGGTTCACCAAGAGGAAATCATGCTTGACTAACCTGATAGCCTTCTATGATGGAATCACCTGCTGCGTAGATGAGGGGAACCCATGTTCGTTTCACAAACCCATGTTGGCTGGGCCTTATCCCCTGGCTGTCACACACATAGTCACATGTAAGTCAAAACTTTAGAAGAGACTACAAAGAACATGTTCTCCTCTAGGTAAAATGTTTTTGCAAATAAGCAGATTGTAAATAGAGTAGGCTGCAGCTATTCCAATAGTAGGCAACTGATTTCAAAGCTGCAGGCATTCATCAAGCTACTCATTTTAACTTTTTTGCACAAGTATTCCAGTCACTTCAAGGAGATCTAGAAATCTAAAAGTTTTGATTTATCTAAGTGCTATTTCCTTACTGACTGTGCTAAATGGTAAAACTGAGAAGAATAATCAAGTAGTTCCATAAGAAGTTTTTGAATACTAGCTGTAATACACATTTTATATTTATTCATAAAGCTGGTAGACTCAAAATCTGCATCTTCTAGAAACCCGATGAACTTTACGAGGTACTATATTAAGAATTCTGATATTAAGAACCAAAAAAAAAAAAAAAAAAAAAAAAAGCTAGTATGGTACAGATATTATTACATGTCATAGAAATATTTCTTAATATTATAATGAACAGAGGAAATGCACAATGTATCAAAACATTTTCCACTGGAGTAGTATGTTCACCATTTCAGTACAAAATACACACACAGGATGCTTCACTGTAGCAACTAAGAGAAATATTCACACTGTCTGCATACGAATTCCAGCTCAGGGAGACCTATAAGCATCTCTACTATTGTACTTCCAGCTTTATGTTCAGTTCTCAGCCCCTAATATCCAAAATGCTACGAGAGAGCAGCTGGGTGCCTCTCAGACACATAAGCTGACTCCCTTGCAAAGGGAGCCCATGTGGTAGAAACTGCATATGTACATTCAAGCTCTGTCTCAAAACAGAATTCTGCACATTACCAGCTAGTGCCACACAGGTTTAGTAACTTCTAAAACATGGGAACAACTGATAAGCACCCTCTGCATTTTGTACCTCAATGTACATCAAGGCACTACTAGCAAAAGCAATGTAGCAACAGTCTTATCGAGGATATTGCCCCAAAAAGCCACTGACTGTAGGAGTGTTAACAGTCTTCATCCTGAAGTTGATCTCCTCTTTCTTCATTAACTGTACAGAGAGATTATCTTCCTTCTTGGGAGAAGGAAACTATATTTTGCTTGAGGAGATTCTGTTTGAATAGCAAACCATGCCTGCAAGGTTCAAGATAATCACAGAATCATAGAATCATGGAAGGGACCTCTAGGGGTCATCTAGTCCAACCTATACATGCAGGGTCACATAGAGCACGTGGCACAGGACTGCATCCAAGTGGGTCTTGAAGATCTCCAAAGAAGGAGACTCCACAAACTCTCTGGGCCGCCTGTTCCAGTGCTGTCACCCATAATCCCTTTACATTGCTGCAAATGGTTGGTCCCAGTGTGATGGCTCTAACCAGAAGGAAGAAAAGGAAAGAAGGAAAAGCTTGCATGTTTTAACTGTAAAGCACTTGCAAATTAGGGGTTGGTAACCCAGAGGTTGGATTCATCTAACCTAAATTCATCCCAAGTCCCTTCTCCTACTATTTCCTGCCTGTTATGTCTCTCTGAATACATACACAAAAAGCCATTAGGAAACACCAAGGCAAGTTAAACTCCATAAGGATTAGCTTGAAATAAGATTCCTAACATATATTTTAATATTAAAATGTTATTTATTTACATATATGAATATTACAAGAAAAACTGATTTGGGCCATGCTTTTTAGCTGCCTGACATCATATTTCCAATTTTTCAGGAAATTAACCCAAAATGTTCAAATAAGATTGAAAGAGTAATCTAAAAGAACTTCTAAGCTAAAAAGTAAATGAAAATAAACATAAGAATAGTTAGGAGGATAATAAAAAGATTTTCTAATTAAAACCGTTGTAATCTACAATGGGACTTAGTACTCTGGTAAGCCTAACTTAAAGAAAAATGTTTTTTTTAAAAATGGTCATCTGAGGTTCATATTTCCCACTGAGTGTATTATATGCATAAGCAAGAATGTATCAAGGGAAAAAAAAAACTCAGAAAAGGCTAATTCTCAAAAATGTATGGAGAACCCTACCTTTTCTAATGAGTGACTTCAATCTCTGAAAAGTCTTCAGTTCGTAATTTATTTTAGGGAATAAAAGTTTTAAAAGTTCAAATGAGTCCCAATTGTCATGCTATGCCAATGTAATGACATTGCTATGTGCAATATATCATTCGATTGACATCTTTGTGGTACCAATGGGGAATGAAAGGTAATGGATTACAATGAAGGACCTTGAAAAGGTAGGTTTCAGGGTTTAACAATTTCAGCATAGGTAAAAATTTGTTTCCGAATATAGCATTCTGCTTCCTCTTGCTCATTCTGTTAATTTCCTCATTTATTTAGCTTAAAATGTTGATAAAAATCTCTTCATTAGCAAGTGATTGCAACAATCTTTATTAGTCACTCTGCTTCAGAGATAACATATCGCTGCCAATGCAATCTCTAAATCTTAAACTCTGAAAATTACTAAAACCGACAAGAGTAATCACCTCAGATATAACTACATTATTTCATTTTGGTGGCAATGCTCTTTCTGAATGCCATATTCATCTGAAGTATCCTCAGAATAGTCCTGTATTGGACATTTGAAAGAGGCTTCAGAAATCTCAGTTTCCTGACTCGATTGTCAGTATAAATGGTGATAGCTATTTCAACTGCAAACTGCATTCCTTACAGGTACTATGATTTCTTTTAGCAAAGAGCAATAAAGAAAGATGAATAAAAAGAGGATAGGAAAGAAGAAGAAGAAGAAAGGAAATGCTGAAACGTTGAAATAATAAGAAGAAAGCACAGGAGAACTGGAAGGAGAATACAGATGAAAAGAACACGAAATTAATGGAAAGAAGTATAGAAAAGGAAATGAAAATAGTATTTCGTAATAACTTAATGATAATGTAGATTTTTTCTTTCATCTGACAACAGATGACATACTAAGCTAAAGACATGCTTTCTTCTTAAAATTTGTTTAAATATCAGTGTGCTGGACAAAGGATAAAAGTCTTCATAATTCTGAGAATTGGAAAGACATAAGCATACAAAACAGTGACAAGTTGGTAGAGCTCCATCTAAGATAATAAAGTTATGGTAGCAGGTAAAGACACAAAACTGAGAGCACGTCCAAACTTTTTTTTTTCCTACTAGTAAATCCCTAAAATTTAAAGTCATCGAAGACTTTACATGTGCAATTTCCAACAGTTGCAAAAAGCCTATAAAAATAAGTACATTTCTCTCTCTTTATCAAGTTCAGATTTGCTTTGAGCACTGTGTGAAGGTTTGTGTTGATCAGTTCTTACAAAAAATGAACAAACAAACCGAACAAACAAACCAAAAAACCCTCATCTTCTTTTACTTCCAGTGTTCAGCTCCAAGAACAGTTGTCTGACAACAGATTTTTTGGTCTGTTAGTAAACAGACCAAACCATTATACTTGTAAATATCAAAACAGGTTTTTATAAGTTATTTAAACGATATATTTGAAGTGGTAAATTATACTACCACCATCTACTATCATCAAAGATTTGGTAATCTCTCTGCCTCCTTTAAGATGACTTTCAAAAGAAAATATATATTTTTCTTATTTTCAGTGCTCTTGAAAATGTTTTCAGTGAATTCAAAATACACACTGAAATAAAGTTTGAAATATAGTTTATCTTATCTTTAAACAATTTCAACTAATATATGCAACAATGAAACAAGCAAATTGATAAATTCTTATATTCCCTTCTCTACTTTATTTCCAGGAAAAAAAAAAAAAAAAAAAACTCCACTCTACTCCCCAGGCAGATTCTGGTTTAATTACTATAAAATATTTTGGGAAGAAGAAAGTTGAATTCATCCATATTGCTTGCACAAAAGAATCTCACTTTCAGATTCCTATACAAGGGGACATAAATCCATTATTCATGCTCAAAACAAAACTTGCCTGTCTTCAGGAAAGAAAATTCCTGAAGGTCTACCAGATCTTAGGGAACTTCACTGCAGTTTCCATGAGTTAACTAGGAACAGAACTATATTCACTGACCAGGAGAATGATTTACAACACTCATTAAATATCTATGTGCCTTTGGATAAAGAACACCCTGTTGCCTTGGCAGTGAGTCTTCGGAGCTGCTGATGATCAACAATTTCTGTTAACTCACCAGTGGAAAGTGTCAGACTATCTAGTACATAGTGAAAGTCACGGAGAGTCTCCTGTGCATTTCCAAATGAAACCAATAAACAAAAGAGTGCAAAAATGGAAACAAAATTAGTGCTTTGAGCACATGAACAGCAGGTGCATAAAAATGGGTACCACACTCATGCTTAGGCACATAAATAGTGTCATCGGCATTTTCAAACTGATGCACACTTTACATTTACATAGTGTTAGATTGTCAGCATTGTAGATAGGGCAGAAGTCAAGTTGTTACTTAGCTAATTAAAGGTTAGAAGCCCTAAATTGAGAATATGAAGGATTTTGAAATCTTGAAGTCCTTGTAAAAAGAAAATCCTTAAAAGTTGAAAGAATGTTGTGCTTTATTTGTCCTTAAGGCTAAAACTTAAAAGAATCTGTGTTATATGTCTATTTTCAGATTTATAAACCTGCTATGTATTTGTCTAGCATGCCATTCTAGTCAAGCGTATTTATCATTACAGGCTTCATGATATTTTTGTGTGAAATTGTTGTTTTTCATCATGTTCTGAATGCCACAGATATATATTAGAAGTTTAATGCTGATTTGATGCTGATTTAACACTCTCTATCAAAGAGCATATCTTACCTTAAAGTGCTAAACATAAGATTAAAATGATCAGTACTACTATGCTATAACGGTGATTACAAAGTTCTGTGTATAAAGGATTGCCTTTAGACTTTTTCTCACTCCATTGTTTTTTTCTGTTAAATAACAAAACACTTCCATACATATATATACAAACATACATTTTATAGAAAAGGAGTATTTATATATATATATAATAATATGCACACGTCTAGTCCTTGATGTGACTAATGCTGTGCAGCTGGCTCTCATATTACAGCCATCATTTTTAATTCTTTGCATGTACTGACTTCTATTTAGTAGTGCATTTTAAATTACTATAGTAAAATGAGAATTCAGTAGAATGATGGTTTAAAATACTAAGATGACGTTTGAAAACCCTCATTCTCTAACAAAGGTTCCACCAAAAAATTCACATGAATTAATCTTCCCATTTTTCCTTTCTCCTTCCTTTTTTTTTTGTTTGTTTCTAGATAAAAGTTTGAAACTCTTCCAGAAATACTACTCATGATTGTGAAGTAATATTTAAAATGTAATAGTCTAGTCATGCCAAAATATGGTTCATGGTTTACCTTAACTAGGATAAATAGATGCAGAATCTTTTCTCTGTTCACTCCTGCAGCCTGTATCTTAATATACACATCAAAGTACTGAACAATGGCATCTCTGCTTTTGCAAAAAGGAGACTAAGGAAAAAAAAGTTACTTTCCTGGTCTCACAGTAGGTCTCCTTGGACTAGAATAAAAAACTTTTACCTGTCACTTATAAGAGAAGTTTTATACATTAATGTTTTATATGTTAACATTTATAATGTTTAATACATTATGTTGTGGATAAGCCTTTTCTTATAAGTTTTCTCTCAATTTATCTCTTGTATTTACAAATAAACAAAAATAAGGAAAAAAGTCCAGGATTACTGTCTCAAAATCAGTTTTTCTCACACAAGGTAAATACAATAACTTTCAATCCTTCACTGTAATGTACAGACAAACAAAAGAAGGGCAATAACAGTACAATAGCATAACCTATAAAAAAGAAAAAAAATCACTGAAAAACACTTAAATCACTGAATGCCTTATAATAGAGAACTATGATCAATAGGAATTATCTCTAGAATGAGTCTATTTCCTTTTACTATGCTCAGACTAGATAGCTACTAGATAGCTTTAATGATCGCAGAGGGTCTACCTTTTGTGATTACATTTTTCTACAGAATTCAGATTATTTGTTATTGTTCTCCAGTATTTACTTCAGGAGGTTGAAAATAGGAAGATATTCAACATATAGAACCGGTTAGCTTGAGAACCAGATGTCCATCCCTCCTTTCTCACAGGGTAGGTTTAAGACATTCTGCCTTAAAATGACTTAAAAAAAAAAAATTGATAGGTGGTACTCACTTCCTTTGGAAAAGCAAAAATCTTATGAATACCATAATCCCATAAATATCCAAACCATCCCTTCAATAACCAAATCATCCCTTCATAAATAACCAAGTATCCCTTCCTACTATGCAGGAAATTCTTCAAGCATACTCACCAGATTATTATAATAATAAATATCATTATCATTACAATAATCTAGAACCTAAGCTCAACATTTAATATTGTCCAGTCAATAATTTGAATAGCTTCTTTTTAAGCTGTCTAGGGTTGGTAGAAGATTGACATCTTATTGGTGGTAGTAGTGGTATTTAAGCAGTACTTTTACAGTTAAGTCAATGCCACTACATAAAAACCAGACCTACTTGCCAAGCAGAGTTTGATGTGTTTGACAAGTATGTGCTCTCAAGAGAATGAAGTTCCATTAATATTTGCACAAGGAACTCTTGCTTTCTGCATATTTAGGTTTTCAACTACACAACACAATTTATACTGAATGAAAAAATATAACTAACAAGTTTTCTTTCACACGTGAATAAACACCAAGACTTGACAGAATCACAGGAGTGTATGGCTGTCTGGGATGGAGAACTGTTCATTTTGGCTACTGTGCACACTTCCATATTTCTTGAAGTGGTATTTTGGTAGGAGAGAAGGAATTAAATGAAAGTAAAACACAAATGGGTAAAATATCTGTCAAGAAAGAAAAAGAGCCTGAGAAACAACAGAGAGGAAGCAAAGAGGAAAACTGTGGAAAGCAAAAGAAAATTGTGGAATGCTATTTTAAATAAGCTGAATGAGAGAATGGTGCAGAGTTGAATCAAGCATCAGCTGAACTTAAGGAAAAGAATGTCCATAGTGAAAACCCTGAAAGTCACTTGGCACTCAGGGTACCACCAAGATCTGAACATCTCCTTTATGTAGAGCACTTTCTGCTCCTTTGGATTGATTTCTAGGTCTAGATATCAGCTACATTCTTCTCTGATTTAATGTGTCTAGGGGACTCTTGTTCTTTTCCTTTCCCTCCCCCCGCCTGCCCCCGCACTGTAATCTTATGGAGAGGCACAAGTATTCTAGGTATTTACTAGAAAGGTCAACCCTAAAGCCACACAGAGATACTGGTTTAATCCCCCATGTTCAGCAGCAATTCAGCCCCAGTTCAGCCCAAATCACAAAACTTTCTCAAAGCATTCTAGGGACTCCTCAACGCAGCATTTGCATACTCTGACATTATTAGTCTTAGAAGACTGGATAAGGGGATCTGTGACTGTATAGATACCTGTTTTAGGCTCTTTTTCATGCTAAAAATTCTCATTCTCTTCATGGTGACTTTTTTTCCCTCCAGCCTACAAATATGGTCAAGCAAACACATGAATTTCAGCTTGTTCTTTACATAGAATACTAGAAATAGTACTTAAGGACAGAGCTCTGAAAGTACCAGTAGTATTTCTGCTATTACCTAACCACTCCTGTTTAGGAATAGCTTATTCTGAAGCAAATGCTTTGTTCCCAATAAAATGTGAATTAATGAAAGGATACCTCTGGGTCTCATAAAAAAATGTGATAAATAAGTAATACAGTAACAAATGAAAACAAGTAAACTACTTATATGTTAATGAATAAAATAAAATTTATTTCATGAAAATGGAGAATATTTTTTCCCCTGTAGTACAATTTGACGTACCCAGCAGACACTTATTTAATATATCATGCTACAATAACTATATAGTTCTGATTAAAACCAAAGAGGGACCAAATTAGGAAGGCACTAATGATGATAATGTTCCCTTCATGAAACCCTGTGACATTTTCAGATACCTAAGGACATCCCAGAATGTATCAGAACTCTCTAATAACCCAATGCTAAGTACAGAAGGTACACTCTGTGTAAATTCTTTTTAGCAAATCAGTACATGTTAAAAGCAATACTAATGAAATAAAGAATTTAAGAAAAAAAATGTGACTTAATGGGATAAAAAAAAGAATGAAGTCAGGGGTGAAAACAATCCAGGGATATGTTTTTTTGTTTAGTTTTGTTTTGATGTCATTTATTCACCTGTTCAACATACTTTCTGAATCTAAAAACAAATATTCGTCCACAGATGCATGCTAAATTACCTGCTCTCTCTCAAGCTCAGGCAGGAGACAGTCACATTGATCTGCTGCTGTCCACACTCTCCATCCAGCTATGTTCATTTAACAGAACAAATGTTTTCTCAAATGAGAAGGAAAAGGCAAGATAGTTTTGGTACAAAAAGTTCAAGCCCAATCCTCTGAGCTGTTGGCAGCTCCAGCAGTCTCTCTAGTCTCCTGAGAATGAAGATCTTCAAATGTAGCACAAAAAGTCAACAATTTAATGAATCATCTGCACAAGTTTTTGAGATGCAGGACAGTATACAGGACAGTTGCAGTCTTACCAATTAAAAAGAACTTGAAGCTACGCTCACCAAACCTTACAAAATGGACTGAAAAACTAATGACCCATATCAGCATACATAAACTCAGATTTTAAAATGGTTGCCTTTACTGCAATAGCAGCTGCTTTATAGAGTATCGCACCATTAAAAGGAGCAGTATTCCTCTGATGTTGTGGAAAATCAAACACACTTATAACGGAAGAATGACCAAGAAGAAATTAAATTCAGAACTTGTTTAGGTAACTGCCATCTTTCCTAAGGACTTCACTGTGAACAAGTTTACTTGCAATTAAATAAGGCAGTATAATGACCTGTTACTCTTGTGGGGGAGTTATATTCTCCAATAGATATAACACAGGGAAAAATGTAGACTAAACAAATCTATTGCTTCCTCCACTACATACATGAAAAGAAGCAGGCAAACAGTGGCACAGAGAAAAGGGAGCAGGAAGAGGAAATCTATTAACCTAAGGAAAAGCCTTCAAGAACAAATAGTCTTAGAATACAAGAAGTAGTGATGCAAACAGGAAAAAAAAAACACAAACAATCACAAAAAATAAATCACTGTTATTGATGTCAACAGGCAATACACTGAAGAAGAGCTGTAAAATTTCTGTCCAAGTTGAGCATTGAGAGACAGGAACATGTATTTCACAAAGGGCACTCCTACCCTATAGATTTCCTAGAGTTTTTTAAGGAAATAAATAATTATAGAACAAGAGCCATGTCAATGAATTTATTCAACTTAGATTTCAAAAAGGCTCTTCACAAAGCCTTTTAAAAATATTAAGATATTGCAAGATAAATAAAAGGATGTTCTCTTGGATAAGTAAGTAGTTGAGGATGAGATAACAGCAGAAAGGAATTAAAAGTCAATTCTGACACAGAAGGTGAACATCCACTGATTTTTGCAGTCAAGCACGTACATAAAACAAAATGGAAAAGAGTGTGAATACTGAGGACATAAACTCATTGCTGGCATTATGTTATTCATGATTATAAAAATAAAGTCTGAGTGTGCAGAGCTCTATAAGGACCTTTAAAGACTGACTGAGCAATATGATGGCAGATGAAATACAATATTTATAATTTTTCAGTCATGGATAGAGAGAGGGAGAGGGAATCCTAACATATACATACAGTGAGGCAGGCTCTGCAACTACTATTACCATTGTGATAAAAATCTGGGGTTTTAACAAATGGTTTTATTAAATTCCAACTCAGCCATCAGTATCAGAACAAACCTATTTCTATATTAAATCCCCTGTGAGCTTCCATGAACACTGTGAAACATTTCAACTGCCTCTTCTCAAATAGAGCAAGACCTCAGGAAAAAAGATAGCAAGGGCAATCAAGATATAGAATGACTTTCATATTATGAATGGCTAAATAGGATAAGATAATTCATCTTGATAGAAAGGACAATGAGGAAATACGATATATGTCAATGAAATCACATCACGAATAGGATCAAATGCTCAATGTAATAAAAAAAACTTATTACATCCAAGGTTATTAAATTAAAAAAGAACAACAGAAAAGAAAACAGAGAAGCATCATCTACACCTAATGAGATTCCTGTAGACGCTAAGAAACCTCTTCCATATGTTCTTACATCATTTGTTACTTTTTCATATGTAATCCCCTGGTTAAATTAATTCACAAGATGACCTAATCATTCTCAAGAACCAGGTACCAAATAGTATGGATGTCACTTTGCTCACGAGAGAATACTTGGAGGAAATAAGTACTACTTACTCTTGGAAACTGTATCAGTGGTAAATCACTGTAGGTGATTCACTGTAGATAAGTATCAAATATAACTATTTCAGAAGTTTCACATCTGACATCTCTTTTTTTTTGTTATTTTTTTTTCTTTCACCCTGGCTTGGGCTGCATTACAGTAAAACTAACATTCTCTGCTACTAGATAGAGATTTCAGCTGCTCCTGGCAAACAAGAAGCAGAGGACGCTTTCACATAAGGCTTTTCTCCCCTCCACACTTGGGCTGAGAGTCCTTACCTCTAAGGATAGAGTACAAAGCTTTATAGAAATGATTATCTCTGAAAGCAGATCGATTTCATTTTTACAGAGGTCAGTTATGAGGACTGAAATCAGCTAACAATTTCTGGTTTATAAAAACACAGAATTTTTCAAAACTTCACAATTGTTCAGTTTGGTATATGCTGCTCATAATTCTCAACAGTATTCATTAAGAAATATTTTCACTATCTCATTGTTAAATACTCCCACAAAAAAAAAAAAAAAAAAAAGGAAAATGAGAATCAAAGTCTAAAAATGTAAATGTATAAAAGAAAAACTATAAAATTACTTTAAGAACTAAAACTTCTTAGTTAAGCTCTTCTTCCTAGTTGGATAATATACTTTCCTGTTACCTCAGTGATAACAGGAAAGGAAGGCAGAAAGACAGAAAGACATAGAGTATCTACCTTAAGTTGAAAAACATCTGTGCCTGCAAATATTATTTAACTGAAATACTGAAATAACTGAAATGACTGAAAATGTTATCAAGTGTCTTGTTGAACTGTACCTTGATTTAAATCTCTATAAAGCAGCAAGAGTTTGATGCATTTCAATTTCAATGATTTGATTTAGAAGGAAACAGTTGCAGATCCAAATTGTTAAGATTTATTGTAAGTACTTGAATAAATTAATATCGAATGGCTTTGACAGCAATAGTTGAATCTTTGGCAATGACTATAAGGATATGGTGATTTGCTTCCATAAGAACAATGATCCATTTCAGGTCTTCACAAGACCTTTTATATAATCTCTGTTGCAGTATTATACTTTTTCCTTTAATGCAATATAGTTCATCACAACTGAGAAAGGATAATGCAATCAGATAAAGTAATATATTCTAAATGAACTTGAACCTTGTCTTTTTCTTCCTTGGCATGGCTTAGCAAGAGCTTCATCTCCTTGCTGATTTTCATATTCTGCTGTGTTTTTTTAGTGGACAGGTCAGAAAGAACAGCTGAAATTGTGATGCTTTCCCCAACTCAAGTAATTCTAATAAGTCAGTAAGTATTATTTTAGAAAGGAATTCTCCCTACAAGAAATCCATTACCTTTGGAAATGCTAGTGCTTTAGAAAGCAAGGTCTAATTGTGTGTTTGTTACAGCAGCCATGAAAAACTAAAGATATTTATTCCTCTTAACAAGATGACTGCAGCTCGAAGTGGTGAAGTTGAAGATTATTTCCTTTCCCTAGTGAATTCTCAAGATGCAGATAAGCTAATAATAAAGTCTTACACAGATGTTACCTACTAAATGGCAGTCTAGCCAACTTTTTCTTGGCTAAGCCAAAACCTTTCACATGACTTACAAGTATTGATGCTATTTGTGCAGTCTCTGTGAGGACATCAAAGATGACCTGAGCTATCACTCTCTCATCTCAGCTGTTCCTGGACAAAAGCAAGAAATGGCAAGTATCCAGACACTGAATCATAGACTGGAGGTAAAAGTGACTTTCTTGAGTATTAATCAATTCTATCATGCAAACAGACCATCCACTTAATCTTCTATCACAAGACCTGAGATTGATGGAAAAGGAATTGGGATGAAGAGAAGCAATGAAGGCATATTTTATCCAAAAGAGTAGGATGATGTTGGAAAACTGCATAGTAACAGATATGGCACCGACTTCACAAAAAGAAACATTTTTTTTCTCTGGAAAAGAGTTTTTGAAAGATGTCATCTATGCTTAGTGTTGTACAGAGTTTTAAGAAAAGGATGGAATGTTTTCCAGAGATAGGTTTTACCCTTAGGTTTTAATTCTTCCTGAAAAGCAAAAACAAACAAACAAAAAATAGTAATTTAACAACTAGGTAGAGAGCATTTCACTGACAAATTGTCATTCACATTTCAAGCATCATATTGACTCTTATAGCAAATAAACACTTTCTGGGAACAGTAAAAAATAGGAAAAAAGCAGGGAAAGTATCTGAGGTTTTTCTTTATTTCAAGCTTGTACACAGCCTGTAAGTATTTTATGTATGAACAAAAATGAATAGTCATGAAGTATACAGTTTACATTGGTTTTCCTGTCTTGCCCAGGCTTTACCAGTTAGAGTTTAAAATAAAATGATGGAGAATCTAAAAGCAAAACTGATTTTTTTTTTTTCAGATTAATAATTTAGTATAGTATCCTCACAATATGTTTTATTTAGACTCCAGCCAGGCACTGTGTCTAAACCAGGAAACCTTGTTTTACCTGTGTTTCTATTAAGCATGTTAATGAAATTACTTTTAAAGTTTTTTTGTAGGTTTTTTTGTTTGTTTGTTTGTTTGGGTGTCTTTTTGGCACAGTAAATATACTTTTCTTGTTCTTAGCTTAACTTTTGAGACCTTGTGTAGAAATATACAATTGCAGGCACTGGTGTATATTACTTCAATAGTATTTCCCCCATCTATAATGAAGGCTTCAATGTTGTTATCTTATAAAAAAAATCTAACTTGAATCACATAGACCAATCTTAATTTGTGGCGTATCCTGATATTTTTTCCAGAATTCTCCTCCAACTCCATCTTTAATAGCTAACTAAATAACAGAAAAGCCAGATTACACCACTAATTACAAACAGCAACATACGATAGTTAAAAATCTCCCCACCGCATCACCAAAATGTAGCAGACAATTATGCTTTTAAATGATTGCAGCATTTTTATATGTAAAATTGTTTAAAAAAAAAATCAGATTAGTTCATGCTATTTGCAGGCCAATTGGGCAGGTGGACATATCAGTGCATGAGACAACCTTTTATTTATTTCATTTTCCTTGCTTTTCACAGATTCCAGCAACTTATATATTTTAAAATGGCATTTGCTTCATTTGGTCTTAAATACTTGGGACAAACACTGGGACAAAAGGGTTCTGCTTTTAACAACTGACTTGTTGCTTGATCATGGTCAAATCATCCCAGAACTCAGCATCTCTATTTTCCTTTCCAGACTCCGCTTGGCTTATTTAGCCCATAGGCTCCCGGGAGATGGAGCCTAGCCATTAGAGTGTCTAGCCAGGAGGCCCCACTCTCCCCTGGAGTCTAAATACAACTCTAACACAATTATTGAAAATAATAAAACCTAATCATATAGACTTTAATAAAACTATAAAACTGGTTAGACTTTGAATTAGTCTAATCCTCAGTGGCCAGTCATTCCATAAAACAATCTCTAGGACAATCTCTATCATCTATCATCACGTGCTTTCTGCTAGATCTCCTTGTCTTCTAAGCACTGCCTCTCAAATCAAGCAGAATAAAAATAGCATTAATCTTCATTACAGTTCTTATTTTCCACCCACTCCTCCAAAAGAAATTATATCATTTTGCAACACTAACTTTTGCTTAAAAATCCTTCTTTATAAATCAACGACACGCTTAGCATCCTCCAAGATGATTCTATCCTAAAGCACGGATTACAACAGGGTAGACTCAAGTAGCATAACATTTTTCATCTTTGTAAACAGATATATTCTTAAACATCTCTGACTTCATTTACATCACACTTCCAAATTCTTAACAAGGATTTAGCATGTAAAACAAAAGACAACTTGAAAATTTAGATCCTTTCATTTTTTCAATATGACTTTAAAAAGTAATCCAGTAAAACCAGATTATGTTCCATTGTACAGTTGGTCAAATGATGATTTAAGAAGAAACAAAAACTTTGGGAAAAAACTGCAGCTAACAACATAAGTAAATATTTTTAAAAGTTTTTGTGAAATTTTCCTCAGCTGTCTTAATTACTTGTTATTGCATGATTCAAGTTTGATATCTTATATTCTTTTCAAGAATAGTTAACCTATGCTTTTCAAAACTTCTTGTCACTTCTTGTTCACTCATTCATCCAAGTGTTATTGACTTTGAAATAGACCTGTCCTCCAAAATTTGCACAATTATATTATATATATTGTATATATTATATATATGTACCCATATATATATGGGTATATAACCTATATCAGCCTAATTCCTCCTCAGTCACCTATATGAGAATTAGGATGATCTGTTTTAGCTGTTGTAACTGTGAAATGCAATGATCCCTCAAAAATTTAAATTTATTTCCCAGTGTCTCCCTTTCTCCACACCCTCCAGAATACAATCACACATCTATATTTATTTTTAATTTGTTTGTCTGCTTGCTTCCCCCCAGGAATGTTATAGCATTCACATTCTGGTTATCTGATAAAGAGTAAGAAGAATACATCCAATTCTAATGCCTACTTTAGGATTTTGATCTTCAATTATCAGATTAGAAAGCCTGAATAAATTCCCAGAATTTATGACCTCAGTTGTGATTTGGTCTGTTTCACTGCATAAACATAAAACTCTTTCTATTCCAAACTGTTTTATTCTCAATCTTCAGGAGTAGAAACCCTTAGGGCTTTTGGCTTCCAGGGAGCCCCTCTTCAGTGGAAAGTCAGGTTTGTGACTGCAGCAGAGTTAGACCACTACCATAGTTAGGAATCAAAAACAGCACAGGAAACAGAGTCAAAGTCAAAGCAAATCCCAGCAACCTCAGTGCTGTTTCAAGCAAGCCCTAAGGGCCAGTACAGACTCTAGCCATTTCCTAAACACTCTGCAGTTTACCCTCTTTTGTGATCCATGATCACTTGGCTGATAAAGTGCAAATTGCCTGACTAAAATGATGGGAGAACATTGCAAGTAACAACAACTGCCAGTTAACAAGGAATATTTTGCCTTCTCTCTCTTTTTCTCTCTCTTATCTTGATTCTTTACCATAATAGACATTACATTCCCCATTTATTTTCAATTTTCTTCCTATTTTACACCCACAATAAAATACCAGTAATCTAACTTTTGCTAATTAAATGATAAATGCCCTTTGTGCTATTACGCGTTAGTTTTTACAGTATAATTAGACCAGAAAAAGTCCTATCCAGAGATCAATTCATTCACTACTAAGATGAGAGTCTTTCTCCAGTTTCAGTTTCCACTACTTACAGCTTTAATGCTGCCACTCCATGACGGATAACCAACCTAAGGTAGCCTTGTCTTACCCCTCTCTTTTCAATTTTGTTCCCACCACGTTCCTCCACCTTCTTCCTCCACCTTATTCCTTTGATCTAAAGACCGTCCCCTCTTTAGATCAAAGAAACACATTAGTAGAGATTAAATCAATGGCACAAGGAGCAGCCCGAGTTTAACCTGGTTTAAAAATATATATATTTACTTCTAAAAAAATGGAAAGCTTTTGAAATTTTGTCTAGATCACACATTTCTCAAACTTTTGAGTCTTTAAATGTAACTAATCTAACCTAGTAAGTGTTATTCTGACAAGTTTCAGTATATTTACTGGTATATGTAAATTTATAGGCATGTGTGAAATAACACACTCAGCCTTCTGTAAGCAGCTGCATTATAGTTTTTATACATTGGACAGTTGCAAGTCCACTTAAATTACTAGTATTAATCATTTCTTTAAAAAGATGTGTGACTACATGCAAAAATAATGGTGCTTATATATTATTTCAGCATATCATTTGTTATTTACAGAAAAATAAGACTATTGCAGAATTCCAACATTCTACATTGTTATTAAATGCATTTAGGTGTCACTAATAATGCTGCAGCAAATCTGTAACTTTATTAATTCTTAGATTTTTTAAGCCTCAGAGAATACTTTTTAAGGCATTTCAATAGATGTGAGAACAGAGTAGCAAGTATGCACATTTAATTTTTGATGGAATACTATTATCTACACTGTGCAAGGGTTTGCATTTTTTGACTCTCTAGAGGTTGGTCTGCTTAGATAAGATTGCTAGCAATTGGAAATATACATTTCAATCAAAAGGTAAGAGCTTTTGCTTTTGGTGATAAAGTCTAGGCAGTCTAGTGCAGAAAGCTAAAGGCACTGGTAATGGGTTTTATAGTTATAAGAAGGCAAAAATGTCTACAAAAAAAAGAATGCAAATTAGAATTGTACTTTTATGGAATGCTTCTATCACACAAGAGACAGGTCTTGAATCCACAAAATACGGATTCCTGCAGAAATTTCCCTGAACTACTATTAATTGCTGCAGCTGAGATCAAGATGTGCATAAAAAGCCATGATTAACTGCAGCACCTCTTTGAGAATTGCCTAATTCATGGTTAGTTAATACAGTAATCAATGCATGTTTTAACAACAGGGTTTTGGTGACCAGGTGGACATCACATATGACTTCAAGATTTGCATATGACTTCAAGATTTTAATGTGAAACCCTTCATTTAACTTTCAAAATGAAATATCATAGTATTAAAGTGCTTTTCTGATGCTGAACATATATAATATCTGTAACTGGGTAATCAATAATCAGGAAATATTGATTATGAAACCATATTTTAAATTTGACCCTTCTATACATGGTAGACCACTGACCTGCCTATCTCTTATTATATGGAAGATGTCCAGTTAAGTATACAACCTTCTCGTGAACTAGAAAATAATGCTTTTATTTTGAAATGAAAAGTATTTCAGAAACTTCAGGCAGAGCCTGCCACATCCTGAGGGCAGAAAACAGTGACATGTACAAGAGGAAAAAAAAAAGTGAGAGAGAAAAGAAAGAGAAATAAAATAAAAAAGAATACTTTCTGCCATGTCTGATTTCCTTTTTTTTTTTTTTTTTTTTTTTTTTTTTCAAAAGAGAATAAAAACCCTTCAGATTTTACATTGCAGACATTTAGTACTGCTTTTGTCTCAGTCCAGCCATATTGGTTAACAGAATTATTCCCCTTTCTTTCCAGAATTTGGACATTGCTCAGACATGATGAAACAGCAGATAGGCATCTCTTTTTTCTGTCCCAGCTATGCATCCTTGAAGAGGCCATACAAGGAGACTATCACTAATTTACTCTGTCCTAGAACTTTCATGCTAAACCATAGTCTGGCCTGGCATGCTTAGTGTTGGAACATGGCACAACGGATTTACAACAATATCTTCTAAGTAATCACCCTCCAGAGTTTCAGTTGGAATTAATACCACACACAACCACATTTCAAATTGTTTTTAAATCAAGAGTGCCAGTGTACCATTTTTTCCCACTCAGACAGTCTTAGGATTTGGCAATAAAGCTAGCTGAATTTTTGCCAGCATTATTTTGATTTCATCCAGACCTCCAATTGTATTTGGACAATTAAGGAGAGAGGTGGAAGCAGTTCAATAAATCAAGAGAATTTTATAAATAAAAATTTGTCTGGTATAAGCATTAGTTATCAAGTAAAATGCTACAAATAGAAAGCTAATGCTTTCTGAAGAAAAATAAAACCAAAACCTGACCTTTCTGCAATTAGTTTTCATGCAGGTTGATTTCCTGAATGACAAAGCTACAGCTACTGGGATGAAACAGGAAAATGAATGTGAAGTCAAAAATAATCCAGGCCGACATAACAGTGAGTAAAGTCTCCTATCTCAAGACAGAGACCACACTTGGAGCCCCACCAGTTACAGAACGATCATGATGGTCCTTTAATTTCAGATAACTCCCTCCATGCTGTTTTCTCCAGGGTCTAGCTATAATACTTCACTAGACTACATTCTAAAAACTGTTTAAGTCAACACAGAAGCAAGCTCTGCTTTAAAGTACAATCATGTCTATCTGTCATTCCTTTTAGTGACAAACATCCTTGTTGTGAAAATATTGTGCATTTTTCCTACACCAAATTTTATCCTTGTCTGCTAGTCCCCACTGCAAAGAGTTCAGAGTAGAGCTCTGTACCAAAATGAAGCTGTATATTCTTTAAGCAGCAAAGTACTAGTGAGACTTGGCAGGTATTTACACTTACAGAAGCTGCACAGTTTTCCTCTCCGATGTTTTTGAGTTAAGAATAAAATACAAATAATCACCTCTCTTTTTTTTCCTTTAAAGCATATCATAAATAGAAAATCAGTCTCTATAATGTACTCCAAACAAGCAAAGCTATTACAACAATTCACCTCCTTAACTTCATTGACAGAGCAGCACAAAACAAATGTAGCCATCGAAATAACATGAGAAAACTTTGAAGCACTATTCCAATGCTATGAGTAGTGATTCTCCATATTTTGATTGAATAGTTCATTTTCTCTAGAAGACAGTTGAAGGCAAACATAATAATTTTCTGAGTCATTTTTAAAATAACTGAGGGACAGATTTTCTATTATTCTGAAGAGTGTATAGTCATATAGATAGCGCAGAATGGTCCCAGTTCTGCAATCTGCTTAAAACACATGCCTGACTAAGAGCGTGAATAGTCCTATTGATTTTGAAGGGAGTACTTGAAGCCTCAAAAGACGGACACACTGAGGAATGGCTGGCTGGAGCAGGGCTTGAGCAGAGCAGGTGTAGGTGTGGCCCCTGTCAAGCCCAGGTGCCCACATTTCATGTTCCATGCCGATGGAAATTTTTCTGCAGAGTTCAGGACAGGGTCCTCCTACTCTTACAGTAATCTCAGCCTAGACTGAGTTACAGATCCATGTAAACACCTGAGAACATTTCCAGCTAAAGGTCCTCAGGAAAAGTCTGACAAATAGCTGAAACAGTTTTAAGTAAATGAACACGTATTTTAACTGGTGCGGTAGGTGCATGCCAACATATTCCTGCAGGGATGTATTTGTGAGAAACCCATAAAGGTACATGACTGCGAGAAAACCTTAGGGAGAGGGATTATAAACTTTATGGTAAGGAGAGAAATATTAACAAGACTTACAAACTGATCAAAGCGACAGTTGGTCGCTTTGATTGTAAGGTATATTTTTGGGACATAGTTTCCATGTTCTGAACAAGATTATTCTGTATTTCTTCAAACGAGATCCTCTAAATCACAAAAATACAGTAGTGTGCACAGATCTAACAATGAGTTTGTGACTCTCAAATTTTGTAACACTGGCCTCCAGGTTACTGTCTCCCTTGCTTTCATTGCTTGCTCCATGTGACAACTCAGCTATATTTTGCCACCTTTATGTCTTGAGGCCAGACCAGACTGAGAAGTAGAGGTGCCTGTGGAAGCTTTTGGGAAGGGTCTCTGCCACCATCTATTGGTGAACTGCTGGAAGAGAACGAGAAAGACTAATGTGCATCCCTCTTTATTATCCTCCTTTTCAGCAGGGACTTTCTGGGCAGTTCTCCAGATGTTAGCTTTCACGCCATGGAAAAATGTAATGAGCATGCAATGAAACTTCTGAGTGAACTGGTAGGGGTTTTCATTTGACATGTTAACCTTAGTGCCTGACAGGCAATATAAGCTTGAACTTGTCCATGAACTTGTTCCATTAACTTATCTCATGGCAAAATCCAGATGGATTAAAGTGTTTCTGTGCGACAGTCAGGCAGTGCTATATACCACAGCTAGAGGCAAAAGTGCAGCAAGTAACTACACGGAGGCAAGAGTCCAAATTACAACATCCTGTGCAACAAAGCACTAACACCTCACCACACCACTTTCAGGCATGACAGCCTGCCAAGAGACATGCACCAAACAGTACTCAGTACTCTAGGTAAATGTACCCCAAAATATTCCAAGTCTACTAATACTAAAAAAAAAAAAACAAAAACAGAATATTCTTTATTTTTTTAAGTGGGTGCACAGTCAATGTGTTCATTTCAAGAACTGCCAGGCAGTTAACCCTTCTTATTCAAACCTTACATCAGTGGGGTATTGGCATATACAAAACCAAAAGACTAGTAATATCTACACCCTAGAAATACACACTTTGTTACATTTGTTTCCCCAAACCTATCATTCTCCTAGCACCCTCTCAGCTCTCCTTCATATTTTTCTAATAATTTTCTTAAATAAATCCCTTTTCCATGTCTTCTTCATCTTATTTAATCTATTCAAATTGTTATTCTCCTATTTCAGCAGTGTTTCCTTCTATTTTATAATTCCTTGTCTATCAATCTTTTTCCTCCCACAACCCATTGTAGGAATCTTCTGTTTTCTTCCTCTTTGCCATATTAAGCTATTTCAAGCATGTCCCCCCATGTCCTTTTTTTTTTTTTTTTTTTTAATTGCTACAAATCTACATCCTATCTTTATACACCA